>JAAALK010000080.1:25880675-25956765 GCA_019279435.1 Zizania palustris
GCAACTGTGAAGGCTAGCACCTCCAGGAAAAACCATCAGCTTTAGCCTGACAAGTTCAGAAGACAACTTCTGATCATGACTATTTTAGTTAATTCACCAGAGAAGAAAGTACAGAGGTAGTGATGATCAGGATCAGGTGCTACCTCAGAAATCCCATATATTAATCCCATGAATTCACTCATGCAGTTGCGATGATAGTATGGAGGGCGGAATGTGTTCTCCGCGCCCAACCTCTAGGTGGAAATATCCAAAATCAAGCAATGCGACACCAGGCTTATCGGTTGGTGCAGTCAGCACTGAAAGTTATAAAATAGGGTTATATTAGACCTAATAAGCATGTAAATCCCCCAAACTGAACTGGATTACAAGTTGTTTCGCTCGGTGAAAAGCAATCACCTGTATTAACTGAGGGGTCAGCGTGATCGAATAGAACAGTGTTAAATGGACAGAATTTACTAAGGTCATACTGAAAGGAAGAACATCAAGTGAGATCATTGCCTTGACTTGGTAATTTTTGTACAGAAAGATAGAAATTAAAGCGATTGAAAGGTCAAAAAGGCTACCTTGTAAGGGACATAATTTCCATGCCAGGCAACAACATTAAATGGTGAAAAGTCCTGTGTTGCAGTGAATAGTTCACCACCATATTTCTGCACTATCGTGTATCCGGGGCGGTGGGCTTGCTCAAACCATGCTGTGGGGGAAGGAAATCCCTTGCCGAAGCCAAGCCATTAGCACCTGCACACCAATTGAGCATCTTCTAGCTATGTGAACTTTGGATTATTACTGTAAGATGTATAGAAAAGGCAAGCCAAAGGTTGAAAGCACCGTTACCTATTGGGCCAAGATCAGGGAGCTGAAAGTGGGTACCGAAGATCTCGGAAACATAGCCACGTGAAGGACCATCAGGCAAGTCAACAGCAAAGCGAAAACCCTGAGGAATGACAACAATTTCACCAGGTGGGACTAGCAGCTTCCCACATTCAGTTGTGACCAACAGCTCTGGGCTTGATAGAAAAAGAAATAAAAGTATGAAGTATGATTAGCATAGATGATAGATATTCCTGTAGAAGGTAGGGATAACTGAATGCAGATTACACTGCGTATACTTTACAACGATGACGCTTTCCTTTTAAAAGCTATGTTAACAGCTAAACATAAGACATAGAATGGCACAAGTGGAGCACTGAAAAGGATGCCGATAAAAACATATTTAAGGGAACAAGAGAAAGCAACTCTGGTGGTAGCTAGCTGGTATTGTGACAGGGAAAAGGAATGTACTGGTGATTGTGTTGCTGTTGCTGAGCCTAAAATAACAAATTGGCATCAGGTTAACTGCTAACTAATGCTAAAGATTGATTTTGTAAGGTAAGATATAGACATTGAAGGATTGGAGGGAATGGAAGAGCATACTTCCTTGCTGCGGAACAATGAGGAAATCGCCGTCTGCGTTGCAAAATGCGCATCCGTCCATGGACTTGTTAGCAGCATACCTGCAAGCAGGAGTAACAACAGATCAGTGAGCCAGCCTAAGATAGTTAGGGGATCATCAGTCGAGCAGTCTAGATTGTTCGATTGAATGAATAATGAGGAGGAGGAGGAGGATACATGTGGACGGCGTATCCGTGGCGGAGGAAGGAGCTGCCGGCGCCGCAGACGGTGTAGAGGCCGTCGATGAAGTCGAGGGGAGGGGCCTGGGGCACGTCGGCGGGGGCCCAGCGCAGCTGCGTGGGCGTGGCGACGGTGGTGGTGCGGTCGAACTCCCCAATGAGGCGGCGGTGGGCGGGTTGGCGGGGTGGAAGGGCTCGTGGGTCACCGAGGGCTTGATCCGGTAGAGCCATCTGCATAGAAAAAAATTAAAAGAGGCGCCTTTACTCTTGGATTCTTGAGAGAGAGAGAGAGAGACGACGACGAGGAGGTGGTACGTTCGCAGGTTGCGGGCGCGCGGGGCGGTGAAGGGCGTGCCGGAGAGCTGCTCGGCGTAGAGGCCGAGCGGGCAGACGAGCGGGCTGTTCTGGGCGCCGGGGAGCGAGCCCGGCACGGCCTCCGACGTGAAGCTGTTGCCCAGCCCCGACAGGTACCGGAAGCTGTAGCTGTCGTCGTCGCCGTCGCCGTCGCCGTGCTGCTGCTGCTTTCGCCGGGGGCTGGCCATGGGCGGCCGGAGTCCGCGTCAGAGTCAGAGGAGAAGGGGAGTGGGACAAGCAACGGCGCTACACCCCAGCCAAAGGAAAGGACAAGAGCCTCGTCCGTGCTCTGCTTTGTCCTGTAATTACTTGGTACCAGAGTAGTAAAGATAAAGATGAACTACTACTCAAAAACAAAAAATCCATAGATTTATAAATTGTCAAATCTGAAATATCTATAATACTGTAAAAAGTCGTAAGTTAACTGACACTAAATCTCGTCAAAACTCTAACGTTAAGTGTGTTTAAACAAAAATCATTGTCTTCGTATCATATTCCGAGAAGAGTTTTGCTAAAATACCACTTCAAACAATGAATATCATATTCTGAGAAGAGTTTTGCTAAAATACCACTTCAAACAATGAACTACTCCGATTTATCATCCGAACTCATTTTCATTGACATAGGTGGAAATAACATTATAATCAAAGTATAAGTGGCAAATTAGCAAAATTTTCCATTCCACCACATGACCTTCAATCAAAATATAGCCATTCTTATTAAAAAATCTACAACGACCAACTAGTCTTCTCTAGCTCTAGGTTGAGAATTGGTTTCTATCAGAGAAAAACAAGTCAAAAAGTTCATCCATGTTGATCTATGTTGCAATGTTGATCTATAACTGAGGTGAATGGCGATCAAACACAGAACACAGCCATTTTATCAAAGTGTCAGACATGATGCACACAAATAATGCAAATCACAAGGTGGGGTAGGAAGGCATCATATGAATGGATATTCTTCATCACATCAAACCACACAAGATTCAGCTCCATACCAATAACTTGACAGAAACAAGTCCACTAGGCTTGCCAATTTTTTTAGGCACCACCGGCAGCATCAACACGTTTCATAACCTAACCTAATGATAGACCAGGCCCTGCAGAAAGCATCAGTTGGACCTTCTTCTGTACATAAGCAACTAGCTTCAAATGTTTAAAATCGCCTTCCAGGATAGCATGAGCCAACTGCTACTACCGCCTCAATCTATGTTCACAGCCTGAGAGCCAATCACGGTGTAACTCAATCCTCCTCGACGACATCCACCAGCTCGTACTCGATCAGCGACACATTATTGTCTTCCTTGACTTGAAAGTTAGCAGGCTCCGTCACCTCAACACGCCCCACTTGTCAACTGCCAGCCTCATCGTCCCCTTGAACATGTCGATCTTGGCATTGCGGAAGATCACCGTGGTGCCTGGCTTTACCAAGTCAACTGTTCACAGAGCAAAAGGATAGGACTTAGATCAGACATATAAATGGTTAGCACTATCCAGGGCCAGGCTTTTGTCCATACAAGATTAATTGCTGTAATATACCAAAGTAGGCACATAAATCATGGGAAAATACACCAAATCACCAATATTAACTAAGGACCTGTTTGTTTCAGCTTCTAACATTAGAGATTCTCAGTAGCTAGCTAGTCTGAGTAGCTGGTGTTTTCCGGCTTCTATTCTAGTTCATTTTTAGATTATGCAGCTACTAATTCTAACAATTTGAGTCTATAATCTGGACCGTTTGTTTCCGCATCAAATTCTAGTAGTAGCTGCAGCTGTCAGAAGCTGAAACAAACGTGCCCTAAGTCAATAGTGTGGTGCACTTGGGTCTGGGCATTTGAAACTGCAAGTTTGCAGTGTATGGGGGAAGAACAATGTTTGGCATGAGGAAGCAATAAGAGCATATCACTTTGCATCAAATATCGACTTGAGACACAAGAACTAACCTCCTTCATTGCCTAAAGGCAATTGGCAATCGGATCCAAGTAAAATCAGTGAGGGGCTTTGTGGTCCAAATCCGTGCCAAATGTAAGTGAAAAAAACGCGGAATACATACACGACAGTTGAGATATATATTGGTTGTCAACATAATGTGCTTATAGACTTGTTCTGTAGACAATGCAGGTCCAATTGTTTTTGCTGATAGGCAGGCAATGGATGAATAAGCATGGAAGCATAACAAAAAACAGGAAAAGCCTATGTAACTTGAGGCGCCGCGTGATCATCCAACATAACAAGATTAATAATGAGGCATGCATTGCGCAAAAATGAGTATTCGACCTATCAGGATTGCACTGATGCCACTAAAACTCCTAGACTAATTTTAGACCGTTTGTATCAATGAAAGTGGATCCGAATGACAAATATAAAACCCACTGATAGTATCAAATTCAATCTCTCGCATAATTACATATCGACATAGCTGACAGATACAGTTTTTGCACTAGAATGATGCTGATGCAGCAAGTCAATCGCTCTACAAGTGAAGAGTCCAGCGAGTATGAGGAGGAGGAGACCCTACCCTGCTGGTTGCGGGCGGTGAAGAGGACGGTGCCGGTGTGGTCGCCGACGAGGCACTCGACGAGGCGGGCGCGGGGGGGCTTGTCGAGCACGGTGCGGGCGGAGAGGACGGTGGCGGCGAGGGTGTGGCCGTGCGTCTGGGGGCGCAGCTGGTCGACGGTGGTGAAGACCGGCTTGCGAAGCGGCGGCGAGGCGGGCGGCGTGGGGCGAGGCCTGGGCGCGCGGGCCACGTAGGACGGTGCGGCGGGGACGCGACGGTAGGGCGGCCGGTGGACATGGTTGGTCGCCTCGTCGGAGTACGGGGCGCTTCCGCTTCAGAAGTGGAGTAAAGTAAACCCTAGCGGCCTGGGCCTCTCCTTTTATACAGAATAGTCTTTAACACTCTCCAATTCTAATTTCTTTATCGAAGCTTCAGTGTGGATTTCAGAAACCGGAACTTTACCAAACAAACCCTAAACATTATATGTAGTTTCTATATTTTTATGTCTTATGTTATAAATATTATCAGTGTTCGCAACGGCGAAAATCAAAAACAATTATTTTTAGACGGTTAAATTGACATTATGGAAAAACATTGAAAGACAACAAAAGTGTTGATCTTGAATGTATAATCCCTTAAAAAATTGAAGTGATATACAAGTGAAATATATAATTAATAATTTATATATAATTTAATACCCTCATCTCTCGTCATTTCTTAGATATTACACTATTCTTTTTTGAAATAGGCCATATGGGTCTAACCTTATTTAAATACCACGGGTGTGTCGGGATGTGTACGAGAAATTTCTCTAAAGAGATTTGAGGCTAACTACTCATATCTTTTTCACAGATATTATACACTGTCGCATTTTTACCACAATGTAAGCCGTTTGACTTTTAAAAAATCGATATCTTCGATTTATTAACTAAGTTTAAGTAAAACTATGTTAGTATTAACAATATCAATATTCTTCGATTTTCGCACCACCGACCAGCTTACTCACACAGTCATCTAATCCGTAACGGCTGGAGATACAAACATCGACTAGTCCACGGCAATGTTGCGGCTCCCACTTTCACCGTGATATTTCTCTCCTTTTCAGATTTCACATCCAAGAAAACGAAAGGTAATTCCACACGTGATACGAGCAGGATATTATAATAATTTATACCTAGATTTTTCACCATACTACTGGTAATCCGATTGAACTATAATGCATTGAGTTTTTTCTTTTTCTTTTCGGCGATCAAGTTGGTAATTTGAGATGGAGACGACGCTGACGAGGTAGATGCGAACTCCACATCTTGTACGCCCAATTGATCTCAAATCTCAAAATCCTCTCTTGTTTTGCAGGTAAACGAGTGCTTGCTGCTCCCCGCTATAAATAAAGAGAGGGAGAGGGAGGAGAGGGGTCAGGTCAAAGTCTCCATTGTTGCTGCTGTTTCTTGTTCTCGTTCGCCGCCGAGAGGGGAGGAGGAAGATGGAGGGCGGATTGGCGAGGTGGACCACCTCGCCGGCGAGAGGGCGGCGGCGCAGTTCGACGTCGACCGCATGAAGGTCGCCTGGGCCGGCTCCCGCCACGCCGTCGACGTCGCCGACCGCATGGCGCGCCTCGCCTCCGACCCCGTAAGCGCTCTTGACTCCTCCGTTCTCTGTTTCCTCCTCGCATCGCCGCCTCCAATTCTTCCTTCGCTTGCCATGGATCTCGATTCCCCCATCCCCCTCCCCCCCTTCGCTTCGTTTACTTTCACCTACCTTCTGGCGGCTGCCTTCCCCAATTCTTCCTTCCTTCTTCGGCTTCACCAACCTCACGCGGATTCAATCCGCCGCCGGATTTGTTAAAAACAAGATATACTTTTACTAAAAATACTTCTTTTTTTACTAGCATCTGATGAAAGCACTTCTTTTTTGCTACTATCTGATAAAAATACTTCTTTTTGTGCTAGTATTCGGTTTTGGTTTGAGCCTTTTCGTGCATAATGTTTTGATTTATACACTATGATGATACGATGGTTCACTCGTGGTGGATCTCTTATTCAAATTCACCAAAGCTGTCCTACCTTTTACCCACACGAATATCTTGTTTTTGTTTATTTTTACTACAAGGATATGAATATAGGATACGATTTTCCTAGCTTCACACTGGATGAATCACCTCCATGATGGATGAATCATTGCCCAGAGCAAATGCAACCACCTTTCAAGCAATATGTTGCATAATCATTCAGCATGTATTTGAATTCTGCCTAAAGAAGATAATTTTACATTCTACTCCATTCCAATCTAGGTGTTCCGCAAGGATAACAGGACAATGCTCCCCAGGACGGAGCTGTTCAAGGACACACTCAAAAAGGCTGCTCATGCGTGGAAGCGTATCGTCGAGCTACGTCTTACAGGTCCCATGAGTTCCCAGCACTGGCCTGTTTTGTTTTGACCGATCTCCTTGCTCTTAACTCATGTAATGCTGTTATGGATTGACAGAAGAGGAGGCAAATCTGCTGAGGCTATATGTGGATCAGCCTGGCTATGTTGATCTGCATTGGGTACAATACCGACCATATTATCTTCACCTATAGAAGTCGCCAAGTCAGGCCCTTTTAATTAATAGTTAAAACACTTGCTGTTGAACAAGAGATGAATTGGCCCTGCAAGTTTACCCAGATTGTTTAAACTTGGATGAATTTACAACCGGCACGCTTAATTGGGAACGATGCTTAGTGCAATGATTTATTTTGCAGGGCATGTTTGTTCCTGCTATAAAAGGTCAAGGGACTGAAGAGCAGCAGAAGAAGTGGTTACCACTAGCCTACAAGTTCCAAATAATTGGATGCTATGCTCAGACTGAACTTGGCCATGGTTCAAATGTTCAGGGCCTTGAAACGACTGCCACATTTGATCCAAAGACTGATGAGTTTGTTATTCACAGCCCGACTCTGACTTCTAGCAAGGTAATGCTTTGTAAATATAGTGTTCCTTTTTTATCCATCAAGATTTAAGATGTTATATGTATTGGTAATTTGTAATTTCTCCAATATCAAGTTTCATGGTTCATGATGTTCACCCTTGTGCAGTGGTGGCCTGGTGGCTTGGGAAGGCTTCCACTCACAGTCGTGTATGCTCGTCTGATAACTGAAGGAAAGGACTACGGCATACATGGTAGAGCCTTTTGCATCTTAAGGTGGCATTTTAAGCGGGTTCTTTTGTTTGTGACTCATGTTTGTCCATATGTCAGGTTTCATTGTGCAATTGCGAAGCCTAGAGGATCACAATCCCCTTCCTGGTGTTACTCTTGGTGATATTGGTGGGAAATTTGGTAGCGGTGCATACAACAGTATGGATAATGGAGTCCTGCGATTTGATCATGTGCGCATCCCAAGAGATCAAATGCTGATGAGGTGTGTCCACTGGATTATCAGTTTTGTTAGGGCACTTACGAAATGCATTCTGAATTTCTGATACTTTGGTGTAACCGTTCTCAAGCACACCGATGTTATTCATGTAGGCTTTCACAAGTTACGAAAGAGGGAAAAATATGTGCACTCTGATGTCCCAAAGCAGCTGCTTTATGGGACAATGGTTTATGTTCGTCAAGCAATTGTTGCAGATGCTTCTAAGGCTTTGTCACGTGCTGTTTGTATTGCTGTAAGGTACAGCGCTATTCGAAAGCAGTTTGGATCTCAAGTTGGTGGCACCTGAGACTCAGGTACTATATCAGATTATTAATAGTTAGCCTTTTCCTGTTGCCGCTTATTAATTTGCTAATGTGCTTTTGAAACTTCCTGTAATGTGCTCCTTTTGCTTCTTCCTAGGAAAAAAGATTGTCTGAATTAATATTTTTACTCTGTCCATCTAAAAATTGGATTGATCATGTGCAGAGACATTTAATCAATAAGCTTAACTTTTTGCTACCAACGACGAGTGCCTAACGGATCTATATTGGTTACAGGTGCTCAATTACAAGACTCAGCAAAGCAGACTATTTCCTTTGTTGGCTTCAGCTTATGCGTTTAGGTTTGTGGGGGAGTGGCTGAAGTGGGTTGTACACTGATGTCACACATAAACTGGAAGCTAAAGATTTCTCAACACTGCAAGAGGCTCATGCCTGTACTGCTGGGCTGAAGGCTGTGACTACATCTGTGACATCTGTGCGTATAATTATTTAATTTAGTAACACCTTTAACAGTGATACTTGTTTAAACCGGTTATACTGAGATTTCAGATTCATACTCCGGCTTTATCAGTTCATACAATCCATTGTTCTCAAAATAATGTTAATCTCTCTGTTATGCAGGATGCAATTGAAGAATGCCGAAAGCTCTGTGGTGGACATGGTTACCTGAACAGCAGCGGGCTTCCTGAACTGTTTGCTGTCTATGTTCCTGCTTGTACATACGACAGGAGACAATGTCGTATTGCTTTTGCAGGTTAGTATGCTATTCCTTGATTCTGTGGATACAAATTCACTCTTGCCTGCTTGCGGGAGCATGGATGGCCTAGAGTATAAGACTGCATCTTGATCTAATACTCTCGGCTTTGGTCAATTGCACAGTCATAACCTTTGGTGCTCTCTGCAGGTTGCGAGGTTTCTAATGAAAGACCGTCTCCCAGTTGGCTTCTGGAAAACAGCCTGTTGGTACCACAGCTTACCATGGGCAACATACAGTACCTTATGCAATGCACATGTGGTGTAACTACAGGTACATAGTTCAATAGTTGTATCTTTTATATAACTATATACCAGTTGCCATTATACATGACGTTGTCCATTGCGGGGAAGAGGTTGATGTCGAGATGAGCGTCGTGCTGATTTGTTTGTCCATGATTTGTCCAACAGCTGAAGACTGGCTCAATCCTGCTGCCAGCAAGGAGGTATTGTGAAGCTCGCGCCTTGAGGATGGCAGTGAACTGTGCCCAGAACATAAGCAAGGCGCCGAGTTCAAGAAGAAGGTTGGCATTGCACATATCAAATTATTAATCATAGAAACTAGATGTAGTACTCTCACTGTCTTGCCCCTTTTTTTTGATGCAGGTTTTTAACGAGCTGTCCCCTGATCTACTCGAGGTCGCGGCGGCCCATATCCAGATGATAATTGTCACAAAGTGAGTGTGAGATTCCTTGCAGGCAAGACACATAACAGTTGCAGCTGCATGAAGTAGTATATTCCATTCATTGAGAGTATCACTGGTGTGTATGGTCAGGTTCATCGAGAAACTAGAGCAGGACATCCCCGGCGAGGGAGTGAAGGCGCAGCTCCGCAACCTTTGCAACGTGTATGCACTCCATCTTTTGCACAAGCATCTGGGAGACTTCCTGGCGACTGGTTGCATCACAGCAAAGCAAGGAGCTCTCGCCAACCAGCAGCTGGGGATGCTGTACGCCCTGGTACGTACCTCATATCGCATGTTCTTGTTCTGCAAGTGAGCAGACACTCCCAACTGTCAACTGTCAACTGTCAACCGTCACTGTGAAGTGGGCAGAGAGTGAAGTGTGAGGTGTGATGGCTGGCTGGGAATGCAGGTTCGGCCGAACGCGGTGGCGCTGGTGGACGCGTTCAACTACACGGATCACTACCTGGGGTCGGTGCTGGGGAGGTACGACGGCGACGTGTACCCGGCGCTGTACGAGGAGGCCTGGAAGGACCCTCTGAACCGCACGGTGGTGCCGGACGGCTACCATGATTACCTCCGCCCGCTGCTCAAGCAGCAGCTCAACCTCTCGTCCAGGCTTTGATTGATTTCTTGCTTTAGCTACGTACTGCTGTGTCGTTGCAGCCACCTGCCAGCTGGTGTATCCGTCTGATGATGATGGGTATACCAGTATCAAAAACTTATTGTATTCTTCTTCTTTTTTAAGGAAAGAGAGTAGCTTTCCTACTAGAGTAATTGTTCGATTAGAAAAACAGGTCGTTTTAAGACTTGTATCAAGTGTTACTTAAAACAATTAAAACAAGTCATTTTATATTTTATTGTTACTTAAAATAAATTGTTTTATATTTTATTTTGTATTTTGGATATTTATATTTCTGAAAATAGTACTGTTTTTTCTTTTTTATTATTATTTTTACTACTGTATTGTATTTTAATAGGGGTAAACAAAGCAAATATACAAAAATTAATAATTTTTTTGTATCTGAAATCATGTTTTAAAATGATTTGTTTTTCTATACCGGAGAGAATACTTTTGTTTTGCTTGTGTCTATAATGTAAGTGTAAAATGAAATTTTAGAAAAAATAAAAAAGGAGTCTTTATGTCCGTTTATACTTTTATATATTCCGAATTATGTAGAAATGAGGAATTGATTTGTTATAGAAGTATTGTTAGCCCCAAAACAAACAGTTTCTCCGTTCTAAAAATAATTTTAGTATTAGCTGAATCAAAGGTGTTAAGAGTATTTCTAAGAGATTATAATTATTTATATGACTATTTAAATTTGAATTTATGTATTTTAGTAAAAGACGAAGCTTCAATAGTACCCTTAAATGAGCCACTTACCTATTTTATTCCTTAAATCATGTCCATCTCTCATCTCTCTCAATTATAGGATTAGTTTAGTTGTTCCCTATTTTTATCCGTGCCTATTTTTTGCTCTTGCAAGTGTATTATTTTCTTACCTGCACGTTGTTATAGGCTGGATGACATACATACTTAAAAGTACTACAATTTCACATAAATTTTTATAAATTATAGGCCACATTTGTAGTATTTAAAAATAGAGATCATGATTATAGAGAAACTGACGTAGATTGATTAATTTTTAGGGAGAAATAGAGTTTAAGATAATCTCTATATAAAATTTAGGGAAATAAAATTTAAAAACTCTCTTGGAGATGCTCAAAAGGTATAAATGTGATCCAAGGGTGGTTCAGTGGAGACGAATAATAGTTCGAGGGTACATATATACTATAAATTACTTTAGAGATAATATATACTGTAGGGTACATATGTTGGGTTGTGGGCTGGTTACAGTAGCCGGCAACTCAAAAAAGTTACCCAGAGGACCTAGGAACCATGCGCGTGAGGGAATCATAAATCGTTACCTTCTAACGCAAGACGTGCTAGCGTAGCGGAAGAAGATGTTGAGGAAGCACGTACCTTGCGACGAAGACCATTGGTGACGACGATTAAGACTGGTGATTGCCTTGAGGAAGATGACGACGAATGTCCGTTGTTCGAGTAGCCCCTTCATAGAGTCCACACATACATGGATGGATTCCTCTCACGACGACGTGCTAGCCCCGTTCGAGAGATCTAGGGAAAGAACTCGATCTCAACCTCTGAGATCTAGATAGGAGAGGAGAGGTGTGGAGGCTAAGATTTTAGCAATAGGAGTATTACAACTGCCTCCCACGATGGGAGTTAATAGGGAACCTTTACTATTTTGCCTTCATCTGGCATTGTAGTAGAACAATGTATCAGGTACTGTAGTAGAGGCTAAGCCAGAATTGTCTTTTTTCAAATATTAGTCTAAAGTATCCAAACATGAGTGAATAATGACCTGTTTATTTTAACTTTGGATTATAAAAATCCGGCTTATAAAAAAACTAGGTTCCACAAGTTTACTGGAATTGTTATAATTTGCACTCCAGATTATAATAAACAAGCAAAATAGCAGCTTACGAAAAAAAGCCAAACTAGGATCTAAATTTTAGCCAACTAATTATTAAATAACTAAAAATTAATTTTAGTTAACGATTAGTTTTAGTCCGAGTCTCATAAAAAATGTAAATTTTATATAAATAAATAAAGCCGGTACGGGAAGCTCATCCTCGTCATCTTTCTTCCCGCTTTATCCTCTCGCGAGCACGAGAATGGTGGCCATGGCAGTGGCTTTGGTGCCCCCTCCCAACCTCCTCTTCCTCTCTCCGCTCGCTTCCCCGCACCCGCCGACCCCTCCCGCCCGCCTCTCTCGCCGACGCCACCGCCCGCTGTCCGCCTCCGCGGCTGCCGACGGCGGCGATGCCCCGTCCCCCGCCCCCAGTGGCCGCCGCCAAGGGGCGAGAGCCGCCCTCTTCCCCTTCCTCCGTCCTCACCTTCCAGCAGGCCATCCAGCGCCTCCAGGTCCCCGTCCTTCCTCCCGCTCTTCTCCCCGTGCTCACTTCGCCCGCGTGTAGGTCGTCATCACGCTCACCCACCATTGTGTTTGTGCAGGACTACTGGGCCTCGGTCGGGTGCGCTGTCATGCAGTGCAGCAACACGGAGGTTGGCGCTGGGACGATGAACCCCTTGACATTCCTCAGAGTTTTAGGTCCCGAGCCATGGAACGTCGCGTAAGACCACTACACATCATCCTTCAATCCTGAATGCAACTGCAGCTTCAGTGATTCCTTACCTACAGTCTGAATACTCTCAATCACAAGCCACAACCTTTTTTTTTGAAACCAACATGACAAGGCACAATCACATTCTCATGGATACATGCAACGCAACTTCAATGATTCCTTGTCTACAGTTTGAGCGAGAGATTTGATAATTTGCCACTCTCACACTCTCAAGAAGTAGTTTCATTCATATTTTTGTCATCCGGACCCATATTCATTAAGACATTGACATAGATTGTACTACATGTCAGTCTCAAGAGTGACATCATAATCAACGGGAGCATCTTTAGAGTGGCAAATAATCAATTTTTTCTACTTTGAACACTCTCAATCACAAGCCACAATCTTTTTTTAAACCAACATGGCAAGGCACAATCACATTATCATGGTTACATCTTTCAATCTTTCCTCACATCCTCTCCTGTTTTTGCCGTGAACATTGTCTTGAAGTTACGTGGAGCCAAGTATAAGACCGGATGATAGTCGCTATGGGGATAATCCTAATAGGCTTCAGCGTCACACTCAATTTCAGGTCGAGTGAAGAACCAAATGTTCCATCCTATTATGTTTGCTTGCTCTGAACCATTTTTTAATTATGCCTTTCCAATAGGTAATCTTGAAGCCTGATCCTGGAAATTCGCAAGAACTCTTTCTGCACAGCCTTTCAGCATTAGGTATTTCACTAATGTGGTACTGGTTTCTGTATTATCATAAAAGAGTAATACACTACTCTTTAATTCATTCTCTAATCCATTGGTATGAGTATACATGAAATCAGTAAGTGTTTTTTTCACAGGTATCAATGTCCATGAACATGACATCCGTTTTGTTGAAGACAATTGGGAGAGTCCAGTTAAGTTCCTCCTCCTTTTACTATTCCTTTTTTAAATAAGAATTTATCATATGTGAAATGATTGAATAAAATTCTGATGAAACTATATTAAGTGCTGTTGCAACTTGCAATTGAATATATCTAATGCATTACCTTGTTCATGTTTCTTTCATTGATGGACAGGTTCTTGGTGCATGGGGATTAGGTTGGGAGGTTTGGATGGATGGCATGGAAATCACACAATTCACGTATTTTCAGCAGGTACAGGCGCGAGCTAAAAATACTGTGCAAATGATATGTCTTTGTTCATTTTTTTAATAAACCTGGTCTGCATGTTTTTGCTTTTGCCAATATAGGTAAACTGAGCCAAGCTAAAGCTGAATTACACTGGCTCATTTTCTAGCTTTTAAGGGCAAAATTTGTGGTTAGGTTGCTCGTTGGGATTCAGTATTGTACTGTCAACAAAATGTTTGAATTCCTTTCAAGCAGTACTAGATTTTGTTGTCAAGACCTAACACAATTTAAACTTGAACAGTAAGATCAAACTACCCACAACCAATCCAAACAAAAAGGGAAGATAAATACAGAAAAAAGATGAGGAAAAGGCCAAAAATCCTTCACTCTTAACTGACCAAACTAATTGCTCATGTTATGTTGTCAAATGTCAATTTTAGCTCCTTTTACCAAGCAAAGTTCTCCAAACCCAGGTTAACTTTCCTTTTCCCAATCCCAACCAAGCTCCTTAGCTGGTACTGCCTGGCAGAACTTGCCAAAGGAACCATGTACCTTTTTAAACTTGTGAAATAAAGCCAAATGTGCTCATAATCTGCTTTTCTACTGACTGTGTTGAATTTTATAAATTTTCTAATCGAGGCACTGTTCCGCTGACGACTAAGTACATTAGCTTAGTGCATTATATTGACTAATTTAGTATCACAATATCTGTTCAAAACTTGATGTGTACTATTCCCTTGTAATCCTTTGAAAATTTTAAAACACACTTTTCTTTTCTTAATTACTGTAGTCAGGAAGCCTTCCATTGCTGCCTGTTTCTGTTGAGATAACATATGGACTTGAACGCATCCTCATGTCTCTTCAGGTTAGTAATGACTGTCTACTTCTCTTAGTAATTTGTTATGTTTCTGAAGATGAACAAATGATTAACATACCACCTATTGATTTTGTTGATTCTGGATTCCTGCACCCTTTATGTGTACAACCTCATATAAATCTGATATGGTTTTATTTTGCAAATATTTCCTACCCTCCTGGATTGTATGTCCTTTGAAAGAGCTGACCTTACTTTGATTTAGATATTTTGATAGGGAGTAGATCATTTCAAGGATATACAATACACTAAAGGAATTACATATGGAGAACTATTCCTTGAGAACGAGTATGTTTCTTCTTGACAGTTCTGGGAGCTTTGCATACCTTTCCTTTCTCTTTAGCGTCCTGCCTGCAATGATTATTCTTTCCTATGATCCTATCCCCATTTTTTCTTCGTATGTATTATGTAGAACAGTTTTATGAAATATCCTTGTCTTTATTAAACATAAATGAGATGAAAATTGTCTATTAGGACACGTGCTTAGGCTCAGGACCATATATCTTGTCTCTTGGTGCAGGAAAGAGATGAGTGCATATTATTTGGAGCATGCCGATGTTGATAACATTCAAAAACGTTTCGATGATTTTGAAGAAGAGGCTCGCTCTTTATTATCACTTGAGTTGCCTATTCCTGCGTATGTTTAACTAATGTACTCATTTCTTGGCTTACATGTTTTAATTGTTAATATTGATAATCTGACCTTTGTTTTGCAATGGAATAGGTATGATCATGTTCTGAAGGCCTCTCATGCTTTTAATATATTAGATTCTAGAGGATTTGTCGGTGTAACAGAGCGTGCAAGATATTTTGGTCGCATGCGGAGGTGTGGACCTGCTTCTTATTTTCTTTCTATGCCTTTTTTCATCATGGAATCCTAGAAATTTTCAATTTGACTGTCTTTGGTCACAAGTACTGGCATCTCATGTGCTTGTTCTGCTCATTATGTACCAAGCTAACTTTGTAAGTTTTAGTATGTTTTGATATCACTTGTGATTTATCAATACTTAAGAGAAGATATTTGTTGTGAGCATTGGCTGGGGAACCATGGCCATATGGATCAAAGAGATTAGTTGCTTACCTCAGATATGGGCATGGCAAATTGGAGATAGAGCCTCAACAAGTTTGAGATAAAGATAGTAACTAGAGATAGAGTTAGGGATGGCCTCCTCGTTCTTCTTCTTGCCTAAGCTTCTTCCTCCTTGCTGTTCCCCAACTAATCTACTTTTGTTTCAGTATTTCCCCAATTCCTGCCCTACCTATCCTCCATGAATCACATGAAAATATTTGTGTAGTCATGTTGATTTCATTCAATCATGAATCATTTAACTTTAGTTGTTTCTCAAGAACACCATCTCTCTCTCTTTCTCTCTCTCTCTCTCTCTCTCTCTCTCTCTCTCTCTCTCTCTCTCTCTTCCTTGAAGGAGGTTTAGCATTCCACATCTTGTTTAAAGTTCTGTTGAGAATTTGAGATATTTTTGCTACATTAAAAATTTGATTATTTGTCCAATCCCACTGCTTTGGTCTTTTAAATTTTGCGTGTTTACGGTTTTTTACATCTATTGTTGTTTTTTGGTGTTTGTTCAGTTAATTATTTCTACCTTGTGCATAAAGATTCTCACACTGCCAACCTTTTTGATCAGTCTTGCTCGTCAGTGTGCTCAGCTTTGGGTGAAAACAAGAGAAAACCTTGGTCATCCGTTGGGCAGTTATCAAGAGTCTAATCTTATATATCCTCATGTCTCTGAAAAGCCTATAAGAAAGGTATTTCATTTAGATGACCATGCAAAGTATGGTGTGCATGGATTGTGTTGGGCTTCTAGAAATACATGCATTTTTAACTTGTCTTTGGTTCTTTTCATTTAGGGAGTGCTGGGACAGCCACGAGCGTTTGTTCTTGAAATAGGAACAGAAGAGTTGCCACCCCATGATGTGGTGGAAGCAGTCAAACAAGTAAAAAGTTCCTCCTGCACCTTTATGAGACAAAATATTCTCCATGATTTATAGAATAATTTTGAACCTAGCTTTCATCCTCATAAGAAATGTAATAATGACATTTTTGAAAGGATTTCCACTCTAATTCTAGACGGAGTGTCTTAGCTTTTCTCACCTTTGAATATTTTGATATCATCCAGCTGGAGAAATCTCTCGTTCAAATATTGGAGAAACGCAGACTGAGCCATGGGAAAGTACACTCTTATGGGACACCAAGGAGATTAGCGGTACCATTTTAACCTTTTGTTGTCTTGCATTAGTTTCTAATTTCCATACCACCATTTTTGGCACTCTTCCTCATATATTGTTGTCAGCTATCTCTTTCTATTGTGTGTGTGGTGTGGTGTGTTGGGGGGGGGGGGGGGGTTGCAAAAGCTGTCTTCTCTCTATGAGTGTAGGTCCATGACCAGGTGCGAAGCCACAATTTAATCAAGGCTAGGGTCAACAATACAATTTACATTGGATCGTCAAAATTTCCATAAATTTTAAGAGTGATTAAGGAGACAAGACTAGGGCTTAAGTCCTAATTGCCCTAGGCTTGTCTCCGCCACTGCCTGTAACCGCTAACTTTGATGCAATATTGAGACAAAACAAATTTTAATAGTCTGATAGCAGGTGGAAAGCACATGATGGAGAGATTTTAATACCAGTCAGTGGGATCCCTATATGTTTCTTTGTAGGAATGGACGACAGAATGTGTGATGTTTGTGTATCTCTTATTGTATGAAAATGAAATAGATAAAACATGATACTCCCTCCGGTATAGAAAAACAAGTCATTTTAGACTTGTATCAAGAGTTGCCTAAAACAAGTCATTTTGTATTTTATTCTGCATTTTGGACGTTTATATTCCTGAAGGAGTACTATTTTCTTCTTGTTTTCTGTGCAATCTTTACTACCACATTGTATTTAATAGGGGCAAATAAGGAAATACACACTAATTAATAACTACTTGGTATTCGAAATCATGTCCAAAACGACTTCTTTTTGTAAACTAGAGGGAGTATGCGTTAATGATACACCTTTTTTGAAAGAACATATATCTTGGTAAGGCATCTTTTATGATTGTTCTATCCAAAAGATTTACTTGTTAAATTGTAGATTTTTAACATGCTTTACTCCAGTCTGAACTCTGAAGCTATATGAACGCCTTCTTTGGTTTGCAGATTATTGTTGAAACTCTTAATATGAAGCAAATGGAGGAAGAGATTGAACTACGTGGTCCACCTGTTGCAAAGGCATTTGATCAAGAAGGAAAACCTACTAAGGTTAACTACCCAAAAAGGAGTTGAACTTTCCTCTGCTATTCTATTACTTATTTTTGGGTCTTTCTGTAGCATGCATGAAGAAAAAAAGTTTTGGTACTTCACTGAAGCAGAAACAAATGACAGCAGTAACACCCATTCGAATAAATAACAAAAACTTTACAATGTTTATTCCTTTTGGAATAATTCTCCATTCTTTTTTTTCTTGATTGAGGGGGAGAGGCCACAGCTGGCACTCTATCACACTGAGCTACAGCTCAGTTCGCGAATAATTCTCCATTCTTATTCAGTCTGTTGAGGGACTGTTTGTTTCTTGGAATTTTGTCCTCTATTCTCACACACAAGCTTACCATGGATTTTTCATGAAATAATTTTCTACTCTTATTCAGGCTGCTGAAGGATTTTGTCGAAAGAATAATGTCCCCATAGATTGTCTATATAGAAGAACTGAAGGTACACAACACGATTCCTATATTTATATTGCCTGCTTCTATATCAGTGTGTTTTATTATCACTGCTGCAGCATGTGTCAGTTGCTCAATGGTGATCTATAATCATTTCAATTTCTTGTTCATATTTGTTGTTCAAATCATCATGTGGAGCCCAATATGAAAGTATCCCACTTTCCCAGTGTTCTCTAATTAAGGTAGGGTACAAAATTACTGGCGTACTTAGACCAATCTCCTTTGCTCGCCACACCAACCATGTATCGGCTGTGTCTGTCATGCATGCATATATTGTGTCGGCATATCCAACATCACCTTCTGTTGCTTTGCTTGATTCAGTTAGCTAGATATGAAAGACATGCGTGGTAATGGCCTATGTATGTAGAGGTATAATCAATCAATACTATCACATAATTCTTTTCTCTATCAATGACCTTAGGTTAAATTCTCAGCTATGCTGCAGAAAATAATTGACGACATAATACTGGGTGTTATTTTGATTAGATTAACCCAAACCACCACTACAGAATATAGGCCTAATGAAATCATGTTAGTCGTTAGCCTGTTATTGCTGATTTATCATGCTATTATGCTAACATATGCTATCATTGTTCCTTAATGAGGTCTAAAGTTTCATGAATGCATATTTTCAGGTAAACAGAATATATCTATGCTCGGGTCAAAGAGTCTGCACGTTTTGCTGATGAGGTTTTTGTCCTGTCCTTTATGTATTGTTGAAAGTCATTATATCAGGCAATTGCTGTAAGTTGGACCTTTGCTATTGATGGAGACATGTGACTGCTTGATGCCTAACAAGTTAAAAGAAGTGTAGTCACATTATGTTTACAGGTTCTTTGAGCAAGATGGTCAGTCCTCAAAGCTAGGACAGCTACTCCATAATACACTATACAATTCGAGCTCCATAACTCATAATTAGCTTGCTTGTAATACTTGATAGGATAATCACTAATAATTGGCTACTGATTTGTGATGATTAGACACAATTTAGGTCCTGTTTGGGACAGCTCTAGCTTCAGGATTTTTTGGAGCAGGTTCAGCCTAGCTCCATGAAATCTTGGAGCTAGAGGTGTGGATAGATTAAGAGTATTTAATCGAGTAATTTAGTTTTTATTTTATATTAAAAATAAAACTTAAAATATTTTATTATATTATACAAACTTCAGATTCAGCCTAAATCTTAGAGTTGGAGCTATACCAAACAAGCCTTTAGGTAGGTCTTGCACTCAAGCACCCCAAGACGTCCAGTACCTAGCAACTAAAACACATATTGCATAGTTATATATTCAAAGGTCCTTTACTGCTCATTGTGCATGGATCTTGAGTTATTTAGGTCACACCTTCATTTTCTCTAGACCAGTTCATTAATTGTATCATGTGAATTACAGGTCTTAACTGAAGATCTACCTACTATTATATCTGGCATTTCATTTCCCAAGTCTATGCGCTGGAACTCCAATGTAAGAATTATTTTACTTTCTTATTTACATATAGTAATTCAGATATTCTTTCACATCTGCTTGAACACTGTTGATGTTGATAACATTATTACTGTGTTTGAGGGATCATGGTCATCTTTAAATGCTCAGGTCGTCAGACCAATTGATTACTTGATTATATGTTAGACATGTTATTTTCTGGATATAGAAGCAGAATATGATCATTAGTTTCATCAAATTTACTATAAGTAAAGGCCCAAAATATAAAATTGCACCAATATTTCAGAATTCTAAAGCGACGACAATTTGCTGTAGCTAGCATCGTTTATCACTGGATAGTGCTGTGCAGACCCTATTACAGTTAAATTCATTTTGCATGATCTCTATGGTTCTATTTTATTCCATCCAGGGATCTTTCCCTTGCAGATTGTTTTTAGCCGGCCAATACGCTGGATCTTGGCCCTCCATGGGGATTTCATTGTACCATTTTGTTTTGCTAGCATATCAAGGTAGTACTTTGCTTCATAATAGGTAGTACACTTCAATTTCTGTTTTTAGCATAATGATGTGCAGACAGGTTTGAAGGAAGAAAAGTTCTAGTTTGCAAGCAGGCCAATTCCTGGGCTTTTCTTTTGAAGTCTTGGGGGGGGGGGGAATAGAATATTTGTTAACATAGTTGCCCTTCACAATTTCGGCAATAATAATCTGTAGAAATGAAAACTTTACTTGCTATAATATTTTTCATGGCTTAAAATATGCATTTATGTATAATCAGTTCCTTGAGAAATAATGTTTCTAATAATTATAACTAACATGAGTTGCAATGGCACAGTGGGAACCAGTCATGTGGCCTTCGTAGCTCTTCCATGGCTAATTTTAAGGTACCAAGCATGTTATTGTAGCTTGCTGGTTCTGCGCATGACGTAGCTACCTTAACAAAACATACTTTCTTGCACTTTTATTTTTATGTTCACCATCTTTTGTTCTTCCATAAAGAGTGTTGCTGCAAAACTTGAAAAGTTTTTGGGCAGGATGGAAATGCTTCTGATCCATATTAGCTCGAGCATCCAGTAGGGATATGTTATAACTTATAAGAATTTGTTTCCGTCAATTCATATATTCATGTCTATATAGGGAATGATCTAAATTTTTAATAGGTGGAAACTGCAGAGTTATATTTACACACCATGGAAAAAGCCGGGATCTTGATTGATATGCAGGTGAGATGAGCACACATAAGATACTCATGTACTATCCATTTTTCAGAGGTTTGTAGCGGTCGATTCCAATTTGGTGCACTATTCATTCCACTCAAGAAGATTTGTGCAAACTGCAAACTCTCATAGCCTTCACAAAACAGGGGAAATCTGGAATGAGTTCATCAATGATTTTTAGTTACTAACCATTCCAGGTCTAACTGTACCTCACAATGTATATAACACATCTGCAGGATCGCAAAGGAAGAATTTTGCATGAATCTAGTATATTGGCTGAGGGTGTTGGCGGCGATATCATTGCACCTGATAGCTTGGTGCAGGAGGTAGATGCTATTATGCTCCCCATTTAACTTTTCTTTACAAAGTTTCTTATTGAAATTCAATTTATCAAGATATAGTCTAAACCATATGTCCATATGGTGCAGGTTATCAATCTTGTGGAAGCACCTGTGCCCATTATTGGTCGATACGATGTTTCCTTCTTAGAACTTCCAAAGGATGTATTAATAACGGTATGATCTGCTTTTGATTGGTGATGCCTAGGAGTCATACTAAATTCTGTTGGCTCCGATGATTCAATCAACAAAATGACAAGTCCATTAACATATATTCATTGGTTGAAAATTTAATTCATTAACTGGAAGAAAATATTTCATAATATGCATTTTCTTATCAGACCTGTATATGCAGGTTATGCAGAAACACCAGAAGTATTTCCCTGTAACCTCCAAATCTACGGGAAATCTGCTACCATATTTTATTACCGTGAGATTATCCCCCCTTTGTGTACTTGACAAATGACAACTGGTAATGTTTTTCATCTTTGTTTTAATTCAGTGTTCGCTGCTAGGTTGCCAATGGTGCCATTAGTGAAGAAGTTGTCTGCAAAGGGAACGAAGCTGTACTCAGGTTATGCTAAGACTGTGAAGATTTTATCAACATTTTAGCAGTGCTATTGTGTAAATTTATAGCTGGAGTTTTGGCTGGGAGTAGTAGCCATAGTTAAATTACCAGCATTATGTTTGGACTACTCTTTCTGCCCTGACTTTTTCCCATTCTGCAAGAGAACTTTAGTTAACTGTAGATTCTGAACTGGCATATACACACAGGGCACGGTATGAGGACGCTAAATTCTTTTATAAGATGGATACACAAAAGAACTTTTCTGAATTCCGAGAACAGCTCAGCAGCATTCTGTTTCATGTAAGTTTGGTGTGCCAATTCTCGTAGATTCTTGTATATGTTTAATTTCACAACATCTGCTGCATGTTAAACAGGAAAGCCTTGGTACAATGCTTGACAAAATGAAACGTGTCGAGAACACGGTTGCAGAACTGGCCATCGTTCTCGGAACAAACGAGAGAATGATCTCAGTTGCCAAAGATGCAGCTGCATTGGCTATGTCAGATCTTGCCACTAACATTGTTACAGAATTTACTTCACTGGCTGGAATTATGGCACGCCACTATGCTTTGAGAGATGGCCTTTCAGAACAGGTTGCTGATTCTTTTTCGCTGTGATAAATTTATTAGATATTCAGTGTGAAGGTTATGGTAGTTAATCCACTTTTGGGTGAGTAATTTTCATGTCAGATTGCAGAAGCACTATTTGAGATAACACTTCCAAGGTTTTCTGGTGACGTGTTCCCAAAAACAGATGCTGGCATAGTCCTCGCAGTTGCTGATAGGTATTTCCTGCACGAAATAGCTTGCTTTTCAATTTTTAGTAGTCTGAACCTTGAAAAAAATTCAATATGCAGTGCCATTCTTAAATCTTAATGGAACGCTAAAAACTGCAAAGTCCATGCTCGTCATTCAAACAACCTTTGCTCTGCCACTGTTGTTTGTTTATAAGGTTCATTGTTGTAGCATTTTCCTTTTTAGGATGTTGTGCTACTATATTCTTTCCACAGAGTTGGTAAAAACAAGATCTGCTCCAGCCCCTGTTCTTTTGGGCTAGGGATTACATTGGGTGGACAAAACAGTAGGGCTGTGCAGCTATTAGATACTTTACATAGTACAGCTTCTTAGCAGCTTCATTTACCGCCTTACCGGTACTGCCAGGATAAAACAAACTCCATAGTATTGCAATACAGACATGTTCTGGGAAACTGGGATCTTCCCAGATTTAAGACTGCTTTCATTTCCATGTGAGCCCACAGAAATCATAGAAACCACTTTTTTTTCTTAACTGTTTCACAGATTGGATAGTCTAGTGGGTCTGTTTGGAGCTGGATGTCAATCAAGTTCTACAAATGATCCATTTGGGCTGAGGAGAATTTCCTATGGATTGGTATGGAAAGATGAGAATGTGCATATGTCCATTCAAAAAAATCTTCATTTGGATTACATTATAAAAATTTCTTATAATTTTTTATCTAGGTTCAAATATTGGTTGAGAACAAGAAGAACTTTGACCTCAAGAAGGCCTTGACCTTAGTGGCAGAGGGGCAGCCGATAAGAATAGACGATGGCGTTATAGATGAGGTGAGTACATATTTCAAATCATCATTATGTCTTCATTGAATATATGGTTTGTGATAACTCTAGTCAAATTCTTAGGTAGTACAATTTGTCACGCGGAGATTGGAGCAACTTTTGGTATGTATCTCCTTGATTTGCAATAATAATCAAGTTACATGTAATGCTTTTATTCCCCAAGATTCCACCTTTTGGGGATCCACCAAGGATTTGAGATAGATGTTTACCTACACTGTGGAAGGGCAGGTGTTCTTTCCCATACAGACTAGCTTTAGTGAAGTTTATCTCTCTCTCTCTCTCTCTCTCTCTCTCTCTCTCTCTCTTCATAAACAACAAACTCCAAACTTAAATATGCAAATTATCACTGTTTCATGTTTATCCATGTTGCTTATTCAGCATACAACTGAATGTGGTACTTGTTGCCATTCAGGCATTTATACTGATGTTTTTGATCTAACAAACAGTTGGATCTCATATAAAAATCACACGTCTTGTCTATTTCACCAAAAGTCAACACTGATCAATGATTATATTAGTCAGGGAAATCCATTTCATGTTCTGAAAGCGATGTTTTTTCCTTCATTTCATCAGGTGGATGAGGGAATTAATTGTGAGATAGTCCGTTCAGTTCTCCTGGAGCGTGCAAACTGCCCTTATCTAGCATCACAGACAGCAATTGAAGTAAGATATCATGAAGTGCTACAGAATTGCAACAATTATCGTCATAAGTTTCTTCAATTATTCTGAATACTCTGGGTGCAAACACTTGAAATGGTTTTCAAATACTTCATATCTATAAATAGGAATGCTACGCCATGGTTGTAAAATCATGGTGTTAAATTATCTATTTGGTACTTCGCCGAAATGAATGGAAGCATCCTGGGTTTGTTGTTATGGTCTTGATGTGTGAACCTTGCAGATGGAAGCATTTGCAAGAACCGATGATTTCCCAAAAATCGTCGAAGCGTATTCAAGGCCCACGAGAATAATACGTGGAAAAGAAATTGGGTCTGCTTTAGAGGTAACAGCTGTTTTGTATAAGAATAAGCATATGCATGTTCATGATTTAACTTTGAAACTCTGATCACAGCTTGAATTATGAACCAATCTTATGAACAGTAATATGCACAGATAACCATCCGATCGCCAGTAGAGTGTGGCTGTTGCTGCAATGTTAATCTTTCCTCGCTGTGAATCTATATGCAGGTGGATTCAAGTGTATTTGAAACAGATGAAGAAAGAGCTCTGTGGAGCGCCTACCTGGAGGTTGTCGACAAGATTCATCCTGGTACACAATATTTTCCAGAGCGAAAAATCCAAGATCCACTTTTCCTTGTGTTGAAAGATTTTTACCCTGTGAATTTTTTGTGCTTGCATCGTCGTCTACCCTGTAGGTGTTGACATAAAAACCTTCGCGGTTGCTTCGATGGGGCTGGTGCAGCCCCTGGAGGATTTCTTCAACAATGTGTTTGTCATGGCGGTGAGCTCAGTCAGTTGCTGGTTCCGAGTGGCAGCTGGCCATCGTTGACCTTTTTTTTTCTCACCTTGCTAATGGTGGTGTGCTTGCTGCGTGGCGATGCATGCAGGAAGACGAGAGAATCCGTAACAATCGGCTGGCGCTGCTGATCAAGGTTGCCGGTCTGCCCAAGGGAGTAGCCGACCTGTCAGTTTTACCAGGGTTTTAGACCAACCGTTGACCTGCTGCACCGTGTGTGTATTTTTTTTCATAAAATTAGTTAAAGTTGGGGAAGTTTGACTTTGAAAAAAGTCAAACGGCTTACAATTGTGAAACGGATGGAGTGCTTTGTATCAAGCTATCACACTAGTCGGCTTCAATACCTTAGCTCCACCGGTCTCGATCCGCTCCTCGTTGGAACTTTCGTGTGCATTCGATACAACTTACAAGTGGAGAGTCTTTTTACATCCTAAAAAAACTAAAATAATAGTTTACTAGAAAGATGATTACTTTCTATTATAAGTTGCTTGTGGTTCCTTTGTATGGGTAAGGTAGGACTAAAGTTTGATGAACATAGCTCATTGGTTCAGCCGTCCAAATGACTTAGAAAATTAATATTCCATTTTCTAGGTAGACATGGAGACGTTGACTCATAAATTGTTAGCGAACATAGCTCATTCGTTCAGCCATCTAAATGGCCTAGAAAACTAATATTTCATTTTCTAGATAGACATGGAGATGTTGACTATTTCTAATTGTTAGTGTTTCAGGCTTTAGGTCTACCTATCCCATAGTTTATATACGGAGAATCTTCTCATTCTAAAAGATTGGTCCAATAGAAAGATGATTATTCTCCTTATAAGCTACTCGTAGTCTTGTTGCATGCATAGGTGAGGTGAGATTAAAGTTTAGGTGACGTTTGGTTTGCTGAAGGTAACATAAATGGTAATGAAATTAATTACAGTGCCAAGTGATAATAATGTATCAGATTACTATATTTATTTAGTTAATAAGTGTAATGTATTTTATTTACATTACAATGTTTGGTTGACAAGTATAATGTATTCTAGTAACGTAATCTGAGACTGGAGACTAGTCTGATTAGAATATAATGGACTAATTATTAGATTGTAATCTAATTACGTGGTATCTAATACCAGCATATTCAAACCAAACAAAATCTATAATTTATTTGTACTGTAAACAGATAACACTTAAAATAAACCTAATTCTTAATGATAACGGCTCACCGGTCTCAGTAACCTAACAAAACCTAACACATACAGAACGACTTTTACCATGCCAGAATCACGCAGCTTCACATTGGTTTTACAAGAGGAATGTTGGTAGGGATTGCTCCGGATCCTTTCATTTAGCACAAACATTGCAAGACTCTTCAAAATAAGATCTTTTGCGCAAATATTCACTCTCCAGATCTTCAAATTTCTGAAGCATCCACAACAACAATTGAGGTTTGGCTGTGATGAACAACCGGAGATGATAAGTTGTTCCCAACACAGTCACCCTTACAGTACAGGTTACAACAATGTACATCAAGGAGAAGAATCCACTCACAACTATATGCAGCTTCATCAGATCACTTAAATACAGTCCGAAACTCCGAATGGGGAACTGAATTACCTCGAATGAGGATGTGTAATACATCTGTGAATTGCAACATAGTGACATCAAAACAAGATTTCCTATCTCCCCTCTTCTCACCTTAGACATATCTAGCGCGCAACGCGTCGATAACGCATTAGGGCAAATCATGACTTTGTTACTGACATGTAAGCCTGATAGGGGAAGGATCCAGTGGTCACTGCTACTCAACGATAAAAGCTTGCTTTCGGGCATAGCCTCTCTACAGATCCATCTTGTGGTCCATCTACAGGGCGTAGCTTAATCTCATAAAGCTTTGGCCATAATTTTCCTGTCACTGCGAGCACCGAAAAAGGTTAATCGATAATCATCGCCCGATGATAAGAACCCGAGAGGCTTCAGTAGGATGAAAACAGTGCGTTAGAAATACTAAAGGCTCACCAAATAATCTGCCGTGTTCTTCGTCCCAAGCTATACCATTCAGAACATCGATGAACTGGAACATGGAATAGATTTGATGTCATAATGTCATGTAGCTTTCGCTATTATATTTGATTTTGTAACTATGCGTCTGACTACTTGTTATTCCATGTCTTGCTGTAAAACTACCATATGGTATTGAACATAATGAAACTCATTTGACCAAAGGATTATTAGAAATAGTATCACAGAGTAAAGGAAGGTTAAAAAGGGCAAGAAATTGCCTAAAGTACTCACCGTATTGCCAGAATTCCACAATTGCTGCCTTCAAGTTTGCAACAACACGGGCATCATTAGTTATCTCAAATGCAGGTACTATCAAAGTAGCATGATCTATTTTCTGTTGATACCATACCTCAGTTCATGAAGAAAGATCCAGCTCACTACTAGGCCATCTTCAGGGGAGACTCTAGCTATGCAATCTGTCTACATAACATAGATTTGAATATTCAGAAGTAAGAACTCACAGTGTATTGCTTGATCATGTATTACTCCAGTGCAATCAAATTTTACATGGAAAATATAGCTAAATCACAAGGACGCAGATGCAGTAGCTAGAGGTTAGGGGAAACAGATATAATTCTTCTTTTGAAATCCACCCAGAAGAAATTACAAGAAAGCAAGCTCCAGGAATCCAGGGTTGATTGTACCATGGTGCAGTATGATTTCCAGCTCAACACTAGAAAGCACAAGATGATTTATTGCTAGCAATCAAATCAAATGACAATACCGGAGACACCTAATCATCTAGTCAAAACTGAGCCAATGTATTGTATATGTCAACAACCTGTTTGTAGTGACAGCCCAAAAACAAAGGACACAAAATGAAACTTCTGACATGTCAGAACCCAAAACTAAATAAATGCTGCACGCCACCATAGTAAAATTTGCTAAACCTCATCCGCACTTGGTCTGGATGATGCATTCATAAATCATGACACCAAGCAACAATGTGGCAGCACTAAGACATGCGAATAGCAATTGTTCTGGTCATTGAGGTCTTGACCAACATATGGACACATGAATACTGCATGGTAAGATCAAGTTATGGTAATAGCAACTAACATGCAATTGTCAGCAATTGGGACATAGACTTCTAACCTGCCAGACATTAGCCCATACTTCACCGTTTATATATTCCAGTTCATTAAGATAGGGGACTTCATTATCTTGATATTTCACATTCAGCATCTTCATGACTGCATGAAAAGAAATGTCGAATAATCGAAAGAATAACAACAAGAGTCTTTAGTCCCAAGCAAGTTGGGGTAGGCTGGAAATCAAACCCAAGTAAAACCTCAGGAACCAATGCAAGTCTCGGAGCTAAGAGAATATCAAGAACAATAAATAATTACCTTGAAGTGACTTTGGATCAAGATGGTACAACATTGAGGTACCATCACTGCCAAAAAGAACTTTTCCATCAGTAGCCAGTCCCCACCCATCACGCATTTTATGGGTAAAACTCTTAAACTGCAAGCCCAGCACAGAACAAATTAATATGTCGCCTAATACATCATTCAGGCACAGGCACCATGATAGATGGAAATGATATAACTGAAGTGCCCAGTATTTTATACCATGGATTGCATTTGTCAACTACGATTTTATACAGTTTAATGCTAGTACATAAATTTGTTTATGAGCCTCCAAACCGGAATCTATTCCAATATGTAACATAAACGTTGATTATAGTCTTGCGTGGATGATACAACAGCTGGATAAAAGAAAAAAGTCTACGTGTATTAAGACGATAAAGCACATATCCAACTTGCCGGTTTGTATTCAAATACCATGTGTATAACTAGAGCCAAGAGCACTGGAAATTGGAAAACAGCTACATCATGAGAAGCTAATAGAGGCTGGAGAATGTAACAGAGACAAACTCAATGAACATCACTCAGTATCTTAATGGAAATCAAAATGACCAATAGTAACTGAAGTATTACAGGAAACACAAGATGTAAATAACTAAATATTTGCAAATCCATAATGTTAGGTTCACCCCACCTAGCCAACCCAACCATAAAACCTAGGCGTTATAGTGGGAGAGGTGGGGGCTTTTATCCATAGTCCAACATTCCCCCTACGGCGCGCGAGCCCGGCGTAGCCCGCAGCAGGTTCTAGAGGCCCGGCGTAGCCCGCAACAGGTCTCAGCACACTAGATAGGCGCAGGGGAAATTACGCAGTGGAAATGCGGAAATGCGTGGCCAGGGGGATTCGAACCCAGGACCTTGGCTCTGATACCATGTTAGGCTCACCCCACCTAGCCAACCCAACCATAAAACCTAGGCGTTATAGTGGGAGAGGTGGGGGCTTTTATCCATAGTCCAACACATAATTCACGGGATAAGGACAGGAAAAAACACTATGCAAAACAAGTGGGAGTTTAGGACCATTAGCTGGGAATTTAAAACAAAAGGACATCTGAATCATGTGTAGCTGCAATAAGGAGATGGGCACAGCAGCATACTTTGCTAAAGTTATGCCGATCATAGATAAACCCTTCATTCTTCAACCAAGTAACTTGAAACAATCTGCAAATGAAAAGTTTAAACAAAATGAAATGAGGGTTCACAGGACATATTAGAAGCAAGGAAGGCTGTTATTTCCAAGAACACAATTGTTATGTAAAGTGCAACTGAGGTTTATCTACTTGTCACTGAGAAGCGTTAGACCTTCTCCAAACAAATGTCCCTCCATTTGGCGCTGAACCAAAACCTGAGAAATGGTACAGTGACAACCAAGGATTTATGTAATTCGGGCATTTAGTGATGAAAGCAAACCATGCTGCACAACATAGGGCATGCAATGGTAACAATGAAAGGCAAGATAAAGGACATACCTTTCCGGTTTTAAGATCAACCTTCCGCACCGATGACTGTTCAGAAACAAAAGTAGAGGCATTTAGCGCTTTACAGAATTGGATCATATCAGACAAAACATCAGAAGGCAAAGGGAAAGCAAGTAAAGCAACGATTTTTCATCAAACGAATTGAGCGCTGTTGCTGATGCAGAAGCGGAGTAAACTGGTACGAGGGAATGGATCGACATTACCCTGTGATAAAGGCCGGTTGATTCGAAAAGAGTGTCATTTCCTCCATACAAGAGTCCCTGCAGCAGAAACACAGCCAAGAGGATGAATGCGTCGTCATCCATGTCGAGCTCGCAAGAACAAAAATTGTCCATACTCCATAGCAGAGCGTTTGATTAGATTGTTGAGAGATGTAGCGGTAGTAATTAGGACAGAATCAGATCAGGAAGGAGGACGAGGATGAGAGGCTGAGAGGTACCGCACCTGGGTGAAGGCGTCGGGATCGTGGGGATACTCTCGGACCAGGTCGAAGGAATAGAACCTGGCGGCGGGCTCCGTACGGCGGAGGAGGGCGGTCGGCGGGGAGTCGGCGCGCCATAAAGCGTAGGGGTGAGCGGCGGCGGCGAGGAGCAGCAGCAGGAGGAGGAGCGCGGCAAGGGCGGCGGCGGCGACGACGAGCGGGCGGCGGAGGTAAATCGGCGTTGGCGCGACGGCTGGGGAGGAGACGGAGAGGCCGGTGGGAGGCATGGCGACGGCGGCGCGACGGTGCGGTGGCACGGCCCTCCGGCGGGTCATCTGCTACGCCCTCTGATCTGCGTTGCTGTCCTGTCGCTCTCGCTTGCCTACCATCTTGACCCGCTCGTAGAGGGAAAAAAATTATTTTGTCACAGAATTTGACTTCGAAAATTTTACCTTCCATTAGTTTTCATTTAAATGTTTGGCAATGACAAGTTTAATTATTTAATATTATGCATATTTTAGTTCATTTTTATTTGTTTATTGTTTAATTATTTAATATTATGGGGTGTTTGGATACACGGGCTAAGTTTTAGACTCTGTCGTATCGAAAGTTTAGATACTATTTTGAATTATTAAATATAGATTATTTATAAAATCTATTCATAATCGGTGGATTATTCGCGAGACGAATCTAACGAGTCTAATTACGTCACGATTTGACAATGTGATGCTACGGTAAACATTTGCTAATTATGGATTAATTAGGCTTAATAAATTCGTCACGTGAATTATCCTCCAATTATGCAATTATTTTTATAATGCGTTCACGTTTAGTTCTTCAAATTGATGTTCAAACATCCGATGTGACACGGGTTAAAATTTATCCACTTGTCCAAACATCCCCGTATATATATTTGGCAATGACAAGTCATAGAAGAGTAATGAGATAATTTTAAAATTATTTAATATTATGCATATTTTAAGTCATATTTAAAAAAATTGTTATTTGTGTTACTACCTTACTTTGCATGGCACTTCTTATTAATATTATAAATACTAAATTTTTTGTTAATCTTTTAAACTCTGTTTCAAAATTCAAAGTAACAATGTTCTTTTTTTATAGTTCCACAAAATAAAATTAGTAATATTTTTATATATAACACAACTTAATATTTATTTTTTTATTTTTTATTTTCTTAATTTGTTAAGTTTTAAAAATTCGTAATCCGTCTTATACTCAAGATTCTTAATTATATGTTTTCATGATTTAATAATTCCGAAATTAGTAATTAATAAATGTCTGTGTTAGGTTATACCGGTATACGTATTCACTTCAGTTTTTCAACTATATAATAATTACTAAATTATTGATTAGTTAATATCCAATTTTAGTTATTGGACATATAATTCAATATTTCCTTCCTCATTCTGATATTTGTTAAATTCATCTATAGATCGATAAATCTAGATACATATGTATTTAGATTCATCGAACCATAGATAAATCTGACAAAGACCGAAATAACTTATTAAAAAAATCAAATTTGTATGGCCATTTGAAAAATTTATAAAAGGAGCATGCGGTCAATACTTGAAGCAGGCATACAATTTTTTTAAAAAATTTCTCGGTTTTAGTGCTACTACTCTCCTGTCTTCTCTTCCTCTCTCTCTCTCAAAAATCAATCTTTTCTAAGACAAATTAAAGAAACCAACTTTAAATTAGATTTAATTCCAATCCCTCTCAAACTCTTTCTCTCATTATATCAAATCATATCCTCCTTGATAAAACAAAACAATCATAAAAATGAACACACTCATAAGTATATTATACATATATGGTGAAACATTATTGGAGCAAGAAACTAGGAAGCTTGGTAGGTAGTCATGAATAGGTACCTACATTGGAGTCAATGCATGATAACAACACCCTGCTCCCCATGGGTCCGGACCATTTAGATATTTTTTTTGTTTCGATCTAGTTTGTAAATTTAAGGGGAGTGCGATTGGTTTATTTAATTGTTATAATATGTATTTTAAATTATAATATGAAATTTTTATGGTGTCTCCAATGATTATGGGCCATCCATTTTTGTAGATCTATGGTCTAGATTTAAACACAAAAAATTATATTAATTCTTTTTCCTTTTTCCTTCTTCCCTTTCAATATGTTTTTCTCCCTTTTCTTTTCTCTCTCCGTTCGATCGGCGTCGCGACAACAGGGATAGATGGGCGGGGGCGGATGGGCGGCGGCGGGGGCAGATGGGCAACAGCAGGGCGGCACGACAACGGGGTGGCGCGACAGCGGGGGTGATGTGATAGAGGGGCGTCACAACGGTAGGAAAGGACGAGATGGCAACATCGGGGCAGATGGTGCGGCGGCAGCAGGGCGGACGGGCGACGACGGGGCGTCGCGACGACGGGGACGGATGAGGCGGCACGGCAGCAGGGCGTCACAACGACGAGGGAGGACGGGTGGCGATAGCGGGGGAAGACATGGCAATGGTAGTAGGGATGGACGATCGGCGGCGGCGCGGCTCGGCAACGGGGCATCATGATGGTGCTAGTGGACAGGGTGGTGGCAGCTGCAGTGGCGGGGTCGAACGAGCAGTGTTGTGGCAGTAGGTCATGACGTAGGGAGGTCGAGCGCTAGAGAGAAAAGGTAATAGTTCATTTTTGATTTTTAATTAATTTAATTATGCTCAATTCAAGAGTTTATATTGATTTTACTTCTTACCTTCGTAGAAAGTACACGTGGCACCATAAAGGTCCCCCTTATAATAAACTTGCATAATAAGTTGGTATATTTATTTCATCTTATGAAGCTAAGTTAGATTATTATAATCTTAAGCTAAAAAAACATGTACTTAACAACACTAGTATAATCTTCTTGTTATTAATTAATTGATGCTTATGATTAGGTTAACCTACCTATCACATGTTTGTTTCAGCTTCTAGTACCTACAACTAATTCTAAAATTTGAAGCTAAAATAAAAAATCTAGATTCTGAAACTAAATTGTAACAATCTAAAAGCTAAGAAACATGGACTTTTCTAAATACCCACATACCAAATACTCGGATCAATTTGATTAGATATTCAAACTAGCTATCGCTTCTAAGAATTTCCCGCTAAAACAATTAGGTCCTAGGTTGAGATGGGAAACGACTCCTTTGTAGTCGACTGCAGAGGACAGTCATGATCCACACCGTTCGGCGCGAATCGAACGGTGCAGAGGCCTCTGAAGGGTACGGAGGTGGGCCCCACCATGTGCGGAGCCCACCAATAAAATCCCCTTCTGGTACCCGTCAAATCGAAATCCGATGATACGGAGGGGTGACTGCCCTCCGCAAGCCGACTAAAGAGGATCTCATCTTGTTGAGACGACACCCTTCATTCATAGCTATTCATAGCTAGCTAGCTCCACAACAACACACAAACAAAAATGTGAAAATTAAAGCTTGCTTTGCAGTGCTTGTCCAGTCACTGAAAGATCATGTGTGCAACAGGCAGGAATCAAAGTGGTCAGTAGCCATTTTTTTTGAAGAAAAAAAACAATCTTTGAAAAAACGTGTGGGACGATCGACGGAGAATGGAGATACACAATAATCAAATAAACAACTTGACGAACATTAACTAGATACAACTAACTGTTGGCCCCAGCACTAATAGCTCGATCGGATCATCAAGTTCCGATCGATCTAGCTCAACCGCAATACCAGCTTAATCTACCATTTTCAGCATGTTGCAGGAGAAAAAAGATCATTTCTTGATGTATCTTGAGGAAATCAAGCAGCTAGCTTTCCAAAACTATAATGCATTTCTTTTTTCTGTTTGTTCTACATATGTATGAGGAAATCATATATGTTGCTTTGATTTCCTTGACTCGATCTGTTCTCCACCAGCCATTGAATTATTTTTTTAGAGATATAAAGAAACAGATCTGTTCTCCTTGTTACATCTGTACATGTTAAATGATAAAAATGGCATTGGCCAGCTTGAGCTGATGAACCTGAGCCACCTGAGTTCAACCTGTTGCTGAGACTGCAAGGCAGCAACGAACATGTTGTGTGTGTGTGTGCACACACACACACACAGAGAGAGAGAGAGTATGACTGACTTTAATAAGTCTTTAATTCAGATTTCAGAGTAGTTAGCTGCTGTCGGACGCGAAGGTGGTTGTCACTTTGTTATGCTCTTGATCTTTCAGTAAAAATGTCATCTTCTGGCATGTGTGTCATGTGTGTGTCTGTTTGAGAGAGAGAGAGAGAGAGAGAGAGAGAGAGAGAGAGAGAGAGAGAGAGAGAGAGAGAGAGAGAGAGAGAGAGAGGAGAGACCATAGAAGTCAAGGCCTCGCCATCCTCTCATAATTTCTTAGATAATGAGAAGAAGTCAAGAGGAGGAAGAAGAAGCATAGCTGGATAGGATGAGTGATAGAGACAGCTTGGTCGAGTGCCATCTTTTTTAGTCCTTGAATAAAAGAGAGGAGAAAACTTGCAGCAGCTGCAGGCTCTCTGGGAATGATGGAAGTGGAGAAGCCATGGGAGCTCAAGGAGGATGCGGACGTCATGGCGGCGGCGGCGGAGGAGGAGGGCAGCTTGCTGACAAGGGGCAGGAACAAGAGGCACACACTCGAACTCAATGGCGAAGAAGGAGGAGAAGGAGAAGGAGGAGGAGAAGGACAGGAAGCTCATGAGGAGCACAAAAGCGTCTTCTTTGATCCGACCCAAGGTGAGTGAGTGATGCTTTCTTGATTTCTTTCCAGATCTAAACACTTTCTGCTCCTGCTGCTTGTATTGGAGATCAGCTCTAGTGCTCGGAACCTTGCAGATTCATGCTTGCAAAGGTCCTTTTTTTTCCCCCAGCCACATCTTTTCTTGGCCACAAATTTCGTCAGACTTCTTGCTACACTTTCTTGGCGATTTGACTTTTGGAGTTAGGCAAAGAACAGTGTCAAGTGCTCGTTGGATTAGGAATGGCGCCGGCATTTCGATTTCTATGGCCTCCACGGGCACCTGCCGTGTCACTCTTGGAAGGACGCTGAAGAAAAAAGATGCCTTTTATGATGATTATGAACTTCTTGTTTGATTCATCATCTGAGCTTGGGAAGAGGAGCTTCATGTTGAAGTTGGTTTTATCTGGGTTTATACTTCTGCAGAAATTAACTCATGAGCTTGTATAAGCTTAAAATTAATATCTTTAGGCTGGGCTTTAAAGGAATGGCATGAGATCTTTGTATAAATGAATGGTATCATCTACACTAGATCATTGTTTATGTCTATTGATTAAGATTTAAGTCAAACCAATGGTCAACACAACTCATGTTCCCCTTTTATACGGGTTAATTGTTTATGTGCCACAGTTATTTTCTGAAACGTCAGAAATGTCATTAAAATTTCGGTATTTACTCATATACCATTACTATTTTAAAATCACTCTTTTATGACATTTGAGCCGAAATATTCATAAAAGAGTAATGACATAAAATGGCGAATTAGAAATAGTAATGGCATATAAGAAAATATTCGGAGTTTGTACGTGGGCCCAAATGACATAAAAGAGTAAATTTGAAATAACACTCTTTTATGACATTTGAGCCGAAATATTCATAAAAGAGTAATGACATAAAATGGCGAATTAGAAATAGTAATGGCATATAAGAAAATATTCAGAGTTTGTACGTGGACCCAAATGACATAAAAGAGTGAATTTGAAATAATAATGGCATATGGGTAAATATTGAAATTTTAATAGCATTTTTGGCGTTTCGAAAAATAACGGTGACATAAAAGCAATTAACCCCTTTTATACGAAACCTACTCAAACATCAGACATTGAAGAAGATGCTAAATTGGAAACTTGATGAAGACAAAATTTCCTACTTGTGATGCAACAAAATAATCTGTAATTCAGTTTTTTTTGCATCCAATGGAACATAATTTCCTTGCACAAGTGGATCCATATATAATAATACCTCTTGTGGCAATACAAAATACAAAATACAAAATTTTAAACACCTTTTTTCCTCTTTGAGGTTTGATTTAAAATTAGCCATCTACTTCTTTGCTGAAGGGTTATGGAAGTGCCGTCACTGCAATTGGACATACCTCTTGAGTTGTCCATGCAGAAATGATATCCTGAATCATCAAGGATTTTGCGAAATTGCGAGGAATCCTGAATCGTTAGTTCAGAGTGAATCATTTTACAGTTCACCTGGCAAAGGTTAGTGTTGAGTCCTCAGAAACGTACGATAATAATGATGAACTTCTCAAGCTTTCTTTTAAACCGGACAAAATATCGATAACAAAATTAGGTCATTATTCATATTTGCTAAGGGAGACATTTTTTTGGTTCTACTGGCATGGAGCTAGTTCTGCTTCAGATTATGACAAACCTGCAAGTCTAGCTTGATCTATTTAAGTTCTTTTCATTATTTTCATAAGTTCTTTCTGCGCAAAATCGGCATATTACTGAACATGACAAAACTCGACAAAGTTTGAACTTTGAAGTATTAATAAGATCATTTCTTTTGTCTTTTCAGTTTCTGAGCATTTTACTGAAAAAGACGGTAAGAATGAAGTTACACAAGTGGCACAGTTCATTGCTCTAAAGGAAAAGGCAGATGAAACTTCAAGTCCAAAAGGAAAAGAGCTTGACACACAGGAAAATGTCAATGTTCAAGAAACCAATGGCGATGATAATATCAGCAGGTTAGAAAAAGGATCATGCACAAATGGTTCACATGAAGTCTCCAGCAGTGGTGAAACTGCTACAGTTGCAAATGGAACAGCAGAGTTGAAATTGATTGCCGTCATTGATGAGAACAAAAGGAGCTTGGCAAACTCAAATGGTGCTGATCATATTGACAATGGCAGCATGAACAGAACTAATGTTCCTGAAATTGAAGCTGAGAAGGAAGAAGATACCATTATGGGCAAAGTGAACATTGAAGAGTATGATCTTGAGAAAATTCTGGATGAACAAGAAACTCATGAATTGTTCTGTCCCAATTGCAACTCATGCATTACTCGAAGGGTGATTCTGCGGAAGAGAAAAAGGACAGTAAGACAAACAACGCGTGATGAGCCACCAAAGAAAGCACAGCTCGCGGAGCCTTTTGCTAATAATTCAAATCAGACTGTACCTGAAAGGCATGAGCAAGAGTCTCCTGACATATTCAGATGCTTATCATGCTTCACCTTCTTCATTCCAACCGGTATTGTTTGGGGCCACGTTTGTAATCACATCTTCATCAACTGAAGCTTAGCAAACTGAAGTATAATTCAAATGAGATTTTCTAGACTTGGTAGCAATGTCATTTTCAGCAAAAGCATGATTTGATCTTACTGAATCAGAATCATAATACTCATATCAACAGTTGCAGATCCAGCACATATGCACCATTTCTACACAAGAGACAACACTGAAAGTCTCACATGATCCATTTCATCCATAATTCAGATGTTTATACTTTATAGTTGGATACATAATGTAGGAAGAGATGATGGATAGATTCCTCTCCCTAGGGTTGGGAGGATAAAAGGGGAGCCTTACAGGAGGGGCCCACACACCAGGGGCCCCACACACACACACACTCTAACACCCCTCCGCAGTCGAAACTCCGGCGCAGCGGATGTTGAGACTGGAGCGGAACTCGGAGAAGGTGGAGGAAGGCAAGCCTTTGGTGAAGATGTCGGCGAACTGGGAGGTGGTAGGCACATGTAGGACACGGACAGCTCCCACGGCGACACGATCACGAACGAAGTGGAGGTCAATTTCCACATGCTTGGTGCGTTGGTGCTGGACGGGGTTGGTGGAGAGGTAGACGGCGCTGACGTTGTCGCAGTAGACCAACGTACTCCTGGCGAGGGGGCAATGGAGCTCCCCGAGGAGCTGTCGGAGCCAGGATGCCTCGGCCACCCCATTAGCAACAGCCCGGTACTCAGCCTCGGCACTGGAGCGGGAGACAACCGGCTGCCGCTTGGATGACCAAGACACGAGGTTGCCACCAAGGAAGACGGCGTAGCCGGAGGTGGAGCGACGCGTGTCGGGGCAGCCCGCCCAGTCGGCGTCAGTGTAAACCACGAGGTCAGCAACAGGAGAACGCCGAAGGTGAAGCCCAAAGTCGAGGGAGCCACGCAGATAGCGGAGAATCCGCTTCATAGCTGTAAGGTGTGGGTCCCTGGGGTCGTGCATGTGAAGGCACACCTGCTGCACCGCATAGGAGATATCCGGCCGAGTGAAAGTGAGGTACTGAAGGGCGCCAGCAATGCTTCGGTAGGCAGTGGGATCATCCACCGGTGTACCCTTTGTACCGGAAATCTTGGACTGAGCATCGACTGGAGTGGCACAGGGCTTGCAGTCAGTCATCCCTGCGCGTTGGAGGACATCCAAGGCGTACTGGCGCTGGTGAAGGAAGAGGCCATCAGGGCAGTGTTCCACTGTCACGCCCAAGAAGTGATGGAGCATACCAAGGTCCTTCATGGCAAACTCCTGCTGCAACGAGGAGACAATCCGCTGAAGTAGAGACTGGCTGGACGCAGTGAGGATAATGTCATCCACATAAAGCAGCAAGTAGGCTGAGTCAGCACCGCGGTGGAGGACAAACAAAGAAGTGTCACTCTTGGCTTCGCTGAACCCCACAGACACCAGGAAGGAGGCGAACCGACTGTACCAAGCCCGAGGAGCCTGCTTCAGACCATACAGAGACTTGTTGAGCCGGCAAACACGCTCAGGGTGAGCAGGATCCACAAAACCCGCAGGCTGGCTGCAGTACACAGTCTCCGTCAGGGTGCCATGGAGGAAGGCATTCTTCACATCAAGCTGGTGAACTGGCCAGGACCTCGAGAGAGCCAGGGAGAGCACGGTCCGAACAGTCGCAGGCTTCACCACCGGGCTGAAGGTCTCATCATAGTCAACTCCAGGGCGCTGGGTGAAACCCCGAAGGACCCAGCGAGCCTTGTAGCGATCCAGCGAGCCATCTGCCTTGCGTTTATGTGTCCAAATCCACTTGCCGGTGACCACATTGCAGCCAGAGGGGCGAGGCACCAGTTCCCAGGTCTGATTGGCCAGAAGGGCTGCATATTCTTCCTCCATCGCGTGGCGCCAGTGACGATCCGCCAGGGCGCCACGAACAGTGGAGGGTATGGGAGAGACTGGCGGCGCCGTAGCGGCGGAGAGGACCAGGCGGTCAACTGGACGGAGGACCCCCGCAGCCCGCGAGTCACCATCGGGTGAGTGTGGTGGGGATCGCGGTGGAGAAGGGGCGGGTGGTACACCGGCGGCTCGGCGCGAGAGCAGGCCGGTGCAACCCCCGTCGGGCGGCGCTGGTAGACCCGAACAGGGTTGGCGTAGCGGGAAGAAGATGTTGGGGCCGCGCGTGGCGCGGCAGGTGTCGCGGGGACACGGGGCACGGCCGGGGCCGTGTCCGGGGCGGAACACGGCGCCGACGGCAACAGCGGGCCAACCCCGGGCACAGGAGGCGACAGGGACGGGGCCCGCATGCTGCACGGACGAGGACGGCGGGGCCGCGCATGGCACGGAGGGCCACGCCGGCTGGTGAGGAGTGGCCGCACGAGGCACAGCCGGGGGCACGGGGGCCGCACGTGGCACAGCCGGGGGCACGGGGGCCGCGGGCGGCACGGCGGGCAGCTTCGCTGCCACACATGGCTCGTCAGCTGGCGGGAGAGCCACCGGAACAGCTGGGGTTGCACCTGCAGAAGACAAAGGTGGCTGAACCACCGGGTCAGTAGAAAACAGGGAGTCCAACTCAAGGCTAGTGGCGGGGGTGGAGTCGACAGAGAAAGGAAAGACTGACTCGGCGAAGATGACATGTCGTGAAATAAGAACACGACGAGAAGAGAGGTCAAAGCAACGGTACCCCTTATGATCGGGGGAGTAGCCGAGAAACACACAAAGGGTCGAGCGGGGCGCAAGCTTGTGAGGAGCAGTGGCGGAGGTGTTTGGGATAGCAAGCGCACCCGAAAACACGAAGGTGAGAGTAGGAAGGAGGAGTACCAAACAAGGCATGGTGAGGGGTGGGAGCGCACGTGGCCTTAGAAGGCAGGCGATTGAGGAGATAGGTGGCAGTAAGGAGGCTCTCAGCCCAGAAGCGAGCGGGAGCCGAAGCCTGAAAGAGCATGGAGCGCATAACATTGTTAGTGGTACGAATCATGCGCTCAGCCTTGCCGTTCTGAGGGGGAGGTATAGGGGCACGACATGCGCAATTGGACTCCCTTCGAGAGGAAGAAAGCCCGAGAAGCAGAGTTGTCAAACTCACGCCCGTTATCACACTGGACCGCCTTGATGATGACACCGAACTGAGTGGACACCCACGCAAAGTAGTGAGAGAGAGAGGGAAAGGTATCAGACTTGGACCGCAAGGGAAAGGTCCAAGAATAGTGAGTGAAATCATCAAGAACCACCAAATAGTATTTAAAGCCAGAAATACTCGGGATCGGGGATGTCCACAAGTCACAATGAATGAGATCAAAAGGCCGAGCGGTATGTGAGGAAGAGACAGGGAAAGGTAAACGGGTATGACGACCTAACTGGCACGCATGACAAATATGCTCACTAGCATCCCTAGTACAAGAGATAGAGGGGGGTACTACTGAGCTTAGTCAAAACGTCAACGCCGGGGTGACCAAGCCGGCGGTGCCAGAGAGTGGAGGAAGTGATGGCAGCAAGCACAGGCGTAGGGGAGGCCAAAGGAGGGGCAGCGAAGGGCGGAAGGCGAAGGGTGTAGAGAGGGCCAGTGCTATCACAACGGAGAAGAGACCGTCGTGTTTCCAAATCCTTCACCGTCAACCCGCAAGGGTCAAACTCAACGGAACAGGAGTTGTCAGAAGTGAATTGACGAATAGAAAGAAGATTTTGAACAATATCCGGAGCAACAAGAACGTTGGGAAGACAGAAAGAACCACATGGAGCCGCATCACCCACAGAGGTGACCGGAAGAGAGGACCCATTTCCAACCATGATGGAAGAGGGGTACGATGGGTGGGGCGGCCTTGTGGAAGAAAGAAGATCGACGTGCGGAGTGACATGGAAGGAGGCTCCCGAGTCGGCCACCCAGTCCATGGAAGCGAGCGGTGGGCAAGAGGATAGCATGCAAGGCGCCTGGTCCCACCCACTGGACCACGGTGCCCAACCCGGAGGCGGTGAGTGCAACACCGGTGGAGCCAAGGGCAGAGACAGCAGGTGGTGAGCCGGCCCGGTGAGCATGGCCGCCGGTGCTGGGGACGACAAAGGAGCCCCATCAGTAAACTGCCCGTGCCACATGGAAGAAGTGGCGGGGAGACCGGCGGCGCCAAATCGGCACGGGAGGGCAGCCCTGGCGGCCATAGAGGGGTGGCCGGTGGCGGCGGCCAGGGAGGTGGCTGCAGCCAAGGAGGGCCCGACAGGGCAGCCATGAAGGGGCCGGCAGCCAGGTAGGTGCCGGCGGCGGCCATGGAGGGGGGCGCAGCGGCGACAGCGTCCATGGAGGCGGCCAGGCCGAAGGGGGAGGGGCGCCCGGCGGCGGCGGCCATGGAGGGGCGCGCGGCGTCGACGGCCAGGGAAGGGGCCAGGCCGAAGGGGAAGGGGAGCACGCCGGTCATGGTGGCGGCGACGGCAGCACCGGCGACGGCAGCGCCGACGGCAGTAGGAGGGCCCCCCCATGGTCGGCCAGTGCATGGCCGTGGCGGGGGGGAGGGGGGCGGCGCCCCCGGGGCCCGGGAGAGGCCGGCGAGGCCGGCAGCAGCAGGAGGGGGCCCCCCATGGTCGGCCAGGCGGGTGGGAGGGGGGCGGCCCTGTAGGGGCCAGGGGAGGGCCGGGGGCGGCAGATCCGCCCCCCCCGGCGTCGGGTCCGGGCAGGACAGGCGGGCCGGCGGCGAAAGACGGGCCGGTGGCGGCGGATCCGGGCAGGAGAGGGGCGGTTGGCGTCGAGAAAGGGCGGGGGAAGTCTGGCGGCGGCGAACCCCGGCGGGGGGGAAGCCGGCGGCGGCAGATCCGGTCGCCCCGGCAGCGGATCCGATCGGAAGAGGGGCGGATCCGGCCATGGAGGCGACGGCAGCGGCGCCGGCGGCAGGGAAGAAGAGGAGGGGAGGAGGAGCCTAAGGCTCTGATACCATGTAGGAAGAGATGATGGATAGATTCCTCTCCCTAGGTTGGGAGGATAAAAGGGGAGCCTTACAGGAGGGGCCCACACACCAGGGGCCCCCCACACACACACTCTAACACATAATTCTGTCTTTTATAATATATATGAGTATGACTTTCTAGTTCAGCTTTGGGACAACGGCTTGTTTCCAAAAGAAAGAAATGTATAGGATAAATTAATTGGAAATTGAAATTAAAAAAAGGAAGTTCATGTTAATTGTACAGTTATGATTGTACTGGTGTCACTTGAATATTTCAATTCAAATGGACCAGACTAACCTTTTTTTGTTGTCACCAGGCTGTGGTTTAAACATATTCCGTATATTTGGAAGGCCAGAGGTGAACCAAGAAGTTCAGGTACATGGTCCTTCTGCATCACATGAGATGTCTAGCTCTGACAGTTGTGGAAGTTGGCTTCTTTCTTGTTTCGAGCCTGCAGATAATCCAAAGAAAACTGATGCAGGTATGTAACCTGCAAGGCATATTCTACTTATAATATTATGATGCTGTTCTTCTGCATTTTCTCAAAAAAACTAACATAGGTTTATTAATATACTTGCAGAATCGACTATATATATATATGATATATTACACAACTGATGGCACTGTGAGATACTAAAACTAAATAATGAAATAATGTAGTCAGAAGGGTAGTAAAATGCTGTTGAATGTGTTGCTCTGAACAATTTGAATTTTGAACACATTGCAGATCCAGAAAAGAAGCCACTGTTAAGTGACATGCAGGACTCCAATGGTACAACATCAGTTGAAGCTAGCACAACATATGTGCATAGTTATAGCACAACTACAAAACACGAACAGTCAAAGAAACCATTGCCAGCTGAATTATCTTCCGATCCGCAAACCAGCACTAAAAGAAAGAAGACTTCACAGCATCATTGAGTGAATCATCGGTAGAAGCTCACTCACTGCCTGCTGCCAGCATTGTCACCCCAGGTCAGAGCGAAACAGGTTTGTTTAATGACCTCAAAGAATCATAAATACGCAATAATTCATGACAGTCAAATTTGTAAACAATGGCAATAACTGCATGAAACCCCTTAACCAGGATTCAAGCATACGGCGGTAACGGACGTGGTGACCAGGCATCGAGACATCGTGAATCAAGAACGCATTCCTCTCGCGAAGCCTGGAGATGCAGCTCAGCTAGATAAACAAGGTAGTCCTGATCAGCTTGCATGAAGCATTGTTTCTCAGAGGATGAATCATCAATCATGACAGTGGTAGTTTTTCTATCTATTCTCTCTCATAGATGTTGAAAGAACTGTAACAGATAGCCGCGCATTTACTACTACAGAAATTAAGTTCCCAGATGCAAGGCCAGCTACATTAACACCAGGTGTGATACTGTGATCATTTGCTAGCTTGCCAGAAGATATTCACAGTCACAGACTCACTCTGTTCTCTCATTGACACCATTTCTTGACAAGGTAGCTAAACATTTACACCACATATTCACATGAATGCATGATGTCTTGCAGACGTGTTTCAGTCCGGTGGTTTGTGAGACCATTGCCATTTCGATCCCTTCTGAAGCAGTTGAGCCAGAAGCTCCACCTCATTTACCAGTGCAAACAGTCACTGATGCTCCCATGCCAGTGGTTCATCCTGCATCAGCAGACCAAAGGGATGGATGGGACATCCTGAAAGCCATAGTGTACGGTGGTCTCGTTGAATCGATCACCAGCCTCTCTGTTGTTTCAGCAGCTGCATCCAGCGGCGCCGTGACATGTAAAAAAATCAAGCTTTTCTTTTCTTTTCTTGATTTCAATTGTGCTAATGAACTTACATGTTGCTGGATTGATTGCAGTGGACATATTCATCTTGGGCATAGCAAATCTCATCGGTGGACTTCCAATCATCTTTCACAGCGTAAAAAAAATCTCGACTTGATTTCGATTCCCAGGCTGAGTGATGTGTGCGCTTACGGGCTCTAACAATGGCTTCGTCTCCGAGCAGATCGCCGACCTGAGGACCATCGGAGATGTGGACGAGAGCGACGAGCAGGTCGGCCACTACTGGGTGCAGCTCGGGAGGCGGTCCAAGTCCCGGCGCCACGTGTTCATGGCCATGCTGTCGTACATCCTCTTCGGCCTGCTGCCGCCGGTCATCTACGGGCTGTCCTTCCGCGGCGGCGGCGGCGGAGGCGGCGGCGAGAGGGAGAAGAAGATGGTGGCGGTGGTCGCCGCGTCGCTGGCGTGCATCGCGCTGCTGGCCGTCGGCAAGGCGCACGTGAAGACGCCGCCCCGGAGCCGGAGCTACGTCAAGACCGTCGTCTACTACCTGAGCATCGCCGTCAGCTCGTCGGGGCTGTCCTACTTCGCCGGCGTGCTCATCACCATGCTCCTGGCGCGCCTGGGCCTCATCGATGGTTAACCTGCATCACCATCACCTCCTGCCCCTCCTACCACCATCTTCTTCCCTGACGCCGCACCAGCTGCCTGGGCTTCCTACTGATGTCTACTTCCGAATTCCTTCTTATATACAGTTGTGACAAGTTCATACTTGCTCTATTTGTTGTTGAAGATCTTAGGGTTGTTTGTTTTAATTAGAGATTTTCAGAGCTTGACTCTAATTTATTTCTAGATTCTCGGCTACTGATTTTTACAATTTAAGTTCAAAATTATTTGTTTTAGCTTAATATTCTAGAAGTAACGGCCGGAAAAAACATGTCCTTGGTTTCAAATTCTGAAGAAAAAAGACTACTTTTTTGGTTGCTAAGTGTCACAACTCACAAGCATGCAGTACAGCCAATGAGTCCAGGTCATAAGATCGTGGTGATGCAATCTAAATTGCATCGATTACCTCCAATTTACAGATAGCCTGAGACTAGGAAAAGACTGGCAAACAAGACTGAACAGAAAGGCCAGAGCCAAACCAAACAGCTATTGCTTTTGAGTGGGGTCTCCAGTCCAGTAAGTCTTGACAGCCACGAGTATCTTCTCAGGGTTGAATGGACCAGATTCATGATCCATGATCTGGCTCTTCCATCTCATGCCTTCAGTAATAGCTTGGATCTTGATTAGCACCTCCACACTGTCCCTGAAGATCACTGTCCCTTCAGGCCTTAGAATCCGGTCCATCTCCAGGAGAATGTATGTTATGTCACACCTGAAATCAATCCCTTCATTGTTCAGCATTAGTTGCCAAAGGAATCTAATTTGTCCATTGCCTTAGTGATAATTATTAGTCTCAGGTATTTACTTGCTTAAACTGAACATTCTTATAATAACTCGAATGCTTTACAGCGAAAATTGCACGGCATAGTTGTTATTGCATTACCTGCCCTGATAAAGCTGAAAATTTTATCAGCATGGATGAGGTCATATGTCCTCGGATATGTTGAGAAAGCCTCACACCAATCTTGGTATGTTCCAATGAATCCCCGTTCGTAGATAACACCAAGGGAGTCATGGACAGAGCCTGAAGGTACCACATTCATAGCCCAGAGTGGATACTTCATCAATGCAGCTGCAAATCCCCCCATCCCCGCATTCATATCCATCACGTTCCTGTATCGCCCCTTGGCTAGTGGAGGAATCAATTTCTTGTAGTAATCCACTCTCTCAGCCCACAGCTTATTATCCTCTTGGAATTTCTCAGCGGTGAGGCCTGAAACTGAACCGCGAGTTATTCTTGGGGGCACAGCAAATGCTCTTTTCGGCCATTTCTCAAGAACTCCACCAGCAACCTCGTCTTCACTGTTCACATCTGGAAGAGGGGATATGCATGTCTCCATCTTCTTGTACCTAGATTTCAACATGTCAGATTATTTACTGTTAACCCAAAGTCTTGGTATGATGCTTTCCTAAACTGTGAAAGATTAAATCAATATATGTATTTCAGAACAAATATAGCCATCTAGTTATGTTTTTTGTCTTGTACTCCGAGGAAGTGCACAAGTTAATACCACAACTGAGCGGGAGATACTTAAATTTTCACATGGTAACACACCATTCAGAATTTTCAAAAAGGACAATCTGTAGACCAAATATGCCCGGCTGTTTTCTTTTTAAAAGAATGGGAGATTCATGCCAGACTGCCGGTGTCTATAAATAGCATTTTATGTCACTGGCATATGCACCACTTGTCAGCCTCACAATGAATGCATATTGTAGATATGGAATGAAACTCAATGGCATAGCGTGGAGCCATGGATTAATCCTCTAATTTTGAAGTGGCAGGCTAGTGAAAACATATCTTGGTAAAATCAGTCCAAACAATCTATTTCCAAGATAGCAAGAAAAACAAAGGAAATCTGTAATTCAAGGAAATAAGCTTGTATTGAAGTACAGAAGATGGACTGCTGAAACCAATACAGAATATGCTTCTCTCAGACGGAGCTAACAGAAATCTTACCAGGCAGAGTCTACATCATTGCTCTGGCAAATCTGAGGGGTTTCATCGGCCTTCCGACTATTACACACTCCATGTGGTTGATAGGTTTCTGCCATATAGCAAGATCACCTTTCTCTACCACCTTCTTCCAGCAGAGTCGCTTTGCCAGGTCCTCAATCCCATCTTGCTCTTGCTTCAGGTCTTCTTCTGTTCTTTCCCAACCCTTAAAGTGCCTCTTCCAATGGATTGGAGGCCCAGAAAGGATCCAGTAACCTCCTGGTCTAAGTACTCTGTCCACTTCAATTAGATAGATACCATCTGTTGAGAACAAATTGTAAAAGATTAGATCTATTATATATTTATTGAACCTGTGTTCATGTAATACAATAAAAATCCATAATAAAGATTGAGACCAACGAGCTTACCAAGCTTATTCCATGGGATCAAACATCTAGAGCAGTGTGCCATATCAAATGCTCTAGCAGGGTAAGGGATTCTGTCCGTCGACATCACTCCAATCATGGCCGGCACTCCCCCGCTCCAATGCAAACTGCACTTGTGCCTCATGTGAATCCCTAGGTGCAAATGACATGGCAATGATGTTCCTCTTAATAAGATAAGCACCCCAACTTGCCACCTGAACAGCATCCAAGATACATTCTTAGATCATGAAACATTTATAGGAACATGTTAACATAGATCCTAAAACATTTATAGAAACACACTTTCATAGAAATTTCTCAAGTCACTCACCCCACATCCAGTATCGAGCGCAGTTCTGATGCTGCCATCCGTTAATGATATGAGAGCATCGATGTCATCGATATAGGCATCAGCACCATGTGGGAACATTGTGCCTCCACCAGGGAATCTAAACCGATTCCCCTCAACTTGGATCCAATTCTGGACAGCTTTCTCAATACTGAGCTCCCGATGAGGAATGTTATCGTACCAGGCATAGTCCCGACTTTGAGGCCACTTGAAGGGATTCTTATAGTTCAGCGGTGCAGGAATCAAGCACCGGAAACGCTCTTCTTTCCGAGGACAGTGTCTCTCCCTGTACTGCATCATTATCTTTGGAAATTTCCTTGCCCTCCTTGGATCTTGGCAAGGAGTATACTCACTGTATTTCAGCTGACAAGGTGGGAATTTTTCTGCCGCGAATGATGATTCATTTAAGCCCACCTGGTGGTGGGCTTGGAAATCAAGATGAGCTCGTGATGATCTTCCTGATGAAGTGTTGGAGGCGCGCAAAATACCATCACCACACTGGGTTTTAGTGTACATAATGGATGGCGGCATAGTAGTTGAAATGCCTTGCCAAGCACCAAGAATGTATGATGCAACACACAGACCAATAACACCTATGGTTAATGTTACACGCATCCTTTGGAACTCTGGCTGGCGGATCTTAGGGAATCCACCCTGCTCTTGTGCCATTTAGACCTGCAAGAAACTGTAAGTCAGCACAAATGAGATTGAAAAATATGGCAGCTAGAAGGCAATTAATAAAATTAATTGAGCAAGGAGTAGAAATTTATTGAAAATACTTATAGCCATCAACTGTATAAATCCTAAAACCTTATTAAAAAACATTGGATTAAAATGGAATAATGGATAGACTCCAACCAACAAAAAAGAACCCCCCTTCCTCTCCAGTCTCTACTAATACTAAACAGAAGATATGCCAGCAACAGAGAGTAGAAAGAGCACTGGTGGCTTCATCTTTTCCTTCCCTGTCAAACTTTGTAAAAGAGAAAAGAAAATCGCAGAACAAATGCAATGATGAAAAGCAAAAGGGTGCAGAGGGCAAAGTAGGTGAGAATTGCAAGATTTTTTCTTCTTTACTATAGAACAGGGTACTACAAGTATAAATTACATTTTGTAAAGAAGAAAGGCTGCATCTTCTCCAGCCAAAGGGACCTAGAGGCTAGAAAAGAAGCCCTAATTAACGTGGAGGCATCTGAACCCCAATTTAATTACAAGAAACGCTAATTGGAGGTGACTACAGATGCACCACGCATCAAAGAAATCTGGAAGAAACTGAGCGGGTGATGGGTTAATTAGAAGGGAAGAAACCAATGATGAAGTAGAGCGGAGGAGGGAGGCTACGGGAGAAGTATGAAGACCTTGATCAGTAGGATCCGACCGAACAGAGGCGGGGCGGGGGGGAGAAGTCCGGCTCCGGCGACCGGCGGTGCGTGCGTGCGTCCGCCGGAAACAGACTAGAGAGTTGGAGAGTGTAGTAGTAGTAGTAGTAGACGTGGGAGAGGAGGAGCGGGGAGTTACCTACCTCCCGAGATTGCCCCTGGACCCTAACCCTAGAGCACGGCCATCTCGTGGCTGGAAGCCATGGCGGGGATGGACGGAACCGACTTCTCCGACGACGACGTGGGTTTGTTGCCACGAGATCCCGTATTAAGCCGGCTTTAAATAATTAGAATTAGAATTATAATATACTCTTATTCTTATATTAATTATAGTATTGATTATAATTAATAATTAATACTCAGATTCTCAAATTCATTTTCGAGAATTAGTGAGAAAAATCGAGTTCTAACAGATCTTATTCGGTTCTCAAAATAGAATGGCTCTCAAAAGAGACCACGAGATCCTCATCCCTAGGAATTATTCCTTATTTTCAATTTTGAAAAAAAAAACGATTTGTTTATTTTAATAATTTGGGATCCAAAAGAAATAGTCTATCTTTGGTCCATATATTATTTGATTCATATATACTAGGCGAATGTCCTCAATACATATGAAATAATATCAATACATATGAAATAATATCTAACGGAAATTAAATGAGTTGATTTGTATTTTGTATTCTATCTATGTTCTATATATTAAATATGAAGTTCTTATTCTTTTTGATCTTTGGAAAGGTCAAACACACGATGTTTCTATTTCTTTATTTTGTCATGAGTCATATACTTACGACAATAATGACAAAATTTTCTTAATTCTAATTGTCTGAGTGTATTGTGACGATTCTTTTGAGTACTATGTGCACACGCTCCTGTGTGTCGTTGCCGCACGTATAGGCTTCTTGCCAACCTTTATTGTGCACGCCATCAGGGATTTATCTACACCATCTTTGATGATTTTTTAAATGTAAATAAATTTTTTTAAATATTTGTATATGCATTTAAAAATTAAATATAGTCCTTCGTTATTAAATAATAAATAATTTATTATGTGTTGTGTTTTTGTAAAATACATGTGCACAATGTGTGAAGAAGAGGTGGAAATTGAAAATAAATTATCTGTTTTGAGCCGCCGTTAGAATACTCAGAAAATAGATCTTTAAAAAATAAAGAAAACCCTTGAATCAAAATCAGAGGAACTGATTTGACGGCTACTGTTCGAGTTGCTATAAAATACTCCGAGCTTTAGATTTTGAAAAGATGTTTGGGAGCTTCAGATTATGAAAAATGATATAGGTTCCTTCGGAACACGGAAATTTTAAAAGAGTTTCACATAAATTTTACTAAATCCTATGAAATTCTTTCAAAAAAAACTTCATTCCAACGGAGCTCTTAACGGAAAAAAACTGAAAAAGATATTTAACAAATTCCGTTTTCCTCCCTATCCTCAGTACCCTTCTCTCTTCAGTCTTCTCTCTGGAACGAACCGCAGATCCGCGCGGCGACGGCGACGGCGACGGGAGGCCGGGCGGACGCGGCGCTCTCTTCGGTCGGCGGCGGCGGCGCCTCGGCTGTCGGCAGGTGTCGGCTGTGAAGGCGCGTGGACCCGGCGCCGGCTGTGAAGGGCGCGCGGCAACGGCGGCGGCGGACCCGGCGGCGACTCTCCAGGTGAAGAGCCACGGTATTCTCCCCTCTTACTCCTGCTCCAGATTTCAGAAGGCTTTTCACGATCCGTGAACCACCTGTTAAGCAATCCTCGATTCGTGTGTGGCTGCAGCAAAGGCATTCGTCAATTATGAACACCATGATTTCTTTTGCTGGTACAACATTTTGCATCCCAGTTGTGAATTTCGTCTGTATGCTTAACATCTTTGGAGCAAGCAATGGGTCCAATGGCTTGAACTGCATAACTTTTTTTTGTGAATAAGGTGAAGCAAATTAAAGATGCCAGAGTCCTGTTTGTTACAAAAATGGTTCTCAAACTGAATCAGGAAGAACTGATTCACAAAGGCCACCAACAGATTAAACACAAGGTGCTGGATGCAATTAAACTCGTAGTTTGGTTTGAATCTGTACAAATTACAATACCAAACAATGGCCTTATGATATATCCTGTTTTAACTTGTCATGTAAAAGTTGAGATGAATTTTAGAACTACAATTCTTAAAGCTGATAGATTATTTCTCAAAAGCACAACCTGGCCAAAAGCAACATGCATTTCAAATTCAAAATTATCAAACTGTCCTAATAGCTAGGTGAGACGGTTGTGCACCCAACTCACCATACATGAGTATTTAGTGGGTACACACATGCGAGTATGTGAGGGTATGTGTAACCAAATGTACTCTAAGGTGAACTAATATTGCAGTGTCTTGCAGTTTCAAGTGAATTTTAGGGAAATTATCAATAGTACTTCCATACATTGTAATGTAGGTGAGACTAGAACAAAGAAAACTACACAGTAAACCATGGTTTGCCTTTCTTCGTGGCATGAATTACAAATTAAAACAATCATGTGTATTCTAAAAGAGCAAGTGTAAGTGAAGTGTTTGTATGATATGTTCATCACTGATAGAGAGAAGCATGATACAGAGAGCAAATATAGCTAGCTGTAAAATTCTTTCCCTTTCCATTAATTGCAGTATCTCTATTTTACTTTATCATCTTGTCAAAAATCTCTGGAACCTGTTTTTTACATGTTTGCTTATTGCCTTAGCCATGTAAACTTCATATTGTCCGATGTCAATAATCTTTCCTGTGGCAGTATAAAAAAACTTACATTTTGTTGTCATATTTTATTTCCAAATGAGTTTACTCAGAAGCAAACCATGGGGTTAACAATCAGGTTACTTTTCAGTTTCCTTAACCCACCATGTTCTTTCTGTATCTAACTGGGTGCATTCCTCTCCACTGTAGAACCGACCTCGTTATTCACGTATAAATCGGAATCCATGAGTCGTACACCTGCAGCAGGTGGTAACCTGCGATCAGCCCTCTCATACTGTGTGCAGCAAGTTCACAGCTATGATTACCACCACTATCTCTGCCTTCTTCACCTACCACCTGCCATGCGGAAGGCTGCATTTGTCTTCCGAGCCTTCAATGTTGAGACGGCAAAGGCCATGGATGTTGTGTCGGACCCCAAGATTGGCCTCATGCGCCTCCTGTGGTGGAAGGATGTGATTGACAAGATCTTTGCAAACAAGCTGATTGAGCACCCTGTTGCACAGGCGCTCTCTTCGGTTGTGTCTGAGCAGAAGATTAGCAAGCATTGGCTCAAGAGGTCTGTGGAGGCAAGGATAAATGATGCAAACCGGGATGATTTTGCCATTCCAGAGACAGTTTCTGAATTAGAGAGGTATTCAGAAGACACCCAATCTACCATCCTTTACATGACGTTGCAAGCTGGTGGGATACAGTCCACTATCGCTGACCATGCCGCCTCACACATTGGCAAAGCTAGTGGTCTGCTGCTGCTACTCAAGGCATTGCCTCACCATGTAAATAAGCAAGGGAAGATACCATACATCCCAGCAAGTATAGCTGAAGAGTGTGGTCTGCTTAAACGGGAGGGTGACCGATCAGAGGTCAGGATGGGAGATGAGCTCCCAGATGCAGTTTTCAAGGTTGCATCTGTAGCTGATGCTCACCTGCAGAAGGCGCGGGAGTTGGCGAAATCTGTGCCAACAGAAGCAATCCCTGTGCTCCTCCCAGGGGTACCAGCCCAGGTCCTTCTGGACTCCCTACGACGCCATGAATTCAATGTCTTTGATTCACGGTTGTCAAGGGGAGTTCATGGGATATCACCTTTGTGGTACCAGGTAAAGCTCAACTGGAACTCATGGCGAAAGAAGTACTGACGAATTTTCATCCACATAATCACAATCACCCATGGTGAGCACGGGTTAGTTTTGTGAGGATCTTTTACCAAAAATGCAAGAAGGTTGGAGGAGAAGTTAAAAAGGCTGTCTTGCCGTTTGGTGCATGTATGTTGCATCTGTTTGAAACATTTTTAACCAAATAATGAAATGTTTTTCCACTTATTTTCGTTAATAATTAGACAGACCCTTTCATCCATGCTAGTACCGTTGCAACTGCAACCTGCCAGACTTCACCCTGTCTCTGTGATGTTTATAGTTCAAATGGCACGCAAATGGTGAGCTCAGGATGGATGGCTGCAGCTTAAATCAACAAATTGATCAACACATCTGCAGATCAACAAATACAGCAGCTAGTGACAGACAGATGAACTTCTCTGGTAAATTGAAGTGACATGGAGATGGTCAATACCAAGATATCCACTAAGTTGAATGCGAGAAAACACTATCTCAGGCACCAGTCCTTGCAGGTGCCGACAGGTCACACAGACTCAATGCAATGCAATGCAATGGTTTACACAATTCTGTTAAATTCCGACAGCTTGCCGATGCACACAATGGCAGCATTCCACACGAATTATGGAAAAACCTACAAATCGGACCTAGTCTGAGTTCTGTCAATGTCCTAACTTGCAAACATCACAGAGCACTAGCAGGCAAACATTTTCATTCGACGACGAACGCCGTCGCAACCAGCAACACCATGACTGCAAGGAGGTAGCCGTTCAGTGTTGCAGAAGGGACTGCTGAGCTTGACGAGGCATGAGGTTTCTGAGCCCTGGAGGGGAAAAACAGCTGAAGCATTAGTCTTTGCTCCAGTATGGTTCACCCTGCAAGAAGCTGCTATCCAACAAAAAAGCACATAAGCAAGTAGCATACTTCTGTTTATCCTTGAGGAGGCCACAGTAGAGAATGTTATCTGGAGCCACCATCTCAGTAACATTGTAGCCTCCTTGGGGATCCAAGACCCTGATGTAAGTCTCCTGACCGAGGTACCATGTGTCGAGATTTTCGGTGCGCACGTTCCAGAAACCTGGGCTGTCAAGTGACAGTAGGACAGCAGTCCATGCTCCAGGAAATACCTACAGTGGGGTGGTAACATGTTAGCTGCAGGCAACACTTTCAGAACCAATGTATATGTAGGGTGTTTCATCAAGTAAAAGTAATATTTGCATCCAGTAGCTGATGTACATAAGACAGTGAGCACTAGGTTAAGGCAAAAGCCAGATGACTTCACATGAAGTGGTTTATTGAAATGACCTGTACATGCCACACATACCTGAGTGGTGCAACGAGAAACACCATCCCACTTGTTGTATGTCCCACGGCTATTCTCGCTCCACTCACCATAGTCCATCCTGTTTACAGCATGCAAATTGTTCAGTGTATATGGCCCTAGGTTGTGCCGATCATCATCGAATGAGACAGAAATTTAGAAATTGTACTTACCCTACAACCCAAAAATGCATAACCATCAATATGGTAGGTCTGAACTGTTGTGTCATTGTTCTGGAATACAATTTCCATGAAGTTCTTGTATGTGGAGTTGATGATAGAAGATCCAACCACTGGTGGTCCATCACTTGGCATAGTGGGGAAATCGAGTGTATAGACTCCTTCCTTGTGATAAAGATCAGCCAATCTCATAGGAGTATCAGGTGGGGAATAAGAGATACCATTCAATGTAGTCCTCTTTTTGCCATTGATGGTAACAGGTGGCTCATTCCTCAGCTTGTACACTTGGTTCACATTAATAGAGCCATAGTGAAATGAACCTTGAGGGTTAGGACGAGCAGCACCGGTGCTCACATTCATCCTGAAAAGGAGGGGGGGTGAGTACTTGAGTCTTAGTGCATACATTATCCAGAAATATATACTGGTGCATGCGTAGACAATGAGTTTTACAAATTAGCTGATAATGTTGCACTTTATGGATTTATTCTAGCAGTCTGCAGATAAGAAACATTGAGCATGAAGATTTCAGACATCATTACACCAGTATTGATAACAAATGGAAGTTTCTACAATGAATCTATCCAGAACAGATATGTTCAGTTACAAGAAAAGATTTGCACAGAAAATTCCCACATCAGTACACCCCAAATGCTAACTCATGATACAGCAAAGGAGTTGTATTATACAACAGTACTGCATAACATTAGTTGGGTACAGCCAAACACTATAGGTATAAAAGGCATCATAGCGCATGACAGGTATATATAAGAATAGTTGTATTATTAAAGAAAAACGTCAGCACATTAGGCATTACTAATACCAAAGCATATGATCATTTGGATGGTTAGAGATTGAACAAAAGGGACTATTTTATACAGACCTGATTGACCGTGCCTGATTCATCGAGAAAGTTTTGTCGTAGACATCATTTGGTGGATCAGGAAGAGGACCAGATGCTTTTCCCTTCGAATTCGAGTAGTGCAAAATTGCAACACCAGTGACTCTTTTCCAGAGTGATTCATTCACAAACCTAGCACTGGCCACAATGTAATAATCACTGCTGGCATTCTGATCCATGGTTATCAAGAATGAGTAAGACTGCCCCACATGGATGTCCAGATTAGTGAAATTTGCTTCATTGTGTATGAACCCTCTGTCTCAACAAGTGCCAAGTTGTGGTTCTGGATCCTGAAGTTCAAGCTTGTAGAGACACCCACATTGTGGACGCGGAAACGATAGGTTTTCCCTGTTATTGAGCTGAAGCTGTCAGTTATGAGTTATGACAATCATGACATTGAAATAGAGCAAAACCACCATGTCTCATGCAAAACAGATTGGCAAATCAATCATAACATGAAACACATCCAGCAGTAGAAATCGAAACCAAACTGTTTTTTGCTATCATCACTTCATCAGTTAGTATGGCATATGAAGTGACAAAAAAGGAATCAAATTTAACAGTGCAGAGTCTATGGTGAATGTGATGAATCTAATCACCTGGTTCGACATTGATCGTCTCGCACTCGATGCCATCTGGAACGAGTGAGTCATTGTACCTATATGGCCCCTTGCCATTCATCAGAACACCATCAGGCATCCCAAGTTCCTTCCCATCATCAAGCATCTTCCTCAGGTCCTAAACAGGGCAAATGCAATCAGCATTCCTTGAAAACTGGAAAAATCTATCATGTCATCTTATCATCTTATAATGAAGCCAGTGAATTCTCCCCCTACCATGTGGTTCTTCTTGTACCAGTCCCCAATAAACAATGTGAAGTCCCCATCTGGTGTGTCAAATGGGACTGAGATCACTGCCCGATTGTTGACCGTGATACCTCCAAAACCCCCAGCAGCACGTTGCATGTTAAGGGATGGAAAGTAGAAGAAGCTTCCAATCTGGTCTTTGACTTGGAAATTGTAGGTCCAGTTCCACCCGGTGGTATCGGGCAGTTTGTGCCAAGAACTCCATCTTGCCAGCAATTCTTGCGTTGCTGGATCCCATCCCTGGGTTGTTTATGAAACAATAGAGATCAAGATTTGAGCTTTCGTTGTGGAGGCAGCTAAAATTCTACAAAATAGGCTGTCAAGATTGAAACTTTTTGAGGGTGTCCAGTGTTCACCAGGTGATGAGCAGGGGCTCGTCCAAGCTGTTGAGCACATTGACAACCACGTTGTAGTTGGTGGTAATGTTGACGATGGGGCCAGGGAACTTCTTGTTGACAGAAATCACCTGATTTTTTTTTACAAACATGAAAACAGTTGAGACTGGATGAGCTGGGAAAGCAAGTGCAGACAACCAAATCCACTGAAATCGCAACGAGTCAAAGCTAGGGCGTCTGGTGTAGATCTGAATGGCGTGCCTACTGCAGGTGCAAGGAGCAGTAAAAATCGAAACTTGAAGGCAGAAACTAACGGTAACCAACCGCGTATTTTTACAGGTAAAAGGAATGGAATCTTTGATGAGCGACAAGTTTCCTGGCAAGCAATTACAACATTGGGAAAACTGGTCGTTGCAACTCGCAAGAAGAAATGAAAGCCATTGCTGGATGTTGATGAAAAGAAAAGGGGGGAAGAGCTTAGAGCTGTGGTGGAGCAACATTTGGTCGGATGAACTATGAAGCATGAGGTAAGATCACGAATCAAACTAGGAAAAAAAGAGATCTTTGGTGAAGGGAGGATAGTTGATAGTGATGGAGAGAAGGAGGAGGAGGAGGAGGAGGAGGAGGAGGAGGAGGAGGAGGAGGAGGAGGAGGAGGAGGAGGAGGAGGAGAGGGATGACCTGCTGCGGCACCCCGAGAGGGGATGCGGTGATGTAGGAGACGTCCCAGTCGAAGAAGGCGTAGGGGTCGGCGGCGTGCGCGAGGGAGGCGAAGGCAAGGAGGTGGAGGAGCGCCGCCGCCGCAGCAGCAGCAGCAGCAACCATGCTTGAATCTTGATGCTTGTGCTTCCCCTCCGGGCTCCGGCGGTGCGAGTGCGCGGCCGCGTCAGTGCGTCACAGAGAACACGAGCAAGGGTTTTGGGTCGGAGGTGACCACCTGTTGTCTTCTTCTCCCCTGTAAAGTGCGAGCAGCTGCCTGTACTTAACACGGCAAGAGACCAATGGCGGATTAGCCGGGCATCATGTGAGCTTTTATTTGAACATTTTGCAGAATGATTGTATAATTAACCCAGCCCAAGACCAGATTTTTGAGATTGAAAATGCGAGTAGTGGTGTTGACTGTTGACTGGCTACTGTGATTGGTAGACCTGTTGGTTTCAAGTCGGTCCCCTGCTCTGTTCCCGCTCATGCAGCTTATGTATATAGCACGAGGAGAGAGGCGAGGAAAGCTCTATTTTTTAGATTTATGATATGTTTGTTTTTTAGGGACTATAAATTTTATAAATTTTAGATTAAATTTTACTCCCTCGCCAACAACTAAAAATCATTAAAATAGCTGAATAAGTACCAAACTATCCTAATAAACAGTGGCGAAGCTAGAGCAAAATTAGAGGGGGTGCATTTCTTTTATGGATGCATAAACATGTGTCATGGAGGGTGCATATATGGTAAAAATTTGATCAATTCTTCTATTTTTCAACTTTTTAGGGGGTTCATGTGCACCCCCTAATATAAACCTAGCTACGCCCCTGCTAATAAATGTTTATTATTGCTCTTTTCCCCACCATTAATGAGGGGCATACCTATTCCGGGCTTCTGGCATGCCCGCCTCTTTCGTGCTTCGGGCTAAAATGTTTCAGACCGATATGACTCGAAATTATTTTGAGCCATGGGCCCAAACAGCAAAAACCTCCGCTTGGCCTAGCACTGGCCTAAAGCATGGCGTGCTTTCTTTGGGCTGGGTCGGCCCAAGCACGGGCCACATATTCAAGTATATTGGTATACTGAAGAGATATATATCATCTTCACTATTTAGGGTGTATATACCTTGTATGTTTAAAATAGACAAAATTTATAATCTTTTATCAAAGAAACACATGCTTTCTAACATAGTAACACATCCAACACATGACCTCATATTCAAAAATCAAAAACAACACTCCAACAAATATGCCGCTGGAATCCTCTTCCTATTGACTAGGCAACACAACAAGACATCATATTCACTATTTCATGCTCTATGAGCATATGAGTTGATCTTTGCATTTAAAAAATGCAATACTAAACCAAAATGGTGCACCGTCTTTATCGAATCACATTATTGAGCAGCCAGAACACAAGTCCAGGTGCAGGAAACACAGAGCCAAAATTTATGACCACTTGCCACATAGTCTGGATCGGATCATGGCTAGTGCTGCCGTGCAGGATGGGTCGTGGTCCGTGTATGTGTTGTACTTCTTAAGGCCTAGACGTGTAACGTGTTGTGCTGCCGTGGACGTCACTCGTTTTTGGGCTTTTCCCGTGCTAGGCCGGCCCAAGCACGGTCCAAGTGCGCGGGCCATGTCAGGGGCACAACGAGCTACAAATTGAGGCACGGTCCAAGTGTGCGGGCCATGTCGGGGGCACAACGAGCTACAAATTGAGGCACGGTCCGCCCCTTCCTTTGGGTCGTGCTAGCACGGCCATATGATTTCATGTTGAGCCATGCTTTGGGCCTTCTTTTTTGAGTCGTGCTTGTGCCGACCTCTATGGCACGACCCATACACCCAGCACTAGGCATACCATGTCAATAATTTTCTTTAGTCCTTTTTAGCAACCTCACGGTAATTAAAACACTAAAGTTTAGGGACTAAGTTTAGAGCATCTCCAAAAGATGTCTTAAATTTTATTCCCTAAAATTTGATATAATTTGATATAGAGGTCATCCTATTCATGTTAATCCCTAAAAACTAATTTGATTTCCAACCGTTTCTTTATCCTTATTTTTAAATAAGGAATGAAAAATTAATCCTAAATTTAGGATAGATAACAGAAATGGTTTATGATAGAGATTTATTTAAGGATATTGTTGGAGTCTAATTTTTCATTAAAATATCGAACCTTTTGTGCTCACCTCGGAAGTTTGTGTCAATGGCCATGAGGCAACAACAGGTTGTCAAGTAATTTTTACGCTATTTAATATGGGTAGAGATGGAAAAATATCTTCTTATTAATCACTACATGAAATCATGACCTAAAAGATTTTTCTATACCGAAGTTTAAAATTTTGTTTTTAAAATATTTAAAATTTTATTTTTAGTTTTAAAATAAAAATTTATTATTCAACTAAATACACTCGATATATCCACAGTTTAAGGTACATGATTTTTTTAGAGCTAAGTTAAATCAGCTCTAAATATTTCTATATCTAGAGTTGTATCACACCAGCAGACAGAAAATGTGTTATTGTAGAGTAGCATTAACAGTGGTCTTTAATGTAAGATAAATTTATATCTATAACATTAAAAGTGGTCTGGTACGGAGTAATACCACTGAGATTTTAGACATCCAGTATATACTATTAGATTATCAAAAATATCTTACCAATACCACAAATGCGGTTGCATTAAATGGGTTTGTTTGGATAAACTAAAACTAATTATTAGCTAAAAATAATTATTAGTTAGCTAATAATTAGTCCACATATGTTTGGATACTCTAGACTAATACCTGAAAAAAGAGTAAATAGTCTCTATTAGCTCCCATTAGCTCACTTTTGTGAACTAATGACTAACCATTATTTGGCCCATGAACTAACAATTAGTTGGGCTATTTAGATAAACTTAGGCTAAAAATTAGCAACTAACAATTAATTCACTGGATCCAAACATAACCTATGTTATTAAATTAGCATATTTGCAGCAACCACATAAGTAGTTTAGTAATTTCACATGGCAAGTATTTGGAGAAATTAGACTGAAGTTATGGTTGTGGTATTGGTGAGAGATTTGTTAATGATATAAGTCTCCCATAAATTAATTGTTAGTAACTAATTTTTAGTTTTAGTTCGTTTAAACAATCCAACTAATTACTAAACTAATTATTAATTCATGGGCCAACTAATGGTTAGCCATTAGTCCATAAAAGTGAACAAGCTAATACATGTCCTTTACTCTTTTTCAGGTATTAGTCCGAAGTATCTAAACATATGTGAACTAATTATTAGTCAACAATTAGTTTTAGTCAATCCAAACGGTACCTCAGCGATATAAATTGCAGCTCTAAAATTTTAGTGGTATTACTTGTACCGATGGAATATATTGAATATATTAATTCGGATTCATATTCAAATCTACTTCTAAATCTAAATTTAAAAATATAATAAAAATTAAATATAATATCACCGTCGAATCCGTGTCGTTACCGCGGCCCATATATTATGCTAACCGTGGGAGAGTGGGAGACTTTTTTTTTGTACGGACAAGCCTACTTTCTTGTCACCGACAGGTGGGCCCTAAGTTGCAGAGTCTACCTCGCGCGCGCCACGACCAAACTCCTTAAACCCTAGCCGCCGCCGCGGCGCACGCACGCACGCCATGGCGACCCTCAAGCGCAAGGCCCAGGAGGACCACCTGGCCTCCCCTCTCAAGGCCGCGCGCGCTCAAGTCGCCGAGTCGCCCGCCTCTGCCGCCGCCGCCGCCGAGCCCGTAGCATGCGTGCACGACGTCTCCTACCCCGAGGGCTACGACCAGCCCGCGGCCGCTTCCCACCGGCTCAATGGCGCCGCCGAGGGCGCGGCGCCCGCCAAGACCTTCCCTTTCCAGCTCGACCCCTTCCAGGCCGAGGCCATCCGATGCCTCGACAACGGCGAATCCGTCATGGTACCTCCAACCTAATTCACGCCCCCTCTACCCAGCAAGAAAAGTTTGTTTCTTTACTTGTTCCGTCTGATGGATTACGCGATTTCTACAGGGTTCGTTTTGGTTTGCTTTGCCTAGAGCATGATGCTTAATTTCGACAGTTTTACTAATTTCTGGGGTTGCCCTTCCTGCACATATGTTTCAGTATGAATTAGGCACGCTCTAGGTGTTCCTCCTCGTCCGATAACGCAGCCGTTGCTTGAATTGGAAAGTTTTCAGGTGTTTTGGTATTGTCCATCTCATTTGTTCATGAACAGATTGTGTCAATCGTTAGCTTGCTCCCTTCCCCTCACATTAGGGTCTGTATGATGATGAATTATGTTTAGGATCAAGGAAGTTCAGCATTTTAGATTTTGTACGTTTAACCTTTAGAAACTTCTGAAAGGTCACCCCAGAAGTTTGGCAATTTAGCTCATTCTGTTAAGATAAGTGCCTTTATTCATACTAGAGTTTTTAAACTATACAGTTTGTTGGGGAATTGTTTTGTTTTCAGCATTTTTCCGATGTATGTACTGACACTGTATGCCACTTCTGTTGGATTTTAAATTGTCTGTGCTTGTCTCTCAACTCCTGTTGATCACTCTATGCTTTGCTTTCATGGGGGTTTACAGGTTTCGGCTCACACATCAGCTGGAAAGACAGTGGTTGCGTTGTATGCAATAGCAATGTCTTTACGTAATCAGCAACGAGTCATCTATACATCTCCAATCAAGGCTTTGAGCAATCAAAAGTACAGAGAATTCAAAGAAGAGTTCTCTGATGTTGGTCTCATGACTGGGGATGTTACTATTGAGCCAAATGCATCTTGTTTGGTATGACATCCTTAGGATTTTTGAAACCATCCATATATGTTCAGTGTTCTTGTTAACTTAAATCTTGCTCTGAAAATGCAGGTCATGACCACGGAAATTTGGCGTAGCATGCAATATAAAGGATCAGAGGTCATGAGGGAAGTAGCTTGGATTATATTTGATGAAGTGCACTACATGCGTGATAGAGAGAGAGGGGTGGTGTGGGAGGAGAGTATAGTAATGGCTCCCAAGAACTCACGGTTTGTGTTCCTCTCAGCTACCGTGCCTAACGCCAAAGAGTTTGCTGATTGGGTGGCTAAGGTCTGTTGTCCTTCTTGATTTCACCGATGATGCCATGTTTTTATTTTCAAAGTGTCCAAATAATCTACTTGTTTGAACACATTTGTTGATAAGCATGATCAACATTCACCAGCATTTTCAGCTCATGTTCTTTGACCAATGACCATAACATAGTATTTATTTTGCAGGTACATAAGCAACCTTGTCATATAGTATACACTGACTACCGGCCTACACCTCTCCAACACTACATATTTCCTTCTGGAGGTGATGGCTTATATCTGGTAGTTGATGAGAAGAGCAAATTCAGAGAGGACAGTTTTCAGAAAGCTTTGAATGCTCTTGTCCCTGCTAGTGACAAGGATAAGAAGGAAAATGGGAAGTGGCAGAAAGGTCTCTTGACAGGGAAACCTAGTGAAGAAAGTGACATATTCAAGATGGTAAAGATGATAATTCAGCGTCAATATGACCCTGTGATACTTTTTAGCTTTAGCAAAAGGGAGTGTGAATTTCTTGCTATGCAGGTATGTGTTCCTTTCTAGATTATTCATCGATTTAGTGAAAACAGGTTTTATTGATTCTAGGACAAAAAGAGGCCGATTAGTTAGTTTGACTCCCCACTTGTATACTATAGATGGCTAAGATGGACTTGAATGATGATGATGAGAAGGCAAATATTGAAACTATTTTTTGGAGTGCTATGGATTTGCTTTCAGATGATGATAAAAAGCTTCCTCAGGCAAGATGTTCTATATGCCACTATTCATTGTCCATCACTCCATCATTCTACTTATTGAAAACTGAGCCATTGGATTTTTTTAACAGGTCTCAAATATGCTTCCTATATTGAAACGTGGCATTGGTGTACATCATTCTGGTCTGTTGCCCATTTTAAAGGAAGTGATTGAGATACTCTTCCAAGAGGGCCTTATCAAGGTTAGCATATTATATTATTGCATGAATTACATGACTTTTTTCAGTTCCCATTATTCCCTAACCTTATAATTACATGAATTTGCCTATGAAACAATGATGGTTAGAAGCAAATGTTTTGATTTAAGTTTTACATTTGTACTGAAAGATAATACTGCAGTAACTGCACACCTTGAAATGTGTTGGATTCCCCACCTAAGAACTTATATTCTGGTTGCTGCGACCATACTGTAGTTTCACTGTAAAGATTAAGCATTATTGTTTTCGCAACCAACAAATGCATATTATATTTAGGTTAGTTTTTTTTCGGCTTCCACAATAGCCCCGTAGGTTTTGAATAGAGGAGAGGTCTAAATTTTATGAAGTGCCTATTTTCTTTATCGTGCTCTATAAAATGATAATTCCAACTATATATATTATTTGAATCAAAGCGGCTTTCTGCTCTGCTTTTGTATGATTGTATCCATGACATTCAATCCTTACTTTGAGAAATACTCACACACACATGGTGTTATAGTGCTTATTTGCCACAGAAACATTCAGTATTGGTTTGAACATGCCTGCAAAGACGGTTGTGTTTACCAATGTTCGAAAATTTGACGGCGATCGATTCAGATGGTTGTCAAGTGGAGAATACATCCAGATGAGTGGTCGTGCCGGTCGCAGAGGCATTGATCAGCGGGGTATCTGTATTTTGATGGTAGATGAGAAAATGGAACCGTCGACTGCCAAAATGATGCTAAAAGGACATGCTGATAGTTTGAACAGGTCCGTATCATGTATTCACTGCTTATACTTGGTATTCAGCCTGGCCTAATGATTTAAATGGAAACCTGGGCTCATGACTGGGACTGCCTGATTAATACCTAAGTTGACAATAACTGTGCATAAGACGATTGGTATTTGGTAGCCAGGCCAATTCTGATTATGATTGCAGATTGTGTTGTCCATGCATTATAGGCCAGTTCCTTGGATCCAAAATCCTTGTGCTATCATATTACTGTTTAAGTTCTCATTTGATATATATCTTTGTTGGACTTTTATGTTTCTTATAGTTGTTTGACTGCAATTTTTTTTTCTGGTTTGCATGGTTCTTATGTGAATTGTGATTACCCCCTCTTGATCAGTGCCTTTCATTTGAGCTACAATATGCTATTAAATCAAATACGCTGTGAGGATGGTGATCCAGAAAAGCTTCTTCGCCATTCATTTTTCCAATTTCAATCTGATCGAGCTCTCCCTGATCTTGAGGTTTGTTGGCATTGTTTATGTTTTTTTAAATGAAGTGACATGAATTTTGTGTATGATTTTGAGCATGATGATTTCATGAGCAAATTATTGGCCTTTGTCTAGTATCCATTGTAAAGAACAATTCAAAATAAGAATACATGCCCGTAAACTGTCTAGTGCCACCTATATTGTTGTTCTAGAATCACAATTAATAGCAATTAAACTAGCATAAAGATCCAGTTGCTGATGCATTATATTCAAACTTATCGTGCCACTCTGTTTTGTGCAGAAGCAAGTCAGGGAACTGGAATTAGAGAAAAAATCCATGGTTATTGAGGAGGAGGAGAGCCTGAAGAGTTATTATGATCTCTTACAGCAGTATAAAAGTTTAAAGAAGGATGTCCGTGATATTATACATTCTCCAAAATATGTTCTACCTTTCCTGCAACCAGGAAGGCTTGCTCGCGTTCAATGCTGTACTGATGAGCAAGCCACCTTCTCTATTGATGAAAACATCACATGGGGAGTTGTAATAAACTTTGAAAAGGTGAAAATCCCTGGTGAAGGTACATATACTTGACAGAAAAACTGATCCAACATATTTCTATTATTTCTGTTGAGGTAGTTTTCCCTCAAGTTGTTTCACAATGCAATTCAACTGTTGACTGTATAACTATATAAGTCTTGTAATTAAACATTTTAAAGTGGATATGGAACTGAAGTTTAGGCTCTGACAGAAGATAGACCTGCTGAATAACCACTGCTACAGCCTACAGTCCTGTTGATAAAAATAATCACTGCTACAAAGTTCCAAATTTTATGACTGCACTTATTTTCTCTGGTTTTGCACTTATGTGAATGAGCTTTGATCGACTGTGGCAGATCTATAGCCTGTCTTGGAACTGTTGTGCACTTACTGACAGGAGTGTAAGAGTTAGGGTCTCATTTTGACAAATTGCATTTCATGTGTATCATTACGATCAACTCCACGACACTGAAGCACACAATAGGAGCAGTTTATAGCTAGTATGTCTCTCCTTACTCATGGCCTCTGTTTTTTTTCAGATAGGAGGCCTGAGGATTCTGACTACACAGTTGATGTCCTTACAAGATGTTCCGTAAATAAGGACAAAAATGGAAAGAAGGCAATGAAAATTGTTCCTCTGAAAGACCGTGGAGAACCACTTGTGATTTCCTTGCCACTTTCTCAGGTTATATCCTTTTCCTTTTTGACTGGTGAACTTTTTATCATATAACCATTTTATCACAATGTGGAGCTGTTATTTTTTCTTTTCTTTTATTTTTCTGTATATGTGTGCCTAATTCTCAATTGAATTGGATGATACAGATTGATGGACTAAGCAGCATTCGGATGCACATACCAAAGGATCTTTTGCCTGTAGAAGCTCGAGAAAACACCTTGAGAAAGGTTGACGAAGTTATTTCCAGGTTTGCTAAAGATGGGATTCCTTTATTGGATCCAGAAGAGGATATGAAAGTAAGAAAAGTTCATGACTTCATGCATGGCACTATCAGTTCTGCTCAATTTATGTGGTTGCCTGGTTGGTGGTTCTAACACATTTTCCCTTCTCAGGTACAATCAAGCTCTTTCCGAAAAGCTACCAGAAGAATAGAAGCTCTTGAAAGATTATTTGACAAACACGATGTCCGCAGTTCTCCAAATATCCAACAAAAATTGAAAGTGTTGCATGCTAAGCAAGAATTATCCGCCAAAATAAAGTCCTTGAAGAAAACAATGCGATCTTCCACTGCTTTAGCCTTCAAGGATGAGCTCAAGGCCCGAAAACGGGTTCTCCGGAGGCTGGGGTAATGCATCAATCATCAATGCATCCTTTGACACATAAAATGGAGTTTATGTTCTGATACTGTGCTTATTTGGAATTTACAATGAAGAGTCTAGTCTAAAAGTCTAATACTTTATCATTTTACATGCATAGCATATGTCATGTTTGTGACATAAGTTTTGCCGTTCTGGAGTCCAATTACTGGGTATTAAGCTTGCTGCAGAATTTTAACCATCATTCTACCAGGATACCAGATAAAAAATGTCAAAACTCGTAGCATAATTACATAACCAGTGCACTATTTGTATCAAATTATCAAATTAGAAACACCATACACTATCCCCATTGCCATGTCCAAAGCTACTTGCATGTCAATTTAGAATATTGCATGCATTCTTTTCTAAAGAAATACGAATTCCTAACAGAGTATCGACTCTGACAGATACATTACAAGTGAGGATGTTGTGGAAGTGAAGGGCAAAGTAGCATGTGAGATAAGCACAGCTGATGAGCTAACATTGACAGAGCTTATGTTTAGTGGCACTTTGAAGGATGCCACTGTAGAGCAGATGGTGGCACTGCTTTCTTGCTTTGTTTGGCAAGAAAAGCTCCAGGGTGCTCCAAAACCAAGGGAGGAGCTTGACTTGCTGTTTTACCAGCTGCAAGAAACAGCTAGAAGAGTTGCTAACCTTCAGCTTGAATGCAAGGTAATCAATATAACTAAACCCTCACATGTTTTTTGGTTGACCATATTGTACACTAGCTAAATCAAATTCAAATGTTGTCCTACCGATGATGACAGATCCAAATTGACGTGGAGAGTTTTGTCAACTCTTTCCGGCCTGACATAATGGAAGCTGTGTATTCATGGGCCAGAGGGTCAAAATTCTACCAAATCATGGAGATGACCCAAGTATTCGAGGGCAGCTTGATCAGGGCCATCAGGAGGCTCGAGGAGGTTCTGCAGCAGCTGATTCTTGCATCGAAATCGATCGGCGAAACCCAATTAGAGGCAAAACTCGAGGAGGCTGTCAGTAAGATCAAGAAAGACATCGTGTTTGCAGCTTCTTTATACCTGTAGCATGCATTGCTTGATGCTATCAAAAACACCAGCTCATGGCTTCTCTCCAGCTGCCGGATTCACTGTCAAAACTGAGGCAGTGTTCTTGGCAGAAAAATTTTGTGACTAGATTCCATTTGGATTTGCCCAGCAAATCCAAATCTGTACCCCATTTTTCCTCATGTATACAGAATTTACACATGTAATGAAAACCTTGTTAGTGGCTTCCAGTGTGCCTAAGCTCCCAATCATGCAGCTCCAAGCTTAATTAGCTCCAATGCTGCAATAATGCAGATGCATGCCTTAAATGGACTATTAATGTTTACTATATATCATATCATTGAACTTTATTACTTTTACTTCTTTTGTAAGTCTTTAAAACTGCTTATATATATATATATGTTTTGTGTATATCTATATGGCTAAAAAGACTTATAACATGAAAGGGAGTGAGTACTAAATTGGATTTTTTTAAAAAATAATATTTTGTTAAAAGAAAATTTCAAATTTATATGGTGATTTTGAAAATTATAGAAGTACCCGTTGGCACTTGAAGTGCCGATTTGTGCCACGATAGCTCTAGTCGGCACTTGAAGTGCTGATTGGTGTCATGTCAGCTCCAATCGGTACTTCAAGTACCGATTAGGTTTGATGTGACAAAATCTGATAGGGGACAACATTTAGTCGGCACTTGAAGTGCTGATTGGAGCTTACGTGGCATCAATTGGCATTTTAAGTACCGATTGGTACTCATTTTTGTTATTCATTTTTGTAATTCTTTAAAACCGCAGTACGGATTTGAAACTTTCCTTTTTTTAAAAAAATATTATTTCGGGAAAAATTTCTACTAAAATTTTCAATCAGTTTTAGGTTTACAGTTGGAAATGTGTTATGATATTTTTTTATATATCTCCTCAATTCCTCAATACTTATAGATTGATATATTTTGAGTCTGACAAATACTATACTGGCAATAAAACAAGACATGTATCGAAGCATATAAATACATTTATATGTAAGTACTTGTCTCAATAAAGTTTATTCATTTCAGTGTGTGTGTGTGTATATATATATATATATATATATATATGTAGCTCTTACAATTAATGTATTAGCTTAATCAGACATATTAAGCTAATTAAGCACACGGTAATTAACTTATTATATTTACAAGCCATGCATGAAAATAGAGTACCAAAATTAACACGACGTAGAGTACAATACGACATAGAGTATACGTATACGTATACGTATACGTATACGTATATATGTATATGTATATAGATGGAGAGTTAGAGGGCGAGAGCTTGGCAGTATCCCCAGAGAGTGTCTGCGGATTGGCGAAGCCTCTTGTTCTCCTCCTCCGTGAGCACCAGCTCGGCCGCCACGCCGAGCACGCCGGCGCGGCCGAGGCGCGCCGGGAGGCTGAGGAAGAGCTCGCGGTCGGGGGGGACGCCGAGGACAAGGCCCTTGGCGAGGACGGAGACGGGGTGGATGCGGCGCTGGTCGCGGAGGAGAGACCAGGCGAGGTTGGCGACGGAGTAGCCGATGGCCCACGACGTGTACCCCTTGAGCTGTATCACCTCGTACGCGCTGCCCACCACCGCGCGCCGGATGCCCTCCAGTGCCTCGCCGTCGAACACCTTCTTCGTCACCGCCGACCTGTGGTTCCTCTGCAGGTGGCTCAGCACCGGCATGCCGCCCACGCTGATGCTGGAGAAGAGCGCCACCGAGCTGTCGCCGTGCTCGCCGACCATGTACGCCTGCACGTCCTGCGCGTTCACCTCCAGGTGCTCCGCCAGCAGGAAGCGGAACCTCGACGAGTCCAGGTTCGTGCCGGACCCGATCACGCGGCTCGCCGGGAAGCCCGACAGCTTCCACGCCACGTAGGTCAGCACGTCCACCGGGTTCGACACGATCAGCAGTATCGACTCCGGCGACGCCTCCGCCGCCGGCGGCACGATCTTCCGGAACAGCGCCACGTTCCGCTGCAGCAGGTTCAGCCGCGTCTCGCCGGGGATCTGCCGCGCGCCGGCCGTCACGATGACCAGGTCCGACCCGCCCGTGAGCTCAATGCCGGTGCCTGACACGATCCGCACGCGCGGCAGGAAAGCCGCCGCGTGCTGCAGGTCCAGCATCTCGCCGCGCACCTTGTCCGCCACGGCGTCCACCAGGACGATCTCGTCCGCGAGGTCCTGCGTCAGTATCGTCTGCGCGATGGCCATCCCCACGTTGCCCGCTCCGATGACCGACACCTTGATGAGCCTGCGCCGCGGCGTCCTTCCGTTGCAGTCGTCCGACAGCGAGACCTGCCGGAAGAAGGACGGCCCATCGGCGTCGAAGCCCAGCTCGGACAGCGACGTCGCCTTCTTCATCTTCTACCTTATTTAGCTTCTGATCACTAGCTCGCTCACTACTCAATCGATCTAGCTGCTAGCTAGCTAGCTTAGCTTCGATGGAATATAACCTAGCTTTGTGTGCGTGCATGCATGCATGCACTCGTGCATGGATTGCACCAAGCAAGACGAACACCTGCTGTATTTATAGCTGAGATCAAAATTCAAATCAAGTGCAACTTTCAAAAGTTACGATCGAGTAGACAGTAGTAGCACGCATGATATATACCTAATTATCGGTGTATATATATTATGTATGGTTGTGAAAACCGAAGGTATTTTGCTGGTTTTGAAATGGCGGCGCAATGCTTTAATCCGGATACCTAATTATCGATGTGTTCTTGATCCAGGCAGCCGGCCGCTTTAATAAATTAGTAACTTAATTAGTGGCTGCCATGCATTAGACGACGCAGTTAATCTAATACTCGATCGACTGATGCTAAGCTTAGCTAGCTGCTGAAAAAGGAGATGAAAAACCACGTACCGCCGAGCAACGAGCAACCGTCACTACGAAAACATCTAGAAGTTTTGGCAGCAGAGATGACTGTTAAAAAAATACTTTCGTAAATGTCCGGTAAATGTTATATTTATCGAGTGTCTTAAGCAAATATACTACGACACGATGACTCAACTGAAATCCCGAGTGCTACAAACGGACACTTAGTAACCGTCTATCACTACGGAAATACAACACTTCAACGAGGACTTGCGGCACTCAGCGGAGCTTTTTTCTATTTGGTGAAGGCTTCGTCGAGTGCCACACTCGGCGAATACCACACGACGAATAGACTTTCGGTGAAGAGGTGGTGTTTTGCCGAGTGTCTCGACAAACCTCGTACACTCGATAAACTTACTGTTTCAGTAGTGTACTATTTTTAGCTAGTAGGTTGTTGCTGTGTCACATGTAGGGTATGGTTTCCTAGGTGCTAAGTCTAACACTCGGCGAAACTTTGTTCGTTAATGGTCACTTAGCCTGAGTGGATTTTGAGTTTCTACGACAAAACAATAAAACAATAAAAGGTTTTGTATCCTGTGCACAAATAAGCACAATCCGTGCACAAATACACAAGTCCCATCGTAGCCATACATCCAAAATCCAATGAGCTTGGTTTGGAGTTTTTTTTTGCAAATTGGCATGAAGAAGAAGCGTAGGAACCTTTTGCAAAAACGAAGAGTCGTTGGATTTTAGATGTAAGCTACGACGAGACTTTTGCATATATGTATATATATGATAGTACTTTGTGCACATGATACGGAGTCATAAAAAAGTAACGATCTCGCGGCGAGATTTATTAACAAATCTCGTCGACCTACATCTTTCGCTTTCGATTTGAAACCGACGTCAATCGATCGTCTCGCTGATCGAAAACCAAGGGCCGCCGGCCGCCGGCCGCCCGGGGCACGACGACGACGACGACGACGAGGTCGATCGTGGCGGCTAGCTTAGCTACCAACAACACAAAGCATGCGTGAATGCATCACGCATGATGCCGCTGCAGATCGATCGATCGATCGATGGAATGCTGCATATATTGATCAAGTCTTGCCCAGATCATCATTCTGACAGTGACACGCACACACATACGATATTACGATATGATAATTAGCTAGTGTGCAAACCATCGACGATCGACGACGACCAGCTGCACTACTTAAGCTAGCTAGCTAGCTAGTTTAGACAGTGGTCGTGATGTTATGTTAATTAATTGTGTAAACGAGAGCTGTGAGCTAGCTAGCTTAGCAGCTGCTGGTTTGTGCTAATGGTTTCTCTTAATTACGCAGTTGACGAGGCCGGTTAAGCATACTTTGTTTTGGTTGAAAGGTCGAGAAGAATATCATAATATATAAGCAGCATCTCGCGTATCAGCTTATTCTTTCTTGACAGTGACAAGAAAAAATTTAACTTTTGATTGCTAGTTTGTTCTTTAGTTTCTTTGTTTTGCGGCAGTAGTGGCTGAAAGTTAATGGATTTGAACTTAATCAATGTGTATTATTACTAATACTAAGGGTGCGTTTGGTTCTGCTTTTCAAATCTGCTTCTGCTGTGAAAAAGCAGAAGCTGAACCAAACGGGTTTACCAAAACTGCTTCTGCTGTGAAAAAGCAGCTTTTTTCTAGTACAAATTTGGAAGCAGCCTGGACCCTGCTTTTCTGCTTTTGCTTTTCTGCTTTTCTGATTTTTAGTTCAGATTAAAAAGTATGAATTCAAGGTGTCTTAATTGATTTAACATTATTATGGTTTGTATTGCTTTGCACAATTTCATGAGATAATATGTGGTTTTCAGTTACTTTATAAAATAAACTATGCACTTTTTTATTTATCTAATATATTTTTAGTTATTCAGTTGCATCAATGTTGAGTATTTCCTATTTATATATATGTATAGAATATTATAATGATGAAAATTACGTAAGTTATAAAAAACAGTCAGCTCACAGCAGTTTTTTTCACAGCAGCTTCAACCAAACGACTTTTAGCTTTTTCACAGCAGGTATCTCACAGCAGCTTTTTCACAGCAGGCAACTAACAACAGCTTTTTTCACAGCTCACAGCAGAACCAAACGCACCCTAATACTAGTGATATGATACTAGCTGCTGAATTGATTGGTTTCCGTCCAATTTGTTGGAATCGAAGACGGCATATCCCATATATGCATCAGTTCGTTCCAACAGCACGTAGCTAGTCCAGGGCCAGGTTGATCTACGATGGGCTCCTCTGACGCTGGGGCTCTGACTACCCTATGTAGTCGCGATCCGTGCTGTTCGGCGCGCATACGACGATGCGGAGTCCACCGACACTGCGGAGGTAGGTCCCACTCGTACGGAACCCACCTCTGAAGCCTCGCCTTCAAAGTCCCCTGCAGTCGATTCCCTCGACTGCAGGGGATCTCATTTGATCCACGATGACGACTCACATTGGACTGGACTGTCCTAAAAATCTCCAAGAGATTACTCTTTGGAATGCAAGAATTTTATGGGATTTTTGTAGAAATTGCGTTAAGTTCTCTAAAATTCCTTTGAAAAAACTCTGTTCCAAAGGAGTCCTTATATGATTATATAAATTTGAATTTAGATATTTTAGTGAAAAATGAAGCTTTGACAGTCCTCCTAAATGAGTCTCTTTCCTAATTCATTCCCCAAATCACAGTTTATCTCTCTCAAATATAGAATCAACTTGGCTAGTCTCTATTTTCGTTCACGCATGTTTTTTTCTCTTACGCGCGCATTGTTTTCTCTATGCATCGTGTTGTTATAGGCTGGACGTTACACATATTCGAAGGTATCATCATGTCTTCACACAAAATTATTACAGATTATAATCGTGTTTGTATGATTTAAAAAATCAAAATCGAGATTATAGGAAATTGATTAATTTTAGGGAGAGATCGATAGAGTTTAGGATGATCCCTATACTATGAGATTCAAGAAATAAAATTAAAGGGTCTCAGAGAGATGCTCTAAGATTGGACTAAGGAAAAATTGAAACTTTTTAACTTTGGATCGGATGTTTTTATGAAATGTTTCGCCTTGAACCATTATTCATTAACATCATAACATGGAGTGTAAGGTTCTGTTCAAAACTGCCAGTAGCTTAAAAAAGTACGATCTTTGTGAAGATAATCACGTGAGAGTTGTCAAAAATCTTCTTTTTTTTTAAAAAAAATCAAGTTGCTAACTTTTAGCATTAGAAATGTAAGTATATATGCATCGATGAAATCGACCTTGGTTACAGATTTTACAATAATGGGCATCCATTCGCAAAAAAGGCCCAAATATATAAACAATCTTAGCCTCTATAACGGCCCATTTGATCTTGATTACTAGCCTATATAATTTTCTTGGTGTTCTTGGTGTCTTGGTGTCGCCAGGCTTGGAGCTGCAGGCGTGCTGGAGCTCGGCGTCGACTTGTGTGGCGAGGATGGTGCTGATGCATCAGCAGTGATGACCCCTTGGTTCGGCGTGAAACAAAAGCATCCTCCGTGAGATCACTTAAGAACCGCAAGACCGGGAGTTATTTACGGAACTATCTGAGCACCAAAGCCTCGTTCGAGCTCACTTTGGGCTATGTTCGAGAAGACGTACGAAGCTTGTTCTGGCCACAAGACCTCGTGTGAGAGAGAAAGGGAGAAAATTTATAATTCACCCACGGTTAAGTTTGGCTTAGACTATTTGTTACTCTAAACTTTGGTTTCGATAAAATGTTACCTTACAACTATATTATAGCTGATTTTTTGCTATTCTACTAGGTTTTAATTCATTTCTCATTTTTTCTTCATGAGAAAAGACCAATCTACCTTTCTCACCGCATCCATCCATTAGATTTCAGATCCGCCTAAAACATCCCACAACGTGCTTACTGTTGTAAAATAGATATGGAGACCAGAGTTTTGTTGCGAAGAGCGAGCAACATTTTCAGTGTTCTTCGTTGGCCAATAGGAGACAGAAACAAACAGATCCAGCATGCCTGGCCGCCATGCGCGACATTCCATGAGACGCGCTCCGCCCACCATCGAAGCTCTACAATGTCGCTCAGCCATGACGTGTGATCGCTATCCTACAACTAACTAGGACAAAGTCCATTATTTGCTAAGTTTATGGAAAGAAAAGCAAAACAAAACCTAAATACTGGAAACTTGATCATGTGCTAGAATATGCAACATTTCTCCCCCTTAGTATTGATCACGATCACTCGCAGCCTTCATTCCAATCTTGTTGCGTAGCTCCATGAAACGAACTTGTCCTAGGACTTCGTCAACAGATCTGCCAGCTGCTCTTTAGTCTTCGTGGAGCTAATGATGATTAATTCCTCTTCGACGCACTCACGGAGATAGTGGTATCGCACATCAATATGCTTACTTCGATCGTGGTAAATGAGATTTTTGCTAAGTGTGATGGCCGATTGGTTGTCTACCTTCAGCTTCGGTGCTCCAGACTCCGTACCGACCATGTCAATTAAGAGTCCAGCCAACCAGATGCCTTGGCACGCTGCTCCGGCCACCGCAATGTACTCTGATTCACATGAAGATAGGGCATAACTTGTTGTTTGAGACGCCTACCAAGTGAGGGGTTGTCACTGAGGAAGAAGATGACCCCGCTAGTGCTTCTTCTGGTGTCGACATCACCGACCATGTCAACATTGCTGTAGCCGACGAGCTTGAGTCCTCCTTCTTTACTTCTTGAGTAGAGAAGTCCATGCTCCGGTGTTCCTGCCATATACCGAAGACACTCGCATGACAGCGGTAGGATGATCAATACATGGTGCCTACATGAAGCGACTCAAGTACCCAACCGAGAATGCCAGATCTGGTCAAGTGTGCAGCACATAGCGGAGTGCACCAATTATACTTCGGTATTCTGTGGCATTTTACCAGCTCCTCGGCTCCCTCCTTGCTCAATTTTAACTGGTGGTTCCATTGGTGAAGCACTCGGACTGCATGAAATTAGACCACATGTCCAGGATTCTTTGCCGGCGTAAGCTGTTTGACAAGAAAGATGCCACCGGGTGTTTGCTGCCCTTCAATATCGAGATAATAATGACAAGAGTCCGAGATCACTCATCTGAAATCGTTCCTTCATCTCAGCTTCGAACTCGGTGATTGCAATGTCACTAGTGCCGGTGATAATAAGATCATCCATGTAGATGCCTACGATCACCTGTCTATCTCCTCTACACGCATGTATGTCGTGTTCTGATCCGCTCCTCTAGAAACCAAGCGATGCCACGTGGCATCAGCTTGGCATTCCAGGCCCTAGCACCTGCCAAAGTCCATATAGAGCTTTGCGCAGGCGCAACACTCTGTCTTCCTTGCCGCCGACGACAAATACTGGAGGATTGATGAACATAGTCTTCTTCCTGGAGTGTCCTATTGAGGAACACACTCTTGATGTCCATTTGATGGACAGTCCAGCTCTCATTCGCCGTGAGCACCACCACCATACTTACTGACTCTAGGCATGCAACCGTAGCAAAGACTGCGTCGGAAGTCGATGCCCGGCACGTTACCATACCCTTTTCGGCAACAAGTCACCGTTTATGTCGAATGCGTTTGCCCGGCTTCATATCGCTTAACCTTGTGACACCCATTTCATTTTGATTGCTCTGTGTCCTACATGAAGAGATTGTTTAGCTCCCAAGTTTCATATTGTCTTTCGATTGACTTCATTTCATCAATCCTGGCTTGGCGCTAGGATTCTTCACGTTAGCTTTCTCGAAATGTTGCCGGCTCATCTGCTGAGGTGAAGTTCAACTCAACGTTGAGTGCCCTCCTAGTGAAGCATGGAGTAGCAGCATCCCCGAGGATGTCGTCGATCATGCATAGTTGGAGAGGGGCGTCATCGTGCTCTACATCCAGATCACCTTATTCGATTTCGGCCTCCGGCGCTACGGGCTCCTCCACAAGCGACAACGACGGTGAAGGATCTG
>JAAALK010000080.1:25957765-26410947 GCA_019279435.1 Zizania palustris
GCCGCCGAGCACAAGGCGCTCCAACCTTGGCTGCAGGATGAACTGCACGATCTTGGACACCACGTCCGGCGACGCGCCTGTCGTGTCCAGCGATTCGAGAAGCGCCGCGCAAGAGCGCAAGAGGTTGAGGGCGTGATGCGGGAGCGGCAGGTCGCCCCGCTCGCATCCGTGGTCGACGCACACGACAACGGCTGGTCGGAGGTGCTTCACGACGCGGAGGTGCGCGGGCGACGGCGAGAAGGTTCCGGAGCCGGCTGAGAGATGGACGGCCACGGCTTCGTCGGGCGCGGCCGACAGGCCCACGGGTGGGGACGTGCTGAGGGGGTCGAACACGATGGCGCTGAACTCGAACGGGATGCCGAGCTCCGCGGCGAAGCGCGTCAGGCTCTCGCTGGTGAGGTGGAGCTCGACGGGGTGACTCCACCCGGGTGGGACCAATGCTGTCACCTTCAGGGCTGGCGGCGGCAGCGGCACAGCAGTGTGCCGCCAGTGTTGCGCGAGCTCCTGCATGAACGGCGGCCAATGGCCGCCGAAGCCGACGTCGAAGTCGACGACGTGGACGTGACGTGCGCCATCGAGCGCGTCGATCAACGCCTGCGTGGATGTGAAGTTGGCGAACTGCACGGTAGGGGACACGTCCGCCAGGGCCTTGTGCGCGGCGAGCTTCAGTGGGACGTCGAGCGGCGAGGAGACAGATTCCGGCGGGAAGGCGGTGGGCGGGAGGAGGCGCAGAAGCGCGTCCCTTAGGTGGGCGACGGCGCGTAGGAGAGGAGGGTGCGGCGGCGAGGGGAGCCTATGATTGAGCCGCGCCAATATCGCCCCCGCGCTAGTGGAGTCCCCGGCGTCGATGCGGCGCGCCGCCTCAAGGATCTCATCCACCAGCGCCTGAGGTTGGAGATCCTCCTGGGACTGGGAGGAAAGCTGGTGCGGCGGGAGCTGCGGCAGCAGGGAGAAGGAGTCGAAGGGGTCGGCGGCGGCGGCAAAGGCGGGGCCTTTGAAGCCGAAGGCGTCCCCATCCCCGTCGGCGTAGCCGGCGTCCATGATCCAGCGGATGAAGGAGCTGTCCTGGGGCTGGATGGCGGGGGCGGGCATGTCGCCGGAGAGGACGGCCTCCCAGTCGTCGGCGCTGATGGGGGGTGTGGGGTCCGGCTTGTTGGAGCCGAGGGAGGAGGAGGTCGGAGGGCTGGGGCTGCGGTTGTAGAGCACGGAGGTGGGCTCCGGCGACTTGATGGTGCTGTGGGGATGGCACGACATGGCGACGAGGCGGAGGTCGCCGGAGGAGGTGGAGGCCGTCCTAGCTGCTGGCTGCTGCTCTGCTCCTCGTCAATGGAAGGAAGGGAAACCCAGATTATACTCCACTCCACCACAATTTCTTTCCAGCCAAAAACTGTAGCACATCGATCAATAAATATCAGATTAATTAATTAAAAAAACTCTTAAACGCCGGCGGGTTTGGCGTCCTCATGGCGTGGCCACGTCACCCAAATTATGGCAGCCATCCGATCTGCATCGTGCGTCTTGTATTTGTCGCGGCGTCACGTCGTGTCACTCGTTTTTTTTTCTCTCAACCGGTCAACAAGTGGCGTTTAGTTGACTGTACGACGGCAAGATGTCCGTTTGTTTGGTTGTTTGTACGAGTGTTTGAATCTGACTCACTAGATAAAAAGTTACACCTTATCTTAGTGGTGGAGCTGCTATAGGGTCATTGGGTTCAGCCGACACCAACAAAAAAAAATTGAGCAAGTATTACTCTTTATTGTTTACGTGCCTAAACCCAATAGAAAATTCAGGCTGAACCCATTAACTTCGTAGAGTGCGTGGGCTGAGAACCCACTGAACCCATTAGTAATGATGAGGTGATTGATCTTTTTAAGATGAAATTTCGGGATGGAAAACTTTGAAATGTAAGTCTTCACACTTTTTTAATGTAATACCCATATATAGACGACGTGATTATATTGATTGAGGCTTGATTTTAGTGTGCCATAATCTTGTTCCGAACCTATTGACAAGATTTTCTAGCTCCGCCACTGCCTCATCCTGGCTCCACAGAAACGAGAATGAAATATGATTCTAGCTGGCTGACTGATTGGATGCGGGCAATTAAATAGTTAATAATGTTATTGGTACATGATTAGCACATATTAAATGACAATAATACATTTTAAATAATATTAAAGACTATAAGATGTATTAATAATTATAACAAAATAGTTACACGTAATAAATATAATGTTGATTCGTTTTTTATTAATTTTTGCATCACAATGTATCTACATGCGAGCAACCAAATGCCATCTCATTTTAACCAGGTTAACCAGGTGCAAACAACCAAACAAACATACATCGCATACATCGACCATGTCTAAGTTGAACCTGACTCACTAATACGAGCCAGGCCAGCCAAATTCAGCCTACCAAACACCCCCTAAAAACCCTTTCTCTCGTGTGTGCTCTCTCTATAGAAAATTGATAATTTGCCATTGTTAAATTTGAGATTCAATTATTTATCACCCTAAACTTCAGTTTTGATAAAATGTTATTCTAAACTTCATCTTAATTGATTTTTTACCATTCTAAGATTTTTTTCTCCAGGCGAAAATAGGTCAACATGACTTTCTCGAGACAGGTGCAGTCGCATGCTCACGTTATGTGCCACTAGAGAGGATAGATCAACTTCTGCTACACTATTTAGGTGTTGCAAAAGTAAGGCAGGAGGGGCAGTAGTATGGGAAGGGGCGACAGTATGAGCGTCAGGAGGGGCTGCAACCTGTAAGTGTTTGTTTTGCTTTGCTTTCCATAAACTTAGCAGAATGTCGCGCCCCGATTTAATAAATCAGGACTTTATTGAAATTCCATAGAAAATCAATAAAACAAGACGTTCATCACACGACCACGTACAATACGAGCAATCATTCACGGTTCGTAGACCGCATTAATACAAAAGGGAATAAAGATGAAGAGAAACTAATAAAACAAGGGTCCTAGATGAACGCCTCCTTCCAGTCTCGCCTTGACTGGGTCGCTACTCCAGACCTTCATCCTCCTCGTAGTAGACTGGCTCTGATGTGGTAAGTCAACGGGGTGAGTACATATGTACTCAGCAAGCCACCGAATGCAAATATAATGCAAGGTAATAACAAGGGAGATAGTGGCTAATTTAGTGGAAGCAGCATATTTGTAAAGCTTTAAATGAGAGCAGTTTATTAGTACGGAAAAGTAAACATGTGCATGTGTATCATCATCTTCTAACTCGAGGGGTACAGTCAGCCCCACCTCGCTCAACAGTCCTTACGTGCCATGAATAACTTGAACATTCAAACAATTATAAACTAACTGCGAGTAGTCACACAACCCGCCCTTGACCGTGGGCTCGGCTTTTCGAAAAGATTAAATTACTCTGATCAGAGATGTACCACTGTACCCACAAGGCACGCACTCATCTCCTACACCGAAGTGTAACGAGATGACCCATCACACGGGAACTCATGCCAAAACCTTCCATATAGTCCTCCCCGACTCAATAGCACCCTCTTATGGGTTTCATATGGTGTCCCGACGCATCGGAGCCCCACCATACCCCCCCTTGAGCCTCGTCGGTACAAGTCGCCCGCAGGCTAGCCCCTTGCCCCCTCCTCTATGGTGCATCAAGCCGGAGTATTCCATACTTCCAGTTAGGACTTACCCATTAGACTTGTGGTTGGTACGGAAGTGCTTTGCAACAGATCCCGCAGACCGGTCCTTATAGTGCCCCGGGTGCGACAAACCAGTGCCCGAGCTTGCACCCGGAACCCACCATACTTATAACCTAGCCAACTCCAACAGAGTCCAGAGACGAGAATAACAGGGAAATTCATATACAGAATCCAGCTATCTACGACTCGTTCTTTTTAACCTATAGCAGGTGTGCCGGTACATTGGGCACTAGCTAATATATTTATAGTAGAGTGACAAGGAGTTAAGGCTCAATAAGCATGGCTTGGGTTTGCACACAAGGACAGGGATCTAATAGATATAAGTGTAAGGCTTGAATATTTGACTAATGCAATATTAATCTATGGGTTATAGCGATAAGTTATTAAAACATGGGCTCAATTATGATCAACTGTTTCCACAGAGATGGTCGATGACTTGCCTTGCTCAGCAAATGGGGATGGAGGAACCTCGGGGTAGAACTCCTGCTCCTCGACGAACTCGTAGTCTTCTCGATACGGAAAAGTAAACAATATATTCACATTCAATAAAACAGATAAAATTCACCAAATAAAGAACATACATTGTTGTGGGTGAAGTAATATTTATTATTCTGAGTCTTTACATATAATAGTGAATTTTAAACCTTTTTAGGATTTTTCATAATTTATTTTGTTGGAATAATAATTTATCCTAAAGGGGTTCTTATTCATTTATTGATTAATAATATTTTGGGCAACAGAAACATACTGTTTTTATTGCATTAATGTGTAGAGAATAATGTTCTGGTTCTAACAAAATTCGAATGGTGAAATTTAGAGTTAAAATGAGCAAGATATGAATTTTTGAAGTTTAAACTATTTTCTGAATTTTTATTTAAACCAAAAACAGTCCCTGGTCCACGGTGAACCAGGTTCACCGTGAACCCGTGACTATTCGCGTGGACCGGATCAACCAGGACCGTTGGATACAGATCCGGCGATCGGGAGCGAGGCGGGAGGCGTAAGTGAAATTGGACGGCCACGATTAGATCTCGCGAACCGGTATGACGTGGACGCTCGAGATCAGCCCTGGGGTTTAAGTGGTGATCGACGGCCGAGAGGCCTCGATACCCCTTTGACCAGATCCGAGGGCCTAGATTAAATCCCGGAGGGATCTAATCCTAGCCCTCCGATCGCGATCGGACGGTTGTGGCTTGATCCGGCACGGCACGTCGTAAGGGGGCACGTACCCCCTTCGTATCCGGCGACGGCGGGCTCGGGTGCGGCCGCGGCGGCGATGGCGAGGGCCTAGGGACCTAGCTAGGGCCAAAAATGGAACGCAGGGAGTAAGGGGGTCAAGATGGTACCTTCGGCGGCGACGATGGGGGCCTGGAGGTGACCGGCGGCGAGCGTAGACGACGGAGGGCGTACGGGTGCTCGACGGCGACGGCGGTCCGGCGGTGTCCACGACCAATGGAGGGGTGGACGAGGTGGGGTGGTCGACGACGGACCCGACGGTGGCGGCGGCTAGGGCAGCGGGGGTCCGAGGCGACGGCGATCTCTTGCCGGAGTCAGAGCAGTGCCGAAACTCGAAGAAGAGGCGTCGGCGCTCCGGAAGGCTTCGGTTAGGGCTTAGGAGGTGTGGGTTGAGGGCGGTGGCCGAGGAGGGTTCTTATAGGGGGTCGCCGGCGTCAGAATGGCAGGGAACCGAGGGGATCCCGAGAGCTCCGGCGAGGGTTACCAAAAGCTTCGGGAAGCTTTCCAAAAAAGTGAAAACGCGTCGGCTATGGAAGGAAAGGGGGCGGTGGTGACCAGGGAAGGCGATCGGAGGGGATCCAAGGCGATCCGGCGGCCGGCGGTGAGAAAACAGAAGGAGATCGCCGGGGAAGGAAGGGGAGCGATCCCCTTCCATCGGAGACGATGGATCTGACAGGTGGGCTCCACCTGTCAGTGAGTGACGGAAAAAGAAAGGGCAGACAGGCGGGGCCGGGCGGTCAGAGGGCGCAAGGGGGCTGACGAGTGGGGCCAGACGGGGCGCGGGCGGGAGGAGAGAGGGGAGGGCGGCGCCGACAGGCGGGCCCCTCCTGTCAGTGGGTGGGTGGCAACGGGCTGGGCCAAAAAGGCCGTCGGGGGAGGTTTCGGGGTTGAGGCCCATTAAGCTTTTCAGTTCTTTTCTGATTTAAAATAATTCCAGTAATTCATTTATTTGATTAAGGGTTGAATCACTGTTGATAAAAATTTGTAAAAATTCCTAAAATTATATCTTGGCCTCTAGTTCATCTCATAAAATTTTCAAGTCCAGATTTTGAGTATTTCTCCCTGTTTGGCTTTATTTGGGTTCTTTTGGTGATTTTTCTTTAATAATAAATTCAGAAATGATTTGTACCGACGAGGCTCAAGGGGGGGTATGGTGGGGCTCCGATGCGTCGGGACACCATATGAAACCCATAAGAGGGTGCTATTGAGTCGGGGAGGACTATATGGAAGGTTTTGGCACGAGTTCCCGTGTGATGGGTCATCTCGTTACACTTCGGTGTAGGAGATGAGTGCGTGCCTTGTGGGTACAGTGGTACATCTCTGATCAGAGTAATTTAATCTTTTCGAAAAGCCGAGCCCACGGTCAAGGGCGGGTTGTGTGACTACTCGCAGTTAGTTTATAATTGTTTGAATGTTCAAGTTATTCATGGCACGTAAGGACTGTTGAGCGAGGTGGGGCTGACTGTACCCCTCGAGTTAGAAGATGATGATACACATGCACATGTTTACTTTTCCGTACTAATAAACTGCTCTCATTTAAAGCTTTACAAATATGCTGCTTCCGCTAAATTAGCCACTATCTCCCTTGTTATTACCTTGCATTATATTTGCATTCGGTGGCTTGCTGAGTACATATGTACTCACCCCGTTGACTTACCACATCAGAGCCAGTCTACTACGAGGAGGATGAAGGTCTGGAGTAGCGACCCAGTCAAGGCGAGACTGGAAGGAGGCGTTCATCTAGGACCCTTGTTTTATTAGTTTCTCTTCATCTTTATTCCCTTTTGTATTAATGCGGTCTACGAACCGTGAATGATTGCTCGTATTGTACGTGGTCGTGTGATGAACGTCTTGTTTTATTGATTTTCTATGGAATTTCAATAAAGTCCTGATTTATTAAATCGGGGCGCGACAAGTATGACGTGGACGCTCGAGATCAGCCCTGGGGTTTAAGTGGTGATCGACGGCCGAGAGGCCTCGATACCCCTTTGACCAGATCCGAGGGCCTAGATTAAATCCCGGAGGGATCTAATCCTAGCCCTCCGATCGCGATCGGACGGTTGTGGCTTGATCCGGCACGGCACGTCGTAAGGGGGCACGTACCCCCTTCGTCTCCGGCGACGGCGGGCTCGGGTGCGGCCGCGGCGGCGACGGCGAGGGCCTAGGGACCTAGCTAGGGCCAAAAATGGAACGCAGGGAGTAAGGGGGTCAAGATGGTACCTTCGGCGGCGACGATGGGGGCCTGGAGGTGACCGGCGGCGAGCGTAGACGACGGAGGGCGTACGGGTGCTCGACGGCGATGGCGGTCCGGCGGTGTCCACGACCAACGGAGGGGTGGACGAGGTGGGGTGGTCGACGACGGACCCGACGGTGGCGGCGGCTAGGGCAGCGGGGGTCCGAGGCGACGGCGATCTCTTGCCGGAGTCAGAGCAGTGCCGAAACTCGAAGAAGAGGCGTCGGCGCTCCGGAAGGCTTCGGTTAGGGCTTAGGAGGTGTGGGTTGAGGGCGGTGGCCGAGGAGGGTTCTTATAGGGGGTCGCCGGCGTCAGAATGGCAGGGAACCGAGGGTGTCCCGAGAGCTCCGGCGAGGGTTACCAAAAGCTTCGGGAAGCTTTCCAGAAAAGTGAAAACGCGTCGGCTATGGAAGGAAAGGGGGCGGTGGTGACCAGGGAAGGCGATCGGAGGGGATCCAAGGCGATCCGGCGGCCGGCGGCGAGAAAACAGAAGGAGATCGCCGGGGAAGGAAGGGGAGCGATCCCCTTCCATCGGAGACGATGGATCTGACAGGTGGGCTCCACCTGTCAGTGAGTGACGGAAAAAGAAAGGGCAGACAGGCGGGGCCGGGCGGTCAGAGGGCGCAAGGGGGCTGACGAGTGGGGCCAGACGGGGCGCGGGCGGGAGGAGAGAGGGGAGGGCGGCGCCGACAGGCGGGCCCCTCCTGTCAGTGGGTGGGTGGCAACGGGCTGGGCCAAAAAGGCCGTCGGGGGAGGTTTCGGGGTTGAGGCCCATTAAGCTTTTCAGTTCTTTTCTGATTTAAAATAATTCCAGTAATTCATTTATTTGATTAAGGGTTGAATCACTGTTGATAAAAATTTGTAAAAATTCCTAAAATTATATCTTGGCCTCTAGTTCATCTCATAAAATTTTCAAGTCCAGATTTTGAGTATTTCTCCCTGTTTGGCTTTATTTGGGTTCTTTTGGTGATTTTTCTTTAATAATAAATTCAGAAATGATTTAAATAATATTTTCTTTTTATTTTATTCCTTTTAATTTTTGGGGTGTTACACAGAATAATGGACTTTGTCCTAGTTAGTTGTAGGATAGCGCTCACGTGTCATGGATGAGTGGCATTGTAGAGCTTCGGCAGTGGGCGAAGCGTATCTCACGGCATGCCGCGCATGGTGGCCAGGCATGCCAGATCTGTTTGTTTTTGTTTCCTTATTAGCAATGAAGAACACTGAAAATGTTGCTCACTCTTCGCAGCAAACCCTCTGATCTCCATCTCTGTTTTACAACACTTGGTATCAGAGCGCCGCTCCGGCAGGTCGCCCACCGGACACTCTGGCCAGTCTCCCACCGGCGGCCGCAACGAGCACCCTTTCTCGCTGTCACCACCACCTCGTCTCCCACGCCACCGAGGGGAGAGCGTGTCCTCGAGCATGTGGTCGAGAAGTCATCGTCGAACGTCATCTACCCCACCCTCACGCGATTGAACTACACTGAGTGGTCACTGGTGATGAAGGTTAACCTTTAGGCGGCCATACTATGGGACGTCATCGACTCGGGCGCTGATGACTACCATGACGACAGGGGCGCTCTCGCAGTAATTCTCCACGTCGTGCCACGGGAAATTGAAAGTGGGGCTCACGGTCAAGACTACGACACACGAGGCATGGGAAGCGATCTGCAACATTCATCTCAGCACCGATCATGTCAAGGAAGCCAATGCTGAGCGACTTCGCTGGGACTTCGGCGACCTCTCCTTCAAGCCCGGTGAGATGGTTGAAGACTTCTCGCTACGTCTAACCACTGTGGCAAGCTAGCTGCGAGTAATTGGTGACACCGTCACTAACAAGGAGGTGGTCAAGAAGCTACTTCACGTCGTCCTCGACAACCTCGAGCAAGTAGCGATCTCGATGGAGACGATGTTGAACCTTGACACAATTTCAATAGAGTAAGATGTTGGACATCTTCGTGTCATCGAATAGATGAATAAGTAGTCTCCGGCGAAGGAGAGTGTAGGTCGTTTTCTCCTTACTAAGGAGGAGTGGATGGCTCGGATGAAGTCCTGTGAAAGGTCCGACTCCAACACTGGTGCCCGCAATAGCGGGGGGAGTCCCAGTGGTAAAGCCGGTGGCAAAAACAAAGGCGGAAAGCAGAATGCGGGAGAAGGAAGAAAGAGCTCGGCGGGATGCGATGACATCTACAACTATTGCAGTAAAAAGGGTCACTAGGCCCGTGAGTGTGCAAGAAGAAGAGAGATGAGGAGGCCCAGGCCCACGTGACAGAGGGTGAAGAAGAAGAGCAGAACCTACTCATGGCGCACACTATTGTCCCCAACAGTGATCCCTCCAAATCATCCTCGCAGTGCCGTCATCTGGAGATCGTGGAGAAGCAGGTCTTCGCCAACCTTGGGCAGCTGGAAGAAAGTGAAGATGAACGCTAGGTCCTGGACACAAGGGCTACAAATCACATGACCAGCACCAAGCACTTCTTCACCGAGCTCGACACTGGGATCTGCGGCCAAGTGAAGTTCGGTGATGGCTCTGTCACTTAGATCGAGGGTCGTGGCAACATCCTTCTTCTCTGCAAGAACGGTGAGCACCACACTCTCACTAGGGTGTATTACATCCCATGCCTGAAGACCAACATCCTCAACATCGGACAGCTTGACAAAAATGGTTGTCGAGTGACAATCCATCGGGATGTTCTTCGCATCTTTGATCAAAATGATTGCCCACTCGCCATGGTCACTCGATCGGCCTCACGTCTCTACTACCTCAAGATGCACGTTGGTTAACCTATTTGCCTTGCGGTGCGGACAATGGAGGAAGCTTGGAGGTGGCACGCTCGGTTCGGGCACCTCAATTTTGGATCCCTGCAGAAGCTGGCGGCAAGAAATATGGTGCATAGACTACCACTGCTTGACCAGGTTGATAAAATTTGTGATGGTTGTCTGGTAGGGAAGCAAAGGTGTGCATCGTTCTCAATGCATGCACAGTGGCAAGCAAACTCAGTTCTGGAACTTGTCCACAGCGATCTGTGCGGACCAGTGACTCCAACAACTCCTAGCGATAAGACGTACTTTCTGTTGTTGGTTGATGGCATGTTATGATTCATGTGGCTTCGTTTGTTGTCAAGCAAAGATGAGGCGCCATCAGAAATCAAGAAATTCCAAGATGTAGTCGAGGTTGAGTCTGGGAAGAAGCTCAAGGTTCTTTGTACTAATCGTGGGGGGATTCACATCAGTTGAATTCGGTGAATATTGCGCCGAGCGTCGGATCCAGTGACACCTCACTTCCCCTTACTCGCCTCAGCAGAATGGGGTGGTGGAGAGACGGAACCAAAGCATTGTCTACATGGCTCGATGCATGATCAAGACTAAGAAGCTGCCAAGATACTTTTGGGGTGAAGCAGTTTCGACAGCCATGCACATCCTCAACCAATCCCCAATGTGTGTCGTGGACGAGAAGACCCCCTACGAGATGTGGCATGGCAGAGCCCCGGCTGTTCACTATCTTCGTGCCTTTGGGTGCGTCGCTCATGTGAAAATCACACGTCCTGGGCTCAAGAAGTTGGATGATCGCAGCGTGAAGATGGTTTCGTCAGCTACGAACCAGGAAGCAAGTATTACCGGTGCTACAACCCCGCCAGCAAGCGCATCGTCATCTCTCGCGATGTCATCTCCGATAAAACGACAAGGTGGCGCTAGTGTGACACTAACTACGAGCAGGAGAACCATTTACGGTGGAATACACCACTGAGGTGGTACACGATGGCATCCCGGCTACACCAACTACAGATCCTTCACCGTCGTTGTCGCTTGTGGAGGAGCCCGTAGCGCCGGAGGCCGAAATCGAATAAGGTGATCTGGATGTAGAGCACGATGACGCCCCTCTCCAACTATGCATGATCGACGACATCCTCGGGGATGCTGCTACTCCATGCTTCACTAGGAGGGCACTCAACGTTGAGTTGAACTTCACCTCAGCAGATGAGCCGGCAACATTTCGAGAAGCTAAACGTGAAGAATCCTAGCGCCAAGCCATGATTGATGAAATGAAGTCAATCGAAGACAATGAAACTTGGGAGCTAACATCTCTTCATGTAGGACACCGAGCAATCAAAATGAAATGGGTGTACAAGGTTAAGCGATATGAAGCCGGCAACGTCATTCGACATAAAGCGTGACTTGTTGCGAAAGGGTATGTGTAACGTGCCGGCATCGACTTCGACGCAGTCTTTGCTACGGTTGCATGCCTAGAGTCAGTAAGTATGGTGGTGGTGCTCACGGCGAATGAGAGCTGGACTGTCCATCACATGGACATCAAGAGTGTGTTCCTCAATAGGACACTCCAGGAAGAAGACTATGTTCATCAACCTCCAGTATTTGTCGTCGGTGGCAAGGAAGACAGAGTGTTGCGCCTGCGCAAAGCTCTATATGGACTTTGGCAGGTGCCTAGGGCCTGGAATGCCAAGCTTGATGCCACGTTGGCATCGCTTGGTTTCTAGAGGAGCGGATCAGAACACGACATTTACATGCGGTGTAGAGGAGATAGACAGGTGATCGTAGGCATCTACATGGATGATCTTATTATCACCGGCACTAGTGACATTGCAATCACCGAGTTCGAAGCTGAGATGAAGGAACGATTTCAGATGAGTGATCTCGGACTCTTGTCTTATTATCTCGATATTGAAGTGCAGCAAACACCCGGTGGCATCTTTCTTTGTCAAACAGCTTACGCCGGCAAGATCCTGGAACATTGTGGTCTAATTTCATGCAGTCCGAGTGCTTCACCAATGGAACACCAGTTAAAATTGAGCAAGGAGGGAGCCGAGGAGCTGGTAAATGCCACAGAATACCGAAGTATAATTGGTGCACTCCGCTATGTGCTGCACACTTGACCAGATCTGGCATTCTCGGTTGGGTACTTGAGTCGCTTCATGTAGGCACCATGTATTGATCATCCTACCGCTGTCATGCGAGTGCTTCGGTATATGGCAGGAACCCGGGAGCATGGACTTCTCTACTCAAGAAGTAAAGAAGGAGGACTCAAGCTCGTCGGCTACAGCAATGTTGACATGGTCGGTGATGTCGACACCAGAAGAAGCACTAGCGGGGTCATCTTCTTCCTCAGAGACAACCCCATCACTTGGTAGGCGTCCAAACAACAAGTTATTGCCCTATCTTCATGTGAATCAGAGTACATTGCGGTGGCCGGAGCAGCGTGCCAAGGCATCTGGTTGGCTGGACTCTTAATTGACATGGTCGGTACGGAGTCTGGAGCACCGAAGCTGAAGGTAGACAACCAATCGACCATCACACTTAGCAAAAATCTCATTTACCACGATCGAAGTAAGCATATTGATGTGCGATACCACTATCTCCGTGAGTGCGTCGAAGAGGAATTAATCATCATTAGCTACACGAAGACTAAAGAGCAGCTGGCAGATCTGTTGACGAAGTCCCTAGGACAAGTTCGTTTCATGGAGCTACGCAACAAGATTGGAATGAAGGCTGCGAGTGATCGTGATCAATACTAAGGGGGAGAAATGTTGCATATTCTAGCACATGATCATGTTTCCAGTATTTAGTGTTTGTTTTGCTTTTCTTTCCATAAACTTAGCAAAATAATGGACTTTGTCCTAGTTAGTTGTAGGATAGCGATCACACGTCATGGCTGAGCGACATTGTAGAGCTTCGGCAGTGGGCGGAGCGCGTCTCATGGCATGTCGCGCATGGCGGCCAGGCATGCTGGATCTGTTTGTTTCTGTCTCCTTATTGGCAACGAAGAACACTGAAAATGTTGCTCGCTCTTCGCAACAAAACCTCTGGTCTCCATATCTATTTTACAACAGTAAGCACGTTGTGGGATGTTTTAGGCGGATCTGAAATCTAATGGATGGATGCAGTGAGAAAGGTAGATTGTTCTTTTCTCATGAAGAAAAAAATGAGAAATGAATTAAAACCTAGTAGAATAGCAAAAAATCAGCTATAATATAGTTTAAGGTAACATCATATCGAAACCAAAGTTTAGAGTGACAAATAGTCTAAGCCAAACTTAACCGTGGCGAATTATAAATTTTCTCCTTTCTCTCTCACACGAGGTCTTGTGGCCAGAGCAAGCTTCGTACGTCTTCTCGAACATAGCCCAAAGTGAGCTCGAACGAGGCTTTGGTGCTCAGATAGTTCCGTAAATAACTCCCGGTCTTGCGGTTCTTAAAGTGATCTCACGGAGGATGCTTTTGTTTCACGCCGAACCAAGGGGTCATCACTGCTGATGCATCAGCACCATCCTCGCCACACAAGTCGACGCCGAGCTCCAGCACGCCTGCAGCTCCAAGCCTGGCGACACCAAGAACACCAAGAACACCAAGAACATTATATAGGCTAGTAATCAAGATCAAATGGGCCTTTATAGAGGCTAAGATTGTTTATATATTTGGGCCTTTTTTGCGAATGGATGCCCATTATTGTAAAATCTGTAACCAAGGTCGATTTCATCGATGCATACTTACATTTCTGATGCTAAAAAGTTAGCAACTTGATTTTTTTTTTAAAAAAAAGAAGATTTTTGACAACTCTCACGTGATTATCTTCACAAAGATCGTACTTTTTTAAGCTACTTGCAGTTTTGAACAGAACCTTACACTCCATGTTATGATGTTAATGAATAATGTGGTTCAAGGCGAAACATTTCATAAAAACATCCGATCCAAAGTTAAAAAGTTTCAATTTTTCCTTAGTCCAATCTTAGAGCATCTCTCTGAGACCCTTTAATTTTTATTTCTTAAATCTCATAGTATAGCGATCGTCCTAAACTCTATCGATCTCTCCCTAAAATTTAATCAATTCCCTGTAATCTCGATTTTGATTTTTTAAATCATACAAACACAATTATAATCTGTAATAATTTTGTGTGAAGACATGATGATACCTTCGAATATGTGTAACGTCCAGCCTATAACAACACGATGCATAGAGAAAACAATGCGCGCGTAAGAAAAAAAAACATGCGTGAACGAAAATAGAGACTAGCCAAGTTGATCCTATATTTGAGAGAGATAAACTGTGATTTGGGGAATGAATTAGGAAAGAGACTCATTTAGGAGGACTGTCAAAGCTTCATTTTTCACTAAAATATCTAAATTCAAATTTATATAATCATATAAGGACTCCTTTAGAACAGAGTTTTTTCAAAGGAATTTTAGAGAACTTAACGCAATTTCTACAAAAATCCCATAAAATTCTTGCATTCCAAAGAGTAATCTCTTGGAGATCTTTAGGACAGTCCAGTCCAATGTGAGTCGTCATCGTGGATCAAATGAGATCCCCTGCAGTCGAGGGAATCGACTGCAGGGGACTTTATGAAGGCGAGGCTTCAGAGGTGGGCTCCGTACGGGTGGGACCTACCTCCGCAGTGTCGGTGGACTCCGCATCGTCGTATGCGCGCCGAACAGCACGGATCGCGACTACCTAGGGTAGTCAGAGCCCCAGCGTCAGAAGAGCCCATCGTAGATCAACCTGGCTCTGGACTAGCTACGTGCTGTTGGAACGAACTGATGCATATATGGGATATGCCGTCTTCGATTCCAACAAATTGGACGGAAACCAATCAATTCAGCAGCTAGTATCATATCACTAGTATTAGTATTAGTAATAATACACATTGATTAAGTTCAAATCCATTAACTTTCAGCCACTACTGCCGCAAAACAAAGAAACTAAAGAACAAACTAGCAATCAAAAGTTAAATTTTTTCTTGTCACTGTCAAGAAAGAATAAGCTGATACGCGAGATGCTGCTTATATATTATGATATTCTTCTCGACCTTTCAACCAAAACAAAGTATGCTTAACCGGCCTCGTCAACTGCGTAATTAAGAGAAACCATTAGCACAAACCAGCAGCTGCTAAGCTAGCTAGCTCACAGCTCTCGTTTACACAATTAATTAACATAACATCACGACCACTGTCTAAACTAGCTAGCTAGCTAGCTTAAGTAGTGCAGCTGGTCGTCGTCGATCGTCGATGGTTTGCACACTAGCTAATTATCATATCGTAATATCGTATGTGTGTGCGTGTCACTGTCAGAATGATGATCTGGGCAAGACTTGATCAATATATGCAGCATTCCATCGATCGATCGATCGATCTGCAGCGGCATCATGCGTGATGCATTCACGCATGCTTTGTGTTGTTGGTAGCTAAGCTAGCCGCCACGATCGACCTCGTCGTCGTCGTCGTCGTCGTGCCCCGGGCGGCCGGCGGCCCTTGGTTTTCGATCAGCGAGACGATCGATTGACGTCGGTTTCAAATCGAAAGCGAAAGATGTAGGTCGACGAGATTTGTTAATAAATCTCGCCGCGAGATCGTTACTTTTTTTATGACTCCGTATCATATGCACAAAGTACTATCATATATATACATATATGCAAAAGTCTCGTCGTAGCTTTACATCTAAAATCCAACGACTCTTCGTTTTTTGCAAAAAGGTTCCTACGCTTCTTCATGCCAATTTGCAAAAAAAAAACTCCAAACCAAGCTCATTGGATTTTGGATGTATGGCTACGATGGGACTTGTGTATTTGTGCACGGATTGTGCTTATTTGTGCACAGGATACAAAACCTTTTATTGTTTTATTGTTTTGTCGTAGAAACTCAAAATCCACTCAGGCTAAGTGACCATTAACGAACAAAGTTTCGCCGAGTGTTAGACTTAGCACCTAGGAAACCATACCCTACATGTGACACAGCAACAACCTACTAGCTAAAAATAGTACACTACTGGAAACAGTAAGTTTATCGAGTGTACGAGGTTTGTCGAGACACTCGGCAAAACACCACCTCTTCACCGAAAGTCTATTCGTCGTGTGGTATTCGCCGAGTGTGGCACTCGACGAAGCCTTCACCAAATAGAAAAAAGCTCCGCTGAGTGCCGCAAGTCCTCGTTGAAGTGTTGTATTTCCGTAGTGATAGACGGTTACTAAGTGTCCGTTTGTAGCACTCGGGATTTCAGTTGAGTCATCGTGTCGTAGTATATTTGCTTAAGACACTCGATAAATATAACATTTACCGGACATTTACGAAAGTATTTTTTTAACAGTCATCTCTGCTGCCAAAACTTCTAGATGTTTTCGTAGTGACGGTTGCTCGTTGCTCGGCGGTACGTGGTTTTTCATCTCCTTTTTCAGCAGCTAGCTAAGCTTAGCATCAGTCGATCGAGTATTAGATTAACTGCGTCGTCTAATGCATGGCAGCCACTAATTAAGTTACTAATTTCTTACATGAAAGGAGACCTAGCTTATAGCTTTTATTAAAGCGGCCGGCCTGGATCAAGAACACATCGATAATTAGGTATCCGGATTAAAGCATTGTGCCGCCATTTCAAAACCAGCAAAATACCTTCGGTTTTCACAACCATACATAATATATATATACACCGATAATTAGGTATATATCATGCGTGCTACTACTGTCTACTCGATCGTAACTTTTGAAAGTTGCACTTGATTTGAATTTTGATCTCAGCTATAAATACAGCAGGTGTTCGTCTTGCTTGGTGCAATCCATGCACGAGTGCATGCATGCACGCACACAAAGCTAGGTTATATTCCATCCAAGCTAGACTAGCTAGCAGCTAGATCGATTCAGTAGTGAGCGAGCTAGTGATCAGAAGCTAAGCTAGCTAGCTACCAGCTAGATCGAATCAGTAGTGAGCGAGCTAGTGATCGTCAGAAGCTAAGCTAGAAGATGAAGAAGGCGACGTCGCTGTCCGAGCTGGGCTTCGACGCCGATGGGCCGTCCTTCTTCCGGCAGGTCTCGCTGTCGGACGACTGCAACGGAAGGACGCCGCGGCGCAGGCTCATCAAGGTGTCGGTCATCGGAGCGGGCAACGTGGGGATGGCCATCGCGCAGACGATACTGACGCAGGACCTCGCGGACGAGATCGTCCTGGTGGATGCCGTGGCGGACAAGGTGCGCGGCGAGATGCTGGACCTGCAGCACGCGGCGGCTTTCCTGCCGCGCGTGCGGATCGTGTCAGGCACCGGCATTGAGCTCACGGGCGGGTCGGACCTGGTCATCGTGACGGCCGGCGCGCGGCAGATCCCCGGCGAGACGCGGCTGAACCTGCTGCAGCGGAACGTGGCGCTGTTCCGGAAGATCGTGCCGCCGGCGGCGGAGGCGTCGCCGGAGTCGATACTGCTGATCGTGTCGAACCCGGTGGACGTGCTGACCTACGTGGCGTGGAAGCTGTCGGGCTTCCCGGCGAGCCGCGTGATCGGGTCCGGCACGAACCTGGACTCGTCGAGGTTCCGCTTCCTGCTGGCGGAGCACCTGGAGGTGAACGCGCAGGACGTGCAGGCGTACATGGTCGGCGAGCACGGCGACAGCTCGGTGGCGCTCTTCTCCAGCATCAGCGTGGGCGGCATGCCGGTGCTGAGCCACCTGCAGAGGAACCACAGGTCGGCGGTGACGAAGAAGGTGTTCGACGGCGAGGCACTGGAGGGCATCCGGCGCGCGGTGGTGGGCAGCGCGTACGAGGTGATACAGCTCAAGGGGTACACGTCGTGGGCCATCGGCTACTCCGTCGCCAACCTCGCCTGGTCTCTCCTCCGCGACCAGCGCCGCATCCACCCCGTCTCCGTCCTCGCCAAGGGCCTTGTCCTCGGCGTCCCCCCCGACCGCGAGCTCTTCCTCAGCCTCCCGGCGCGCCTCGGCCGCGCCGGCGTGCTCGGCGTGGCGGCCGAGCTGGTGCTCACGGAGGAGGAGAACAAGAGGCTTCGCCAATCCGCAGACACTCTCTGGGGATACTGCCAAGCTCTCGCCCTCTAACTCTCCATCTATATACATATACATATATACGTATACGTATACGTATACGTATACTCTATGTCGTATTGTACTCTACGTCGTGTTAATTTTGGTACTCTATTTTCATGCAGGGCTTGTAAATATAATAAGTTAATTACCGTGTGCTTAATTAGCTTAATATGTCTGATTAAGCTAATACATTAATTGTAAGAGCTACATATATATATATATATACACACACACACTGAAATGAATAAACTTTATTGAGACAAGTACTTACATATAAATGTATTTATATGCTTCGATACATGTCTTGTTTTATTGCCAGTATAGTATTTGTTAGACTCAAAATATATCAATCTATAAGTATTGAGGAATTGAGGAGATATATAAAAAAATATCATAACACATTTCCAACTGTAAACCTAAAACTGATTGAACAATTTAGTAGAAATTTTTCCCGAAATAATATATTTTTTTAAAAAAAAGAAAATTTCAAATCCGTGCTGCAGTTTTGAAGAATTACAAAAATGAATAACAAAATGAGTACCAATCGGTACTTAAAGTGCCAATTGATGCCACGTAAGCTCCAATCAGCACTTCAAGTGCCGACTAAATGTTGCCCCCATCAAATTTTGTCACATCAAACCTAATCGGTACTTGAAGTACCGATTGGAGCTGACGTGACACCAATCAGCACTTCAAGTGCCGACTAGAGCTGACGTGGCACAAATCGGCTCTTCAAGTGCCGACGGGTACTTACTTCTGTAATTTTTCAAAATCACCATATAAATTTGAAATTTTATTTTTAAAAAATATTATTTTTTAAAAAAATCCAATTTAGTACTCACTCCCTTTCATGTTATAAGTCTTTTTAGCCATATAGATATACACAAAACATATATATATATAAGCATGATTAAAGACTTACAAAAGAAGTAAAAGTAATAAAGTTCAATGATATGATATATAGTAAACATTAATACTCCATTTAAGGCATGCATCTGCATTGCAGCATTGGAGCTAATTAAGCTTGGAGCTGCATGATTGGGAGCTTAGGCACACTGGAAGCCACTAACAAGGTTTTCATTACATGTGTAAATTCTGTATACATGAGGAAAAATGGGTACAGATTTGGATTCGCTGGGTAAATCCAAATGGAATCTAGTCACAATTTTTCTGCCAAGAACACTGCCTCAGTTTTGACAGTGAATCCGGCAGCTGGAGAGAAGCCATGAGCTGGTGTTTTTGATAGCATCAAGCAATGCATGCTACAGGTATAAAGAAGCTGCAAACACGATGTCTTTCTTGATCTTACTGACAGCCTCCTCGAGTTTTGCCTCTAATTGGGTTTCGCCGATCGATTTCGATGCAAGAATCAGCTGCTGCAGAACCTCCTCGAGCCTCCTGATGGCCCTGATCAAGCTGCCCTCGAATACTTGGGTCATCTCCATGATTTGGTAGAATTTTGACCCTCTGGCCCATGAATACACAGCTTCCATTATGTCAGGCCGGAAAGAGTTGACAAAACTCTCCACGTCAATTTGGATCTGTCATCAGAGGTAGGAGAACATGAGTTTGATTTAGCTAGTGTACAATATGGTCAACCAAAAAACATGTGAGGGTTTAGTTATATTGATTACCTTGCATTCGAGCTGAAGGTTAGCAACCCTTCTAGCTGTTTCTTGCAGCTGGTAAAACAGCAAGTCAAGCTCCTCCCTTGGTTTTGGAGCACCCTGGAGCTTTTCTTGCCAAACAAAGCAAGAAAGCAGTGCCACCATCTGCTCTACAGTGGCATCCTTCAAAGTGCCACTAAACATAAGCTCTGTCAATGTTAGCTCATCAGCTGTGCTTATCTCACATGCTACTTTGCCCTTCACTTCCACAACATCCTCACTTGTAATGTATCTGTCAGAGTCGATACTCTGTTAGGAATTCGTATTTCTTTAGAAAAGAATGCATGCAATATTCTAAATTGACATGCAAGTAGCTTTGGACATGGCAATGGGGATAGTGTATGGTGTTTCTAATTTGATAATTTGATACAAATAGTGCACCGGTTATGTAATTATGCTAGAGTTTGACATTTTTTATCTGGTATCCTGGTAGAATGATGGTTAAAATTCTGCAGCAAGCTTACTACCCAGTAATTGGACTCCAGAACCGCAAAACTTATGTCACAAACATGACATATGCTATGCATGTAAAATAATAAAATATTAGACTTTTAGACTCCATTTTATGCATCAAAGGATGCATTGATGCATTACCCCAGCCTCCGGAGAACCCGTTTTCGGGCCTTGAGCTCATCCTTGAAGGCTAAAGCAGTGGAAGATCGTATTGTTTTCTTCAAGGACTTTATTTTGGCGGATAATTCTTGCTTAGCATGCAACACTTTCAATTTTTGTTGGATATTTGGAGAACTGCGGACATCGTGCTTGTCAAATAATCTTTCAAGAGCTTCTATTCTTCTGGTAGCTTTTCGGAAAGAGCTTGATTGTACCTGAGAAGGGAAAAAGCGTTAGAACCACCAACCAGGCAACCACATAAATTGAGCAGAACTGACAGTAGTGCCATGCATGAAGTCATGAACTTTTCTTACTTTCATATCCTCTTCTGGATCCAATAAAGGAATCCCATCTTTAGCAAACCTGGAAATAACTTCGTCAACCTTTCTCAAGGTGTTTTCTCGAGCTTCTACAGGCAAAAGATCCTTTGGTATGTGCATCCGAATGCTGCTTAGTCCATCAATCTGTATCATCCAATTCAATTGAGAATTAGGCACACATATACAGAAGCATAAAAGAAAAGAAAAAATAGCAGCATCACATTGTGATAAAATGGTTATATGATAAAAAGTTCACCAGTCAAAAAGGAAAAGGATATAACCTGAGAAAGTGACAAGGAAATCACAAGTGGTTCTCCACGGTCTTTCAGAGGAACAATTTTCATTGCCTTCTTTCCATTTTTGTCCTTATTTACGGAACATCTTGTAAGGACATCAACTGTGTAGTCAGAATCCTCAGGCCTCCTATCTGAAAAAAAAAACAGAGGCCATGAGTAAGGAGAGACATACTAGCTATAAACTGCTCCTATTGTGTGCTTCAGTGTCGTGGAGTTGATCGTAATGATACACATGAAATGCAATTTGTCAAAATGAGACCCTAACTCTTACACTCCTGTCAGTAAGTGCACAACAGTTCCAAGACAGGCATAGATCTGCCACAGTCGATCAAAGCTCATTCACATAAGTGCAAAACCAGAGAAAATAAGTGCAGTCATAAAATTTGGAACTTGGTAGCAGAGATTATTTTTATCAACAGGACTGTAGGCTGTAGCAGTGGTTATTCAGCAGGTCTATCTTCTGTCAGAGCCTAAACTTCAGTTCCATATCCACCTTAAAATGTTTAATTACAAGACTTATATAGTTATACAGTCAACAGTTCAATTGCATTGTGAAACAACTTGAGGGAAAACTACTTCAACAGTAATAATAGAAATATGTTGGATCAGTTTTTCTGTCAAGTATATGTACCTTCACCAGGGATTTTCACCTTTTCAAAGTTTATTACAACTCCCCATGTGATGTTTTCATCAATAGAGAAGGTGGCTTGCTCATCAGTACAGCATTGAACGCGAGCAAGCCTTCCTGGTTGCAGGAAAGGTAGAACATATTTTGGAGAATGTATAATATCACGGGCATCCTTCTTTAAACTTTTATACTGCTGTAAGAGATCATAATAACTCTTCAGGCTCTCCTCCTCCTCAATAACCATGGATTTTTTCTCTAATTCCAGTTCCCTGACTTGCTTCTGCACAAAACAGAGTGGCACGATAAGTTTGAATATAATGCATCAGCAACTGGATCTTTATGCTAGTTTAATTGCTATTAATTGTGATTCTAGGACAACAATATAGGTGGCACTAGACAGTTTACGGGCATGTATTCTTATTTTGAATTGTTCTTTACATTGGATACTAGACAAAGGCCAATAATTTGCTCATGAAATCATCATGCTCAAAATCATACACAAAATTCATGTCACTTCATTTAAAAAAACATAAACAATGCCAACAAACCTCTAGATCAGGGAGAGCTCGATCAGATTGAAATTGGAAAAATGAATGGCGAAGAAGCTTTTCTGGATCACCATCCTCACAGCGTATTTGATTTAATAGCATATTGTAGCTCAAATGAAAGGCACTGATCAAGAGGGGGTAATCACAATTCACATAAGAACCATGCAAACCAGAAAAAAAATTGCAGTCAAACAACTATAAGAAACATAAAAGTCCAACAAAGATATATATCAAATGAGAACTTAAACAGTAATATGATAGCACAAGGATTTTGGATCCAAGGAACTGGCCTATAATGCATGGACAACACAATCTGCAATCATAATCAGAATTGGCCTGGCTACCAAATACCAATCGTCTTATGCACAGTTATTGTCAACTTAGGTATTAATCAGGCAGTCCCAGTCATGAGCCCAGGTTTCCATTTAAATCATTAGGCCAGGCTGAATACCAAGTATAAGCAGTGAATACATGATACGGACCTGTTCAAACTATCAGCATGTCCTTTTAGCATCATTTTGGCAGTCGACGGTTCCATTTTCTCATCTACCATCAAAATACAGATACCCCGCTGATCAATGCCTCTGCGACCGGCACGACCACTCATCTGGATGTATTCTCCACTTGACAACCATCTGAATCGATCGCCGTCAAATTTTCGAACATTGGTAAACACAACCGTCTTTGCAGGCATGTTCAAACCAATACTGAATGTTTCTGTGGCAAATAAGCACTATAACACCATGTGTGTGTGAGTATTTCTCAAAGTAAGGATTGAATGTCATGGATACAATCATACAAAAGCAGAGCAGAAAGCCGCTTTGATTCAAATAATATATATAGTTGGAAGTATCATTTTATAGAGCAAGATAAAGAAAATAGGCACTTCATAAAATTTAGACCTCTCCTCTATTCAAAACCTACGGGGCTATTGAGTGTGGAAGCCGAAAAAAACTAACCTAAATATAATATGCATTTGTTGGTTGCGAAAACAATAATGCTTAATCTTTACAGTGAAACTACAGTATGGTCGCAGCAACCAGAATATAAGTTCTTAGGTGGGGAATCCAACACATTTCAAGGTGTGCAGTTACTGCAGTATTATCTTTCAGTACAAATGTAAAACTTAAATCAAAACATTTGCTTCTAACCATCATTGTTTCATAGGCAAAGTCATGTAATTATAAGGTTAGGGAATAATGGGAACTGAAAAAAGTCATGTAATTCATGCAATAATATAATATGCTAACCTTGATAAGGCCCTCTTGGAAGAGTATCTCAATCACTTCCTTTAAAATGGGCAACAGACCAGAATGATGTACACCAATGCCACGTTTCAATATAGGAAGCATATTTGAGACCTGTTAAAAAAATCCAATGGCTCAGTTTTCAATAAGTAGAATGATGGAGTGATGGACAATGAATAGTGGCATATAGAACAACTTGCCTGAGGAAGCTTTTTATCATCATCTGAAAGCAAATCCATAGCACTCCAAAAAATAGTTTCAATATTTGCCTTCTCATCATCATCATTCAAGTCCATCTTAGCCATCTATAGTATACAAGTGGGGAGTCAAACTAAACTAATCGGCCTCTTTTTGTACTAGAATCAATAAAAACCTGTTTTCACTAAATCGATGAATAATCTAGAAAGGAACACATACCTGCATAGCAAGAAATTCACACTCCCTTTTGCTAAAGCTAAAAAGTATCACAGGGTCATATTGACGCTGAATTATCATCTTTACCATCTTGAATATGTCACTTTCTTCACTAGGTTTCCCTGTCAAGAGACCTTTCTGCCACTTCCCATTTTCCTTCTTATCCTTGTCACTAGCAGGGACAAGAGCATTCAAAGCTTTCTGAAAACTGTCCTCTCTGAATTTGCTCTTCTCATCAACTACCAGATATAAGCCATCACCTCCAGAAGGAAATATGTAGTGTTGGAGAGGTGTAGGCCGGTAGTCAGTGTATACTATATGACAAGGTTGCTTATGTACCTGCAAAATAAATACTATGTTATGGTCATTGGTCAAAGCACATGAGCTGAAAATGCTGGTGAATGTTGATCATGCTTATCAACAAATGTGTTCAAACAAGTAGATTATTTGGACACTTTGAAAATAAAAACATGGCATCATCGGTGAAATCAAGAAGGACAACAGACCTTAGCCACCCAATCAGCAAACTCTTTGGCGTTAGGCACGGTAGCTGAGAGGAACACAAACCGTGAGTTCTTGGGAGCCATTACTATACTCTCCTCCCACACCACCCCTCTCTCTCTATCACGCATGTAGTGCACTTCATCAAATATAATCCAAGCTACTTCCCTCATGACCTCTGATCCTTTATATTGCATGCTACGCCAAATTTCCGTGGTCATGACCTGCATTTTCAGAGCAAGATTTAAGTTAACAAGAACACTGAACATAGATGGATGGTTTCAAAAATCCTAAGGATGTCATACCAAACAAGATGCATTTGGCTCAATAGTAACATCCCCAGTCATGAGACCAACATCAGAGAACTCTTCTTTGAATTCTCTGTACTTTTGATTGCTCAAAGCCTTGATTGGAGATGTATAGATGACTCGTTGCTGATTACGTAAAGACATTGCTATTGCATACAACGCAACCACTGTCTTTCCAGCTGATGTGTGAGCCGAAACCTGTAAACCCCCATGAAAGCAAAGCATAGAGTGATCAACAGGAGTTGAGAGACAAGCACAGACAATTTAAAATCCAACAGAAGTGGCATACAGTGTATAGTTTAAAAACTCTAGTATGAATAAAGGCACTTATCTTAACAGAATGAGCTAAATTGCCAAACTTCTGGGGTGACCTTTCAGAAGTTTCTAAAGGTTAAACGTACAAAATCTAAAATGCTGAACTTTCCTTGATCCTAAACATAATTCATCATCAGACAGACCCTAATGTGAGGGGAAGGGAGCAAGCTAACGATTGACACAATCTGTTCATGAACACATGAGATGGACAATACCAAAGCACCTGAAAACTGTCCCAATTCAAGCAAGGGATGCGTTATCGGACGAGGAGGAACACCTAGAGCGTGCCTAATTCATCCTGAAACATATGTGCAGGAAGGGCAACCCCAGAAAGTAGTAAAACTGTCGAAATTAAGCATCATGCTCTAGGCAAAGCAAACCAAAACGAACCCTGTAGAAATCGCGTAATCCATCAGACGGAACAAGTAAAGAAACAAACTTTTCTTGCTGGGTAGAGGGGGCGTGAATTAGGTTGGAGGTACCATGACGGATTCGCCGTTGTCGAGGCATCGGATGGCCTCGGCCTGGAAGGGGTCGAGCTGGAAAGGGAAGGTCTTGGCGGGCGCCGCGCCCTCGGCGGCGCCATTGAGCCGGTGGGAAGCGGCCGCGGGCTGGTCGTAGCCCTCGGGGTAGGAGACGTCGTGCACGCATGCTACGGGCTCGGCGGCGGCGGCGGCAGAGGCGGGCGACTCGGCGACTTGAGCGCGCGCGGCCTTGAGAGGGGAGGCCAGGTGGTCCTCCTGGGCCTTGCGCTTGAGGGTCGCCATGGCGTGCGTGCGTGCGCCGCGGCGGCGGCTAGGGTTTAAGGAGTTTGGTCGTGGCGCGCGCGAGGTAGACTCTGCAACTTAGGGCCCACCTGTCGGTGACAAGAAAGTAGGCTTGTCCGTACAAAAAAAAGTCTCCCACTCTCCCACGGTTAGCATAATACTAGTGAGAGGCCCGTGCGTTGCAACGGATGCATAATGTTAACGACAATATATTTAGAACATGATATATTTGCCGAACACATTTGTTTAGTAATATTGAGACGATAAGAAACAAGGTAATATATTATTCCTCAAAACAATACATAGAAGTATGCTTTCTATATAAAGTGTCATTGCATATTTATAATTACAAATCTGGTATGAAATCGTACAATATACTATACAGTGAGCACATCTTCTTTTATCTACTCAGTGAGCACTTCCTTGTAGACAATATTCTTCGTTAGCGTGCTTGTTGAATTGATTCCCATATTTTTCTCCGGAGCGGCGAGTATTTTGATGTTGCTACGAGAAGTTGCTCGTGACAGAGCTACATATAGTTGTCCATGAGAGAACACCGGGTTCGGGAGGTATATTCCAACATGCGGTATTGTTTGACCCTGTGCTTTATTAATTGTCATTGCAAAACTCACCCTAACAGGAAATTGACTCCTCTTAAACTTGAAGGGGAACATCTCATCGTCGGAGGGGCACAAGGGTATGCGTGGAAGGAAGACTCTCTCACCAGCATGTTGTCCCAATACAATTTCAGCATCGATAGTATTTCTTTGAAATGCTCGGACTATCAACCTAGTCCCATTACACAGACCATTGGCCGGGTCAAGATTTCTGAGCAAAATCACAGGACAATTAACCTTGAGTTTTAATATATGTGGAGGTAACCCATTTGGCGTTAATGAATTCAAGAACTCAGACGGATAATGGTTGCATGGATCATCGACTGCTCGATCATGACTGTGATAAATCATCTCGTCACCAGGAAAACGTTCGATAAGCTTCATGTTTATTGCATCAACGTTCTCATTCCTCGTTGACAAAATAGCTCGAGATGTGATGTAGTCTGCATCAGTCATGTTTGCACCTAACATTGGAAATACCATGTCAATAAGACTATCAATGTCTGATTCTGCACCAGTGTAGGGTACACATATTTCGTCGGGTAAATTTACATAGTCATCATCGATGGTCTCTTCAATGCCATTGCCAATCCGTAGCAGGTAGTCTGAAAACCATATATCTGATCGAGCTCTCATGTTATGGACAAGTCTCAACTGATGCATGTTATCCCATAGGTAAGATCTACGCAATGTTGCGTTTACAATTTGAGCCCTATTCCCCTTTCGTATAACTGGAAGAACTTGTCTGAAGTCACCTCCAAAAACCATTGTTTTGCCTCCAAATGGTAGATTGGGCTTTTCCATTATGTCCCTCATGCTCTTGTCCAACGCCTCAATTGCTTGTCTTTTTGTCATGGAGACTTCATCCCATAATATAAGCGAAGCTTTTTGAAGAAGCTTCGCAGTACCACTTTGTTTGGTGAAGTTACACACTCCATTATCTTGTATGCTTAGTGGTATCTTGAACCTTGAATGAGCCGTCCTACCTCCAGGCATGATGGAAGCAGCAACACCAGATGTTGCAGTAGCAATAGCTATCTTCCCCTCGCTACGGACTTTTGCTAATAAAGCTTTGTACAGAAAGGTTTTTCCTGTTCCTCCTGGACCATCAACAAAAAACACACCTCCACTATTGTTGTCAACGGATGATAGTATAACATCATAAGCATATCTCTGTTCTGCATTAAGAGAGGATGTGCTCGCTAGTAGCTCATTATCCACCTGTATAGAGGACTCTTAACAAATCTCCCTCACCTCACCCGCCATGGCGTCATATGATTCATCAATTTCTGGAAGAGGAAATGATGTTATCTCTTTACCCATTGATTGAAGCAATTTTCTTATATCCAATAACACCATTTGTTCAACTGCATATGCATTCATCTGGGATCGTCGGATGTCATCAGACATTGCTTCGAAGTGTTTGTTCCAGAGTCCACGCACATCGCTAGGTTCACAATATACCAATATTGTAGCAAACAACCTTCGGAGGGACGAAGGCATATGAAATACTTCAGCTTCAGAGAGGCACTCATCAATGCTGTTATCTGACTCAATAATACCTCTTTTCTCAGCGCTTTCTCGAAATGTAGGGTATACAATACCATCATATGTCCTCAAATTCTCAAATGAAGTAGCACCAACCACATGGTTTAATAGCACCCTCAAGTAGTATCTTTCTCCCTCTGCTGGATGTGCTGAGATGATCCTCCCAACCTGCGTGCTTCGTTCTCTTATTTTCCAAAGCTTACGTCCAGGCAACCACACTGCATATTGTGGGAAATCCCTATAAAGTAATGTGCGTGCCCACGTAAATTCTTGATTTGCCTTGAATACTCAGTCAACATGGTTCTTGAGGCACCCTGTTGGTCGAGAACTTCACGTACATCAGCATTCTCTCTATAGGACACAAGATGCATTCCTGGGAGGTGGAGCTGTAACTGTAGCACTGGTGGTGAAATCCCGCTAAGATCAAATCCAAATATTCTCCACAATGCCTCCTGTGGTGTTACCCACCTAGCATCCCTATATTCATTGATCTCATTAATCTCGCGGTTTTCATCAGCTTCATTGACGGACACAGACGCCCTATCATGACCCTTATAAATATACTTGTAGAGGTACTTAACAGCCTTAATACTCGAACAAACTTCTGCATTGATGTGACAGTCATACCTTCTTAGAAGCATGGGATTATATGGGACAACCCATCTGTTGTCTAAGTCATGACCTCTCACTCTTACCCTTTGTCTGTCATCCCTTCTCTTGTAGATAGGGTAAGAATCTTCGCCTTGGATAGTTGTGTCACTAAACTGGCGTGGATAATAGCACTTGCAACTACCATTTTTCATGCATGGACTCTTCCTATTTAGTGGACCACACGGGCCATGCATCATATGTTTCACTACCATTTCATATAGCTCCGGGTATTTATCCTTATCTGGAAGTTCTGCTGATATAACATTATCATACTCATCGGGACAACTCAATTTGTATGTTGACTCCATGATAAGGAGGAAATGTGCATGTGGTAGACCCCTTTTTTGGAACTCAATAACATGGACTTGTGCTGCAATGATTCCTAGGATATGTTTACGAAATAGCTGGAATTTGAGATCCTCTAGCTTGGCTTTAAATACACGCACAACAAGATCAGGACGATCTTGTGGTGTTTGGCCAGGTGCAAGGTCCCTACTTATCTCTTCCCAATTAGGATTACAAGTCATTGTGATAAATATGTCGGGTTTTCCATACTTCTGCACTAAGGCCATAGCATCCATATATCTTCGTCTCATATCCCTCCCGCCACCGATAAACGATGCAGGTAGGACCCATCTTTTTCCCAATCTGCTGGCTCTATGTTCTCCAACAGATACACTATCCATCAAGCCCTGGTAAAGATCAGCACGAATCTTCTTCTGATTGTATAAGAAGTAATTCAGGCGAGACGTTTCAATTTTTATGTAGGTATCAACTACAAACTGCTGGAATAGACGTCTCCCATACAAGACCGTGTTGAAGATTCCACTACGCATCTGGAATTTATAGCAATAATATTCACGCATCGAAACAAAAAACTTGCTGGTAGTATCTACAAAGAAAAGAGAAATCAATATAGGTGATTAGCGTATGGATTAATAGTATCATAATAACATGAATACGGGTCACTTAGCTAACCTGAGTTGTCAGCATTTCTTTGTCGGGTTGTATTTATTTGACTAATGTCAATACCTTGTCTTGGTATATCAGAATGCCAACCGAGCTCTGCTCTTGGAAAAAATAGGGGGTATGACAAAGGGTCGTAGCACCCATCACTCGGTCTAATTGAATAGTAGTTGTTGTTATTGCCAAACAAGGTGATGCTACGATCAAAATGTTTATTAATATCATTCCCCTCAACCCACACAGCAGCAACCTCTGATGTTAACGGTCTGTTGTAAGTTCTCTGGTCTAGCTTATAATCCATATTTAGCAATATACGATATTCATCAACGTCTTCAACCTGTCCTAGGCTTCTGAATGTTTCAGAGTAGGGATTATCTCTCAAAATATGTACCAAACATCTAATAATAGATATGTCCCTTTCTCTATATATCTCATCTCGAGCACGACGGAAACGATGTGATAAGCTAAGATCATCATCATAGAAGTACAACTGCAAGTGGCTTGGTTCATTGTCTCCATTCCCAAAAGAATGTATGTTATGGTACATTTGCCCATGCGCTTTAAATGTGTAAACTCCATCCCTTGCACTTGCGAGGTTCTTGTCATAATCACAGTACATTGTGGTGAAGGAGAAATGACTGTTAAAATATCTAATATTCTCTATAAAATGTTGTGATTGAATGTCTTCACCTGTGTACAACCGTCGAAGCTCCTCAGGTGGCGCAGGCATTTGAAGTTTGACCTTGCCATTCATACAACAAAATCCTGGTGGCTCATATTCAAACCTCTTTGCACCACAGTGACGACAGTCTGGCTGAGTCTTTAATAAGTGAGTGCTACCCGGTAGGTTCTGGTAGATAACATTAGTGGAGCCATGTGTTGCATTAGCATAAATACAATTTGGATCAAGAGTTCTCCGTCTTGCGGAATTTCGTCGGTTCATTTGATCTCTCTTCAACTGCCTTTGCTCATCCGGCATACTTGCATATCGAGCTCTGTCACGTGCACGTCTGTTGTTTCTTTGCTCTGGTGTCAACCTTGCATAACTGTCAGATTTTCGTTGGTTATTTTGTTCTCGCATCACATGCCTTTGCTCATCCGTCATACTTGCATATCTAGCTTTATCACTTGCACGTCTCTTATTCCGTTGCTCTGGTGTCAACCTTGCATATCGTGATCTTTCACGTGCTCGCCTTATTTCAGCACGATCGACCGATCGGTCAATAGGATTTTGTTGAACAGAGAGAATTGATTGCTGATCTTGTGAGTCGATAGTTGCAGATGGTACCGTAGCAAATTTTGCACCTGAACAATGTTTATGTAATCACATGAGGCATAAATTATGTTATTAGTAATTGCACCAATTACTTAGTAGTAGTTTATACCATTAGAGCTTTGTCCTGGAAATAATCCCAATGATGTAAGACAACTATTTTTTTTGAAACTATGCATCGCCGATTCAATTTACGTACGTATCCACAAACGTTTTATTCGGACGAATCCACGCGTCATGAAACGTCAATAGATATTTGGATAGGGAGGGAATTGGATTGGAAGAATGTATGGCTCAACTGTTGTATTTCTTCGAAGAGAACCTTCATAGGCATGGGCAATGCTCCGATAGTACAATGCCTCTTCAAGATTAGGTTGAAAATATAGACAATGAATAGTATAACATTGTCCTTCATTTAGGAGAATGTTAAACCTATGAACTTCCTCCCGCTCCCATGCAATGACTTCTATTTTAGCACCCTACGTATAATATTAGGGTTTAGAATAGTTCACATGTTCACTACTATGTAAATTTAGTCCAAATTGTGTGCAACTTACGGTAATATCCATTAAAATAAATCGTTGTTTTTCTCCATATTCATCAGGGAGAAACTTAACTTCTACTCTGGCGACGGCACTCCATGCATAGTTTAAGTGCTCGAACTCTATCTCGTCAAATTTCATAAACCTTAACAAAAAATGAAATTTAGAACATCTTTCATCGTTGCAGGAAAGTTGATTTTACTAATATAAGCTCACCTAGGTACCACCGCATTACGAGTTGGACGGTCGGCGTAAGTTCTCTTTCGCATGCCAGCCATTTAATATATCTAGGTAGTTCAAAACTTTAAATTGGTAATAGTTAAAAAAATAAACACGGAAAAATATTAACAAAAAAAACAAGGATAGTAAAAAATAAACAGGGAAAATGATAAAAAGGGAAGAATATTACAAAAATAAACAACGACGCTAAATATATTTGACAAACAGAATATAAATAAATGTAAGATCACATCCAATTAAAAAAGTATTGAAACATGATGCTAAATTGGTAATAGTTAAAAATAAATAAAAGGAAATCTTAAAAAATAAACAGGGATAGTAAAAAAAGTATTGAAAACATGATGCTAAATTGGTAATAGTTAAAAAATAAATAAAAGGAAATCTTAAAAAATAAACAGGGATAGTAAAAATAAACAGGGAAAATGATAAACAGGGAAGAATATTAAAAACAATAAACAGCGACTCTAAATATATTTGACAAGCAGAATATAAATAAATGTAAGATCACATGCAATTAAAAAAGTATTGAAAACATGATGCTAAATTGGTAATAGTAAAAAAATAAAGAAAAGAAATTCTTAAAAATAAACAGGGATAGTAAAAAATAAACAGGGAAAATGATAAACAGGGAAGAATATTAAAAACAATAAACAATGACTCTAAATATATTTGACAAACAGAATATAAATAAATGTAAGATCACATGCAATTTATTTAGCAGGGTTTGACTCTATTCAAGGATATCCATTTTATTTAGCAGGGTTTGACTCCATTCAGAGGCAGATAGCCAGTTTTTTTCTGCTTTGGAACAGTGTTTTGTTCCTTACTGTTTTATTTGCTTGGCCATCTCAGTTTGTTGATGATGCCTGCTACCAAACTGAGAAGTATGAGCGCAATGTACGGCAAATTGGAGTTGTACCCTATATTCCAAGGTCCACTGTTATGGTTTCCTAATACATATCTAAAGTAAAATATTTACTATAGTGCTTATGTGCTTATGTGATGCACATAGTTCAGGTCTGATTGATATTAATTGTCTCATTGTTTAATATTATATAGGTTCTCGCAACTTGCAGCACGAATGGAGCAGTATATCAATGGATCCAGGGATCTAGTTGACCAGGCATATACAAAAATCGTAAGACCTTGCTAGACTACAGAGCATCTCTTTCTCATCAAACAGGTACTTGTTTGTGTGCCTCAGTTAGATGGTTAGTCACTGAACAGTTATGACAAAAAAATTTCGATAATTTTTTCTCTAAATTTTCCGAATGTTCTGCTTTACGCAAATCTTGGTGGTATCTGACCCTTTTGATGAAATTAAATATAATCTAAATTTCCGTGGTCATGACCTGCATTTTCAGAGCAAGATTTAAGTTAACAAGAACACTGAACATAGATGGATGGTTTCAAAAATCCTACGGATGTCATACCAAACAAGATGCATTTGGCTCAATAGTAACATCCCCAGTCATGAGACCAACATCAGAGAACTCTTCTTTGAATTCTCTGTACTTTTGATTGCTCAAAGCCTTGATTGGAGATGTATAGATGACTCGTTGCTGATTACGTAAAGACATTGCTATTGCATACAACGCAACCACTGTCTTTCCAGCTGATGTGTGAGCCGAAACCTGTAAACCCCCATGAAAGCAAAGCAGAGAGTGATCAACAGGAGTTGAGAGACAAGCACAGACAATTTAAAATCCAACAGAAGTGGCATACAGTGTCAGTACATACATCAGAAAAATGCTGAAAACAAAACAATTCCCCAACAAACTGTATAGTTTAAAAACTCTAGTATGAATAAAGGCACTTATCTTAACAGAATGAGCTAAATTGCCAAACTTCTGGGGTGACCTTTCAGAAGTTTCTAAAGGTTAAACGTACAAAATCTAAAATGCTGAACTTTCCTTGATCCTAAACATAATTCATCATCAGACAGACCCTAATGTGAGGGGAAGGGAGCAAGCTAACGATTGACACAATCTGTTCATGAACACATGAGATGGACAATACCAAAGCACCTGAAAACTGTCCCAATTCAAGCAAGGGATGCGTTATCGGACGAGGAGGAACACCTAGAGCGTGCCTAATTCATCCTGAAACATATGTGCAGGAAGGGCAACCCCAGAAAGTAGTAAAACTGTCGAAATTAAGCATCATGCTCTAGGCAAAGCAAACCAAAACGAACCCTGTAGAAATCGCGTAATCCATCAGACGGAACAAGTAAAGAAACAAACTTTTCTTGCTGGGTAGAGGGGGCGTGAATTAGGTTGGAGGTACCATGACGGATTCGCCGTTGTCGAGGCATCGGATGGCCTCGGCCTGGAAGGGGTCGAGCTGGAAAGGGAAGGTCTTGGCGGGCGCCGCGCCCTCGGCGGCGCCATTGAGCCGGTGGGAAGCGGCCGCGGGCTGGTCGTAGCCCTCGGGGTAGGAGACGTCGTGCACGCATGCTACGGGCTCGGCGGCGGCGGCGGCAGAGGCGGGCGACTCGGCGACTTGAGCGCGCGCGGCCTTGAGAGGGGAGGCCAGGTGGTCCTCCTGGGCCTTGCGCTTGAGGGTCGCCATGGCGTGCGTGCGTGCGCCGCGGCGGCGGCTAGGGTTTAAGGAGTTTGGTCGTGGCGCGCGCGAGGTAGACTCTGCAACTTAGGGCCCACCTGTCGGTGACAAGAAAGTAGGCTTGTCCGTACAAAAAAAGTCTCCCACTCTCCCACGGTTAGCATAATATATGGGCCGCGGTAACGACACGGATTCGACGGTGATATTATATTTAATTTTTATTATATTTTTAAATTTAGATTTAGAAGTAGATTTGAATATGAATCCGAATTAATATATTCAATATATTCCATCGGTACAAGTAATACCACTAAAATTTTAGAGCTGCAATTTATATCGCTGAGGTACCGTTTGGATTGACTAAAACTAATTGTTGACTAATAATTAGTTTACATATGTTTGGATACCTCAGGACTAATACCTGAAAAAGAGTAAAGGGCACATATTAGCTTGTTCACTTTTGTGGACTAATGGCTAACCATTAGTTGGGTTATTTGAATGAACTAAAGTTAAAAATTAGTTACTAATAATTAGTTCATGGGATCCAAACAGTACCTATATCATTAACAAATCTCTCACTGATACCACAACAATGAGTTCAGTCTAATTTCTCCGAATACTTGCCAAGTGAAATTACTAAACTACTTATGTGGTTGCTGCAAATATGCTAATTTAATAACATAGGTTATGTTTGGCCTTAGTTTATCTAAATAGCCCAACTAATTGTTAGTTCATGGGCCAAATAATGGTTAGTCATTAGTTCACAAAAGTGAGCTAATGGGAGCTAATAGAGACTATTTACTCTTTTTTCAGGTATTAGTCTAAAGTATCCAAACATATGAGGACTAATTATTAGCCAAATAATTATTAGCTGACTAATAATTATTTTTAGCTAATAATTAGTTTTAGTTTATCCAAACAAGCCCATTTAATGCAACCGCGTTTGTGGTATTGGTAAGATATTTTTGATAATCTAATAGTATATACTGGATGTCTAAAATCTCAGTGGTATTACTCCGTACCAGACCACTTTTAATGTTATAGATATAAATTTATCTTACATTAAAGACCACTGTTAATGCTACTCTACAATAACACATTTTCTGTCTGCTGGTGTGATACAACTCTAGATATAGAAATATTTAGAGCTGATTTAACTTAGCTCTAAAAAAATCATGTACCTGAAACTATGGATATATCGAGTGTATTTAGTTGAATAATAAATTTTATTTTAAAACTAAAAATAAAATTTTAAAATATTTTAAAAACAAAATTTTAAACTTCGGTATAGAAAAATCTTTTAGGTCATGATTTCAGGTAGTGATTAATAAGAAGATATTTTTCCATCTCTACCCATATTAAATAGCGTAAAAATTACTTGACAACCTGTTGTTGCCTCAGTGGCCATTGACACAAACTTCCGAGGTGAGCACAAAAGGTTCGATATTTTAATGGAAAATTAGACTCCAACAATATCCTTAAATAAATCTCTATCATAAACCATTTCTGTTATCTATCCTAAATTTAAGATTAATTTTTCATTCCTTATTTAAAAATAAGGATAAAGAAACTGTTGGAAATCAAATTAGTTTTTAGGGATTAACATGAATAGGATGATCTCTATATCAAATTATATCAAATTTTAGGGAATAAAATTTAAGACATCTTTTGGAGATGCTCTAAACTTTAGTCCCTAAACTTTAGTGTTTTAATTACCGTGAGGTTGCTAAAAAGGACTAAAGAAAATTATTGACATGGTATGCCTAGTGCTGGGTGTATGGGTCATGCCATAGAGGTCGGCACAAGCACGACTCAAAAAAGAAGGCCCAAAGCATGGCTCAACATGAAATCATATGGCCGTGCTAGCACGACCCAAAGGAAGGGGCGGACCGTGCCTCAATTTGTAGCTCGTTGTGCCCCCGACATGGCCCGCACACTTGGACCGTGCCTCAATTTGTAGCTCGTTGTGCCCCTGACATGGCCCGCGCACTTGGACCGTGCTTGGGCCGGCCTAGCACGGGAAAAGCCCAAAAACGAGTGACGTCCACGGCAGCACAACACGTTACACGTCTAGGCCTTAAGAAGTACAACACATACACGGACCACGACCCATCCTGCACGGCAGCACTAGCCATGATCCGATCCAGACTATGTGGCAAGTGGTCATAAATTTTTGGCTCTGTGTTTCCTGCACCTGGACTTGTGTTCTGGCTGCTCAATAATGTGATTCGATAAAGACGGTGCACCATTTTGGTTTAGTATTGCATTTTTTAAATGCAAAGATCAACTCATATGCTCATAGAGCATGAAATAGTGAATATGATGTCTTGTTGTGTTGCCTAGTCAATAGGAAGAGGATTCCAGCGGCATATTTGTTGGAGTGTTGTTTTTGATTTTTGAATATGAGGTCATGTGTTGGATGTGTTACTATGTTAGAAAGCATGTGTTTCTTTGATAAAAGATTATAAATTTTGTCTATTTTAAACATACAAGGTATATACACCCTAAATAGTGAAGATGATATATATCTCTTCAGTATACCAATATACTTGAATATGTGGCCCGTGCTTGGGCCGGCCCAGCCCAAAGAAAGCACGCCATGCTTTAGGCCAGTGCTAGGCCAAGCGGAGGTTTTTGCTGTTTGGGCCCATGGCTCAAAATAATTTCGAGTCATATCGGTCTGAAACATTTTAGCCCGAAGCACGAAAGAGGCGGGCATGCCAGAAGCCCGGAATAGGTATGCCCCTCATTAATGGTGGGGAAAAGAGCAATAATAAACATTTATTAGCAGGGGCGTAGCTAGGTTTATATTAGGGGGTGCACATGAACCCCCTAAAAAGTTGAAAAATAGAAGAATTGATCAAATTTTTACCATATATGCACCCTCCATGACACATGTTTATGCATCCATAAAAAGAAGTGCACCCCCTCTAATTTTGCTCTAGCTTCGCCACTGTTTATTAGGATAGTTTGGTACTTATTCAGCTATTTTAATGATTTTTAGTTGTTGGCGAGGGAGTAAAATTTAATCTAAAATTTATAAAATTTATAGTCCCTAAAAACAAACATATCATAAATCTAAAAAATAGAGCTTTCCTCGCCTCTCTCCTCGTGCTATATACATAAGCTGCATGAGCGGGAACAGAGCAGGGGACCGACTTGAAACCAACAGGTCTACCAATCACAGTAGCCAGTCAACAGTCAACACCACTACTCGCATTTTCAATCTCAAAAATCTGGTCTTGGGCTGGGTTAATTATACAATCATTCTGCAAAATGTTCAAATAAAAGCTCACATGATGCCCGGCTAATCCGCCATTGGTCTCTTGCCGTGTTAAGTACAGGCAGCTGCTCGCACTTTACAGGGGAGAAGAAGACAACAGGTGGTCACCTCCGACCCAAAACCCTTGCTCGTGTTCTCTGTGACGCGGCCGCGCACTCGCACCGCCGGATCCCGGAGGGGAAGCACAAGCACCAAGATTCAAGCATGGTTGCTGCTGCTGCGGCGGTGGCGGCGGCGCTCCTCCACCTCCTTGCCTTCGCCTCCCTCGCGCACGCCGCCGACCCCTACGCCTTCTTCGACTGGGACGTCTCCTACATCACCGCATCCCCTCTCGGGGTGCCGCAGCAGGTCATCCCTCTCCTCCTCCTCCTCCTCCTCTCCATCACTATCAACTATCCTCCCTTCACCAAAGATCTCTTTTTTTCCTAGTTTGATTCGTGATCTTACCTCATGCTTCATAGTTCATCCGACCAAATGTTGCTCCACCACAGCTCTAAGCTCTTCCCCCCTTTTCTTTTCATCAACATCCAGCAATGGCTTTCATTTCTTCTTGCGAGTTGCAACGACCAGTTTTCCCAATGTTGTAATTGCTTGCCAGGAAACTTGTCGCTCATCAAAGATTCCATTCCTTTTACCTGTAAAAATACGCGGTTGGTTACCGTTAGTTTCTGCCTTCAAGTTTCGATTTTTACTGCTCCTTGCACCTGCAGTAGGCACGCCATTCAGATCTACACCAGACGCCCTAGCTTTGACTCGTTGCGATTTCAGTGGATTTGGTTGTCTGCACTTGCTTTCCCAGCTCATCCAGTCTCAACTGTTTTCATGTTTGTAAAAAAAAATCAGGTGATTTCTGTCAACAAGAAGTTCCCTGGCCCCATCGTCAACATTACCACCAACTACAACGTGGTTGTCAATGTGCTCAACAGCTTGGACGAGCCCCTGCTCATCACCTGGTGAACACTGGACACCCTCAAAAAGTTTCAATCTTGACAGCCTATTTTGTAGAATTTTAGCTGCCTCCACAACGAAAGCTCAAATCTTGATCTCTATTGTTTCATAAACAACCCAGGGATGGGATCCAGCAACGCAAGAATTGCTGGCAAGATGGAGTTCTTGGCACAAACTGCCCGATACCACCGGGTTGGAACTGGACCTACAATTTCCAAGTCAAAGACCAGATTGGAAGCTTCTTCTACTTTCCATCCCTTAACATGCAACGTGCTGCTGGGGGTTTTGGAGGTATCACGGTCAACAATCGGGCAGTGATCTCAGTCCCATTTGACACACCAGATGGGGACTTCACATTGTTTATTGGGGACTGGTACAAGAAGAACCACATGGTAGGGGGAGAATTCACTGGCTTCATTATAAGATGATAAGATGACATGATAGATTTTTCCAGTTTTCAAGGAATGCTGATTGCATTTGCCCTGTTTAGGACCTGAGGAAGATGCTTGATGATGGGAAGGAACTTGGGATGCCTGATGGTGTTCTGATGAATGGCAAGGGGCCATATAGGTACAATGACTCCCTCGTTCCAGATGGCATCGAGTGCGAGACGATCAATGTCGAACCAGGTGATTAGATTCATCACATTCACCATAGACTCTGCACTGTTAAATTTGATTCCTTTTTTGTCACTTCATATGCCATACTAACTGATGAAGTGATGATAGCAAAAAACAGTTTGGTTTCGATTTCTACTGCTGGATGTGTTTCATGTTATGATTGATTTGCTAATCTGTTTTGCATGAGACATGGTGGTTTGCTCTAGTTCAATGTCATGATTGTCATAACTCATAACTGACAGCTTCAGCTCAATGACAGGGAAAACCTATCGTTTCCGCGTCCACAATGTGGGTGTCTCTACAAGCTTGAACTTCAGGATCCAGAACCACAACTTGGCACTTGTTGAGACAGAGGGTTCATACACAATGAAGCAAAATTTCACTAATCTGGACATCCATGTGGGGCAGTCTTACTCATTCTTGATAACCATGGATCAGAATGCCAGCAGTGATTATTACATTGTGGCCAGTGCTAGGTTTGTGAATGAATCACTCTGGAAAAGAGTCACTGGTGTTGCAATTTTGCACTACTCGAATTCGAAGGGAAAAGCATCTGGTCCTCTTCCTGATCCACCAAATGATGTCTACGACAAAACTTTCTCGATGAATCAGGCACGGTCAATCAGGTCTGTATAAAATAGCCCCTTTTGTTCAATCTCTAACCATCCAAATGATCATATGCATTGGTATTAGTAATGCCTAATGTGCTGATGTTTTTGTTTAATAATACAACTATTCTTATATATACCTGTCATGTGCTATGATGCTTTTTATACCTATAGTGTTTGGCTGTACCCAACTAATGTTATGCAGTACTGTTGTATAATACAACTCCTTTGCTGTATCATGAGTTAACATTTGGGGTGTACTGATGTGGGAATTTTCTGTGCAAATCTTTTCTTGTAACTGAACATATCTGTTCTGGATAGATTCATTGTAGAAACTTCCATTTGTTATCAATACTGGTGTAATGATGTCTGAAATCTTCATGCTCAATGTTCCTTATCTGCAGACTGCTATAATAACTCCATAAAGTGCGACATTATCAGCTAATTTGTAAAACTCATTGTCTACGCATGCACCAGTATATATTTCTGGATAATGTATGCACTAAGACTCAAGTACTCACCCCCCCTCCTTTTCAGGATGAATGTGAGCACCGGTGCTGCTCGTCCTAACCCTCAAGGTTCATTTCACTATGGCTCTATTAATGTGAACCAAGTGTACAAGCTGAGGAATGAGCCACCTGTTACCATCAATGGCAAAAAGAGGACTACATTGAATGGTATCTCTTATTCCCCACCTGATACTCCTATGAGATTGGCTGATCTTTATCACAAGGAAGGAGTCTATACACTCGATTTCCCCACTATGCCAAGTGATGGACCACCAGTGGTTGGATCTTCTATCATCAACTCCACATACAAGAACTTCATGGAAATTGTATTCCAGAACAATGACACAACAGTTCAGACCTACCATATTGATGGTTATGCATTTTGGGTTGTAGGGTAAGTACAATTTCTAAATTTCCGTTTCATTCAATGATGATCGGCACAACCTAGGGCCATATACACTGAACAATTTGCATGCTGTAAACAGGATGGACTATGGTGAGTGGAGCGAGAATAGCCGTGGGACATACAACAAGTGGGATGGTGTTTCTCGTTGCACCACTCAGGTATGTGTGGCATGTGCAGGTCATTTCAATAAACCACTTCATGTGAAGTCATCTGGCTTTTGCCTTAACCTAGTGCTCATTGTCTTATGTACATCAGCTACTGGATGCAAATATTATTTTTACTTGATGAAACACCCTACATAGACATTGGTTCTGAAAGTGTTGCCTGCAGTAACATGTTACCACCCCACTGTAGGTATTTCCTGGAGCATGGACTGCTGTCCTACTGTCACTTGACAGCCCAGGTTTCTGGAACGTGCGCACCGAAAATCTCGACACATGGTACCTCGGTCAGGAGACTTACATCAGGGTCTTGGATCCCCAAGGAGGCTACAATGTTACTGAGATGGTGGCTCCAGATAACATTCTCTACTGTGGCCTCCTCAAGGATAAACAGAAGTATGCTACTTGCTTATGTGCTTTTTTGTTGGATAGCAGCTTCTTGCAGGGTGAACCATACTGGAGCAAAGACTAATGCTTCAGCTGTTTTTCCCCTCCAGGGCTCAGAAACCTCATGCCTCGTCAAGCTCAGCAGTCCCTTCTGCAACACTGAACGGCTACCTCCTTGCAGTCATGGTGTTGCTGGTTGCGACGGCGTTCGTCGTCGAATGAAAATGTTTGCCTGCTAGTGCTCTGTGATGTTTGCAAGTTAGGACATTGACAGAACTCAGACTAGGTCCGATTTGTAGGTTTTTCCATAATTCGTGTGGAATGCTGCCATTGTGTGCATCGGCAAGCTGTCGGAATTTAACAGAATTGTGTAAACCATTGCATTGCATTGCATTGAGTCTGTGTGACCTGTCGGCACCTGCAAGGACTGGTGCCTGAGATAGTGTTTTCTCGCATTCAACTTAGTGGATATCTTGGTATTGACCATCTCCATGTCACTTCAATTTACCAGAGAAGTTCATCTGTCTGTCACTAGCTGCTGTGTTTGTTGATCTGCAGATGTGTTGATCAATTTGTTGATTTAAGCTGCAGCCATCCATCCTGAGCTCACCATTTGCGTGCCATTTGAACTATAAACATCACAGAGACAGGGTGAAGTCTGGCAGGTTGCAGTTGCAACGGTACTAGCATGGATGAAAGGGTCTGTCTAATTATTAACGAAAATAAGTGGAAAAACATTTCATTATTTGGTTAAAAATGTTTCAAACAGATGCAACATACATGCACCAAACGGCAAGACAGCCTTTTTAACTTCTCCTCCAACCTTCTTGCATTTTTGGTAAAAAGATCCTCACAAAACTAACCCGTGCTCACCATGGGTGATTGTGATTATGTGGATGAAAATTCGTCAGTACTTCTTTCGCCATGAGTTCCAGTTGAGCTTTACCTGGTACCACAAAGGTGATATCCCATGAACTCCCCTTGACAACCGTGAATCAAAGACATTGAATTCATGGCGTCGTAGGGAGTCCAGAAGGACCTGGGCCGGTACCCCTGGGAGGAGCACAGGGATTGCTTCTGTTGGCACAGATTTCGCCAACTCCCGCGCCTTCTGCAGGTGAGCATCAGCTACAGATGCAACCTTGAAAACTGCATCTGGGAGCTCATCTCCCATCCTGACCTCTGATCGGTCACCCTCCCGTTTAAGCAGACCACACTCTTCAGCTATACTTGCTGGGATGTATGGTATCTTCCCTTGCTTATTTACATGGTGAGGCAATGCCTTGAGTAGCAGCAGCAGACCACTAGCTTTGCCAATGTGTGAGGCGGCATGGTCAGCGATAGTGGACTGTATCCCACCAGCTTGCAACGTCATGTAAAGGATGGTGGATTGGGTGTCTTCTGAATACCTCTCTAATTCAGAAACTGTCTCTGGAATGGCAAAATCATCCCGGTTTGCATCATTTATCCTTGCCTCCACAGACCTCTTGAGCCAATGCTTGCTAATCTTCTGCTCAGACACAACCGAAGAGAGCGCCTGTGCAACAGGGTGCTCAATCAGCTTGTTTGCAAAGATCTTGTCAATCACATCCTTCCACCACAGGAGGCGCATGAGGCCAATCTTGGGGTCCGACACAACATCCATGGCCTTTGCCGTCTCAACATTGAAGGCTCGGAAGACAAATGCAGCCTTCCGCATGGCAGGTGGTAGGTGAAGAAGGCAGAGATAGTGGTGGTAATCATAGCTGTGAACTTGCTGCACACAGTATGAGAGGGCTGATCGCAGGTTACCACCTGCTGCAGGTGTACGACTCATGGATTCCGATTTATACGTGAATAACGAGGTCGGTTCTACAGTGGAGAGGAATGCACCCAGTTAGATACAGAAAGAACATGGTGGGTTAAGGAAACTGAAAAGTAACCTGATTGTTAACCCCATGGTTTGCTTCTGAGTAAACTCATTTGGAAATAAAATATGACAACAAAATGTAAGTTTTTTTTATACTGCCACAGGAAAGATTATTGACATCGGACAATATGAATTTTACATGGCTAAGGCAATAAGAAAACATGTAAAAACAGGTTCCATAGATTTTTGACAAGATGATAAGGAAAATAGAGATATTGCAATTAATGGAAAGGGAAAGAATTTTACAGCTAGCTATATTTGCTCTCTGTATCATGCTTTTCTCTATCAGTGATGAACATATCATACAAACACTTCACTTACACTTGCTCTTTTAGAATACACATGATTGTTTTAATTTGTAATTCATGCAACGAAGAAAGGCAAACCATGGTTTACTGTGCAGTTTTCTTTGTTCTAGTCTCACCTACATTACAATGTATGGAAGTACTATTGATAATTTCCCTAAAATTCACTTGAAACTGCAAAAGACACTGCAATATTAGTTCACCTTAGAGTACATTTGGTTACACATACCCTCACATACTCGCATGTGTGTACCCACTAAATACTCATGTATGGTGAGTTGGGTGCACAACCATCTCACCTAGCTATTAGGACAGTTTGATAATTTTGAATTTGAAATGCATGTTGCTTTTGGCCAGGTTGTGCTTTTGAGAAATAATCTATCAGCTTTAAGAATTGTAGTTCTAAAATTCATCTCAACTTTTACATGACAAGTTAAAACAGGATATATCATAAGGCCATTGTTTGGTATTGTAATTTGTACAGATTCAAAACCAAACTACGAGTTTAATTGCAGCCAGCACCTTGTGTTTAATCTGTTGGTGGCCTTTGTGAATCAGTTCTTCCTGATTCAGTTTGAGAACCATTTTTGTAACAAACAGGACTCTGGCATCTTTAATTTGCTTCACCTTATTCACAAAAAAAAGTTATGCAGTTCAAGCCATTGGACCCATTGCTTGCTCCAAAGATGTTAAGCATACAGACGAAATTCACAACTGGGATGCAAAATGTTGTACCAGCAAAAGAAATCATGGTGTTCATAATTGACGAATGCCTTTGCTGCAGCCACACACGAATCGAGGATTGCTTAACAGGTGGTTCATGGATCGTGAAAAGCCTTCTGAAATCTGGAGCAGGAGTAAGAGGGGAGAATACCGTGGCTATTCACCTGGAGAGTCACCGCTGCCGTGGTCGCGCGCCCTTCACAGCCGGCGCCGGGTCCACGCGCCTTCACAGCCGACACCTGCCGACAGCCGGGGCGCCGACGCCGCCGCCGCCGCCGACCGAAGAGAGCGCCGCGTCCGCCCGGCCTCCCGTCGCCGTCGCGCGGATCTGCGGTTCGTTCCAGAGAGAGAAGACTGAAGAGAGGAGGGGACTGAGGATAGGGAGGAAAACGGTATTTGTTAAATATCTTTTTCAGTTTTTTTTCCGTTAAGAGCTCCGTTGGAATGAAGTTTTTTTTGAAAGAATTTCATAGGATTCAGTAAAATTTATGTGGAAATATTGTAAAATTTCCGTGTTCCGAATGAACCTATATCATTTTTCATAATCTGAAGCTCCCAAACATCTTCTCAAAATCTAAAGCTTGGGGTATTTTAGAGCAACTCGAGCAATAGCCGTCAAATCAGTTTCTCTGATTTTGATTCAAGGGTTTTCTTTATTTTTTAAAGATCTATTTTCTGAGTTCCATTTCAGCGACTCTCCAAACAAAGAATCTATTTCCAATTTTCACAACTTCTTCACACATTGTGCACATGTATTTTACAAAAACACGACACATAATAAATTAATTATTATTTAATAATGAAGTACTATATTTAAATTTTTAAATGTAAATACAAATATTTAAATTTTTTATTTACATTTAAAAAATCATTGAAGATGGTGCATATCCCTAGCGACAAGCGGTACGAGGATCTGGTAGTATTTTTGACAGCCCTTCTATTTTTGAGAACCGAATAAGATGATTTTCTTGCTAACTCTCGAAAATGAATTTGAGAATCTGAGTATTAATTATTAATTATAATCAATACTATAATTAATATAAGAATAAGAGTATATTATAATTCTAATTCTAATTATTTAAAGCCGGCTTAATACGGGATCTCGTGGCAACAAACCCACGTCGTCGTCGGAGAAGTCGGTTCCGTCCATCCCCGCCATGGCTTCCAGCCACGAGATGGCCGTGCTCTAGGGTTAGGGTCCAGGGGCAATCTCGGGAGGTAGGTAACTCCCCGCTCCTCCTCTCCCACGTCTACTACTACTACTACTACACTCTCCAACTCTCTAGTCTGTTTCCGGCGGACGCACGCACGCACCGCCGGTCGCCGGAGCCGGACTTCTCCCCCCCGCCCCGCCTCTGTTCGGTCGGATCCTACTGATCAAGGTCTTCATACTTCTCCCGTAGCCTCCCTCCTCCGCTCTACTTCATCATTGGTTTCTTCCCTTCTAATTAACCCATCACCCGCTCAGTTTCTTCCAGATTTCTTTGATGCGTGGTGCATCTGTAGTCACCTCCAATTAGCGTTTCTTGTAATTAAATTGGGGTTCAGATGCCTCCACGTTAATTAGGGCTTCTTTTCTAGCCTCTAGGTCCCTTTGGCTGGAGAAGATGCAGCCTTTCTTCTTCACAAAATGTAATTTATACTTGTAGTACCCTGTTCTATAGTAAAGAGGAAAAAATCTTGCAATTCTCACCTACTTTGCCCTCTGCACCCTTTTGCTTTTCATCATTGCATTTGTTCTGCAATTTTCTTTTCTCTTTTACAAAGTTTGACAGGGAAGGAAAAGATGAAGCCACCAGTGCTCTTTCTACTCTCTGTTGCTGGCATATCTTCTGTTTAGGATTAGTAGAGACTGGAGAGGAAGGGGGGTTCTTTTTTGTTGGTTGGAGTCTATCCATTATTCCATTTTAATCCAATGTTTTTTAATAAGGTTTTAGGATTTATACAGTTGATGGCTATAAGTATTTTCAATAAATTTCTACTCCTTGCTCAATTAATTTTATTAATTGCCTTCTAGCTGCCATATTTTTCAATCTCATTTGTGCTGACTTACAGTTTCTTGCAGGTCTAAATGGCACAAGAGCAGGGTGGATTCCCTAAGATCCGCCAGCCAGAGTTCCAAAGGATGCGTGTAACATTAACCATAGGTGTTATTGGTCTGTGTGTTGCATCATACATTCTTGGTGCTTGGCAAGGCATTTCAACTACTATGCCGCCATCCATTATGTACACTAAAACCCAGTGTGGTGATGGTATTTTGCGCGCCTCCAACACTTCATCAGGAAGATCATCACGAGCTCATCTTGATTTCCAAGCCCACCACCAGGTGGGCTTAAATGAATCATCATTCGCGGCAGAAAAATTCCCACCTTGTCAGCTGAAATACAGTGAGTATACTCCTTGCCAAGATCCAAGGAGGGCAAGGAAATTTCCAAAGATAATGATGCAGTACAGGGAGAGACACTGTCCTCGGAAAGAAGAGCGTTTCCGGTGCTTGATTCCTGCACCGCTGAACTATAAGAATCCCTTCAAGTGGCCTCAAAGTCGGGACTATGCCTGGTACGATAACATTCCTCATCGGGAGCTCAGTATTGAGAAAGCTGTCCAGAATTGGATCCAAGTTGAGGGGAATCGGTTTAGATTCCCTGGTGGAGGCACAATGTTCCCACATGGTGCTGATGCCTATATCGATGACATCGATGCTCTCATATCATTAACGGATGGCAGCATCAGAACTGCGCTCGATACTGGATGTGGGGTGAGTGACTTGAGAAATTTCTATGAAAGTGTGTTTCTATAAATGTTTTAGGATCTATGTTAACATGTTCCTATAAATGTTTCATGATCTAAGAATGTATCTTGGATGCTGTTCAGGTGGCAAGTTGGGGTGCTTATCTTATTAAGAGGAACATCATTGCCATGTCATTTGCACCTAGGGATTCACATGAGGCACAAGTGCAGTTTGCATTGGAGCGGGGAGTGCCGGCCATGATTGGAGTGATGTCGACGGACAGAATCCCTTACCCTGCTAGAGCATTTGATATGGCACACTGCTCTAGATGTTTGATCCCATGGAATAAGCTTGGTAAGCTCGTTGGTCTCAATCTTTATTATGGATTTTTATTGTATTACATGAACACAGGTTCAATAAATATATAATAGATCTAATCTTTTACAATTTGTTCTCAACAGATGGTATCTATCTAATTGAAGTGGACAGAGTACTTAGACCAGGAGGTTACTGGATCCTTTCTGGGCCTCCAATCCATTGGAAGAGGCACTTTAAGGGTTGGGAAAGAACAGAAGAAGACCTGAAGCAAGAGCAAGATGGGATTGAGGACCTGGCAAAGCGACTCTGCTGGAAGAAGGTGGTAGAGAAAGGTGATCTTGCTATATGGCAGAAACCTATCAACCACATGGAGTGTGTTAATAGTCGGAAGGCCGATGAAACCCCTCAGATTTGCCAGAGCAATGATGTAGACTCTGCCTGGTAAGATTTCTGTTAGCTCCGTCTGAGAGAAGCATATTCTGTATTGGTTTCAGCAGTCCATCTTCTGTACTTCAATACAAGCTTATTTCCTTGAATTACAGATTTCCTTTGTTTTTCTTGCTATCTTGGAAATAGATTGTTTGGACTGATTTTACCAAGATATTGTTTTCACTAGCCTGCCACTTCAAAATTAGAGGATTAATCCATGGCTCCACGCTATGCCATTGAGTTTCATTCCATATCTACAATATGCATTCATTGTGAGGCTGACAAGTGGTGCATATGCCAGTGACATAAAATGCTATTTATAGACACCGGCAGTCTGGCATGAATCTCCCATTCTTTTAAAAAGAAAACAGCCGGGCATATTTGGTCTACAGATTGTCCTTTTTGAAAATTCTGAATGGTGTGTTACCATGTGAAAATTTAAGTATCTCCCGCTCAGTTGTGGTATTAACTTGTGCACTTCCTCGGAGTACAAGACAAAAACATAACTAGATGGCTATATTTGTTCTGAAATACATATATTGATTTAATCTTTCACAGTTTAGGAAAGCATCATACCAAGACTTTGGGTTAACAGTAAATAATCTGACATGTTGAAATCTAGGTACAAGAAGATGGAGACATGCATATCCCCTCTTCCAGATGTGAACAGTGAAGACGAGGTTGCTGGTGGAGTTCTTGAGAAATGGCCGAAAAGAGCATTTGCTGTGCCCCCAAGAATAACTCGCGGTTCAGTTTCAGGCCTCACCGCTGAGAAATTCCAAGAGGATAATAAGCTGTGGGCTGAGAGAGTGGATTACTACAAGAAATTGATTCCTCCACTAGCCAAGGGGCGATACAGGAACGTGATGGATATGAATGCGGGGATGGGGGGATTTGCAGCTGCATTGATGAAGTATCCACTCTGGGCTATGAATGTGGTACCTTCAGGCTCTGTCCATGACTCCCTTGGTGTTATCTACGAACGGGGATTCATTGGAACATACCAAGATTGGTGTGAGGCTTTCTCAACATATCCGAGGACATATGACCTCATCCATGCTGATAAAATTTTCAGCTTTTATCAGGGCAGGTAATGCAATAACAACTATGCCGTGCAATTTTCGCTGTAAAGCATTCGAGTTATTATAAGAATGTTCAGTTTAAGCAAGTAAATACCTGAGACTAATAATTATCACTAAGGCAATGGACAAATTAGATTCCTTTGGCAACTAATGCTGAACAATGAAGGGATTGATTTCAGGTGTGACATAACATACATTCTCCTGGAGATGGACCGGATTCTAAGGCCTGAAGGGACAGTGATCTTCAGGGACAGTGTGGAGGTGCTAATCAAGATCCAAGCTATTACTGAAGGCATGAGATGGAAGAGCCAGATCATGGATCATGAATCTGGTCCATTCAACCCTGAGAAGATACTCGTGGCTGTCAAGACTTACTGGACTGGAGACCCCACTCAAAAGCAATAGCTGTTTGGTTTGGCTCTGGCCTTTCTGTTCAGTCTTGTTTGCCAGTCTTTTCCTAGTCTCAGGCTATCTGTAAATTGGAGGTAATCGATGCAATTTAGATTGCATCACCACGATCTTATGACCTGGACTCATTGGCTGTACTGCATGCTTGTGAGTTGTGACACTTAGCAACCAAAAAGTAGTCTTTTTTCTTCAGAATTTGAAACCAAGGACATGTTTTTTCCGGCCGTTACTTCTAGAATATTAAGCTAAAACAAACAATTTTGAACTTAAATTGTAAGAATCAGTAGCCGAGAATCTAGAAATAAATTAGAGTCAAGCTCTGAAAATCTCTAATTAAAACAAACAACCCTAAGATCTTCAACAACAAATAGAGCAAGTATGAACTTGTCACAACTGTATATAAGAAGGAATTCGGAAGTAGACATCAGTAGGAAGCCCAGGCAGCTGGTGCGGCGTCAGGGAAGAAGATGGTGGTAGGAGGGGCAGGAGGTGATGGTGATGCAGGTTGACCATCGATGAGGCCCAGGTGCGCCAGGAGCATGGTGATGAGCACGCCGGCGAAGTAGGACAGCCCCGACGAGCTGACGGCGATGCTCAGGTAGTAGACGACGGTCTTGACGTAGCTCCGGCTCCGGGGCGGCGTCTTCACGTGCGCCTTGCCGACGGCCAGCAGCGCGATGCACGCCAGCGACGCGGCGACCACCGCCACCATCTTCTTCTCCCTCTCGCCGCCGCCTCCGCCGCCGCCGCCGCGGAAGGACAGCCCGTAGATGACCGGCGGCAGCAGGCCGAAGAGGATGTACGACAGCACGGCCATGAACACGTGGCGCCGGGACTTGGACCGCCTCCCGAGCTGCACCCAGTAGTGGCCGACCTGCTCGTCGCTCTCGTCCACATCTCCGATGGTCCTCAGGTCGGCGATCTGCTCGGAGACGAAGCCATTGTTAGAGCCCGTAAGCGCACACATCACTCAGCCTGGGAATCGAAATCAAGTCGAGATTTTTTTTACGCTGTGAAAGATGATTGGAAGTCCACCGATGAGATTTGCTATGCCCAAGATGAATATGTCCACTGCAATCAATCCAGCAACATGTAAGTTCATTAGCACAATTGAAATCAAGAAAAGAAAAGAAAAGCTTGATTTTTTTACATGTCACGGCGCCGCTGGATGCAGCTGCTGAAACAACAGAGAGGCTGGTGATCGATTCAACGAGACCACCGTACACTATGGCTTTCAGGATGTCCCATCCATCCCTTTGGTCTGCTGATGCAGGATGAACCACTGGCATGGGAGCATCAGTGACTGTTTGCACTGGTAAATGAGGTGGAGCTTCTGGCTCAACTGCTTCAGAAGGGATCGAAATGGCAATGGTCTCACAAACCACCGGACTGAACACGTCTGCAAGACATCATGCATTCATGTGAATATGTGGTGTAAATGTTTAGCTACCTTGTCAAGAAATGGTGTCAATGAGAGAACAGAGTGAGTCTGTGACTGTGAATATCTTCTGGCAAGCTAGCAAATGATCACAGTATCACACCTGGTGTTAATGTAGCTGGCCTTGCATCTGGGAACTTAATTTCTGTAGTAGTAAATGCGCGGCTATCTGTTACAGTTCTTTCAACATCTATGAGAGAGAATAGATAGAAAAACTACCACTGTCATGATTGATGATTCATCCTCTGAGAAACAATGCTTCATGCAAGCTGATCAGGACTACCTTGTTTATCTAGCTGAGCTGCATCTCCAGGCTTCGCGAGAGGAATGCGTTCTTGATTCACGATGTCTCGATGCCTGGTCACCACGTCCGTTACCGCCGTATGCTTGAATCCTGGTTAAGGGGTTTCATGCAGTTATTGCCATTGTTTACAAATTTGACTGTCATGAATTATTGCGTATTTATGATTCTTTGAGGTCATTAAACAAACCTGTTTCGCTCTGACCTGGGGTGACAATGCTGGCAGCAGGCAGTGAGTGAGCTTCTACCGATGATTCACTCAATGATGCTGTGAAGTCTTCTTTCTTTTTAGTGCTGGTTTGCGGATCGGAAGATAATTCAGCTGGCAATGGTTTCTTTGACTGTTCGTGTTTTGTAGTTGTGCTATAACTATGCACATATGTTGTGCTAGCTTCAACTGATGTTGTACCATTGGAGTCCTGCATGTCACTTAACAGTGGCTTCTTTTCTGGATCTGCAATGTGTTCAAAATTCAAATTGTTCAGAGCAACACATTCAACAGCATTTTACTACCCTTCTGACTACATTATTTCATTATTTAGTTTTAGTATCTCACAGTGCCATCAGTTGTGTAATATATCATATATATATATATATAGTCGATTCTGCAAGTATATTAATAAACCTATGTTAGTTTTTTTGAGAAAATGCAGAAGAACAGCATCATAATATTATAAGTAGAATATGCCTTGCAGGTTACATACCTGCATCAGTTTTCTTTGGATTATCTGCAGGCTCGAAACAAGAAAGAAGCCAACTTCCACAACTGTCAGAGCTAGACATCTCATGTGATGCAGAAGGACCATGTACCTGAACTTCTTGGTTCACCTCTGGCCTTCCAAATATACGGAATATGTTTAAAACCACAGCCTGGTGACAACAAAAAAAGGTTAGTCTGGTCCATTTGAATTGAAATATTCAAGTGACACCAGTACAATCATAACTGTACAATTAACATGAACTTCCTTTTTTTAATTTCAATTTCCAATTAATTTATCCTATAACATTTCTTTCTTTTGGAAACAAGCCGTTGTCCCAAAGCTGAACTAGAAAGTCATACTCATATATATTATAAAAGACAGAATTATGTGTTAGAGTGTGTGTGTGGGGGGGGGCCCTGGTGTGTGGGCCCCTCCTGTAAGGCTCCTCTTTTATCCTCCCAACCCTAGGGAGAGGAATCTATCCATCATCTCTTCCTACATGGTATCAGAGCCTTAGGCTCCTCCTCCCCTCCTCTTCTTCCCTGCCGCCGGCGCCGCTGCCGTCGCCTCCATGGCCGGATCCGCCCCTCTTCCGACCGGATCCGCTGCCGGGGCGACTGGATCTGCCGCCGCCGGCTTCCCCCCGCCGGGTTCGCCGCCGCCAGACTTCCCCCGCCCTTTCTCGACGCCAACCGCCCCTCTCCCGCCCGGATCCGCCGCCACCGGCCCGTCTTTCGCCGCCGGCCCGCCTGTCCTGCCCGGACCCGACGCCGGGGGGGGGCGGATCTGCCGCCCCCGGCCCTCCCCTGGCCCCTACAGGGCCGCCCCCCCTCCCACCCGCCTGGCCGACCATGGGGGGCCCCTCCTGCTGCTGCCGGCCCTCGTCGGCCTCTCCCGGGCCCCGGGGGCGCCGCCCCCCTCCCCCCCGCCACGGCCATGCACTGGCCGACCATGGGGGGGCCCTCCTACTGCCGTCGTCGGTGCTGCCGTCGCCGCCACCATGACCGGCGTGCTCCCCCTTCCCCTTCGGCCTGGCCCCTTCCCTGGCCGTCGACGCCCGCGCGCCCCTCCATGGCCGCCGCCGCCGGGCGCCCCTCCCCCTTCGGCCTGGCCGCCTCCATGGACGCTGTCGCCGCTGCGCCCCCCTCCATGGCCGCCGCCGGCACCTACCTGGCTGCCGGCCCCTTCATGGCTGCCCCTGTCGGGCCCTCCTTGGCTGCAGCCACCTCCCTGGCCGCCGCCACCGGCCACCCCTCCATGGCCGCCAGGGCTGCCCTCCCGTGCCGATTTGGCGCCGCCGGTCTCCCCGCCACTTCTTCCATGTGGCACGGGCAGTTTACTGATGGGGCTCCTTTGTCGTCCCCAGCACCGGCGGCCATGCTCACCGGGCCGGCTCACCACCTGCTGTCTCTGCCCTTGGCTCCACCGGTGTTGCACTCACCGCCTCCGGGTTGGGCACCGTGGTCCAGTGGGTGGGACCAGGCGCCTTGCATGCTATCCTCTTGCCCACCGCTCGCTTCCATGGACTGGGTGGCCGACTCGGGAGCCTCCTTCCATGTCACTTCCGCACGTCGATCTTCTTTCTTCCACAAGGCCGCCCCACCCATCGTACCCCTCTTCCATCATGGTTGGAAATGGGTCCTCTCTTCCGGTCACCTCTGTGGGTGATGCGGCTCCATGTGGTTCTTTCTGTCTTCCCAACGTTCTTGTTGCCCCGGATATTGTTCAAAATCTTCTTTCTATTCGTCAATTCACTTCTGACAACTCCTGTTCCGTTGAGTTTGACCCTTGCGGGTTGACGGTGAAGGATTTGGAAACATGACGGTCTCTTCTCCGTTGTGATAGCACTGGCCCTCTCTACACCCTTCGCCTTCCGCCCTTCGCTGCCCCTCCTTTGGCCTCCCCTACGCCTGTGCTTGCTGCCATCACTTCCTCCACTCTCTGGCACCGCCGCTTGGTCACCCCGGCGTTGACGTTTTGACTAAGCTCAGTAGTACCCCCTCTATCTCTTGTACTAGGGATGCTAGTGAGCATATTTGTCATGCGTGCCAGTTAGGTCGTCATACCCGTTTACCTTTCCCTGTCTCTTCCTCACATACCGCTCGACCTTTTGATCTCATTCATTGTGACTTGTGGACATCCCCGATCCCGAGTATTTCTGGCTTTAAATACTATTTGGTGGTTCTTGATGATTTCACTCACTATTCTTGGACCTTTCCCTTGCGGTCCAAGTCTGATACCTTTCCCTCTCTCTCTCACTACTTTGCGTGGGTGTCCACTCAGTTTGGTGTCATCATCAAGGCGGTCCAGTGTGATAACGGGCGTGAGTTTGACAACTCTGCTTCTCGGGCTTTCTTCCTCTCGAAGGGAGTCCAATTGCGCATGTCGTGCCCCTATACCTCCCCTCAGAACGGCAAGGCTGAGCGCATGATTCGTACCACTAACAATGTTATGCGCTCCATGCTCTTTCAGGCTTCGGCTCCCGCTCGCTTCTGGGCTGAGAGCCTCCTTACTGCCACCTATCTCCTCAATCGCCTGCCTTCTAAGGCCACGTGCGCTCCCACCCCTCACCATGCCTTGTTTGGTACTCCTCCTTCCTACTCTCACCTTCGTGTTTTCGGGTGCGCTTGCTATCCCAACACCTCCGCCACTGCTCCTCACAAGCTTGCGCCCCGCTCGACCCTTTGTGTGTTTCTCGGCTACTCCCCCGATCATAAGGGGTACCGTTGCTTTGACCTCTCTTCTCGTCGTGTTCTTATTTCACGACATGTCATCTTCGCCGAGTCAGTCTTTCCTTTCTCTGTCGACTCCACCCCCGCCACTAGCCTTGAGTTGGACTCCCTGTTTTCTACTGACCCGGTGGTTCAGCCACCTTTGTCTTCTGCAGGTGCAACCCCAGCTGTTCCGGTGGCTCTCCCGCCAGCTGACGAGCCATGTGTGGCAGCGGAGCTGCCCGCCGTGCCGCCCGCGGCCCCCGTGCCCCCGGCTGTGCCACGTGCGGCCCCCGTGCCCCCGGCTGTGCCTCGTGCGGCCACTCCTCACCAGCCGGCGTGGCCCTCCGTGCCATGCGCGGCCCCGCTGTCCTCGTCCGTGCAGCACGCGGCCCCGTCCCTGTCGCCTCCTGTGCCCGGGGTTGGCCCGCTGTTGCCGTCGGCGCCGTGTTCCGCCCTGGACACGGCCCCGGCCGTGCCCCGTGTCCCCGCGACACCTGCCGCGCCACGCGCGGCCCCAACATCTTCTTCCCGCTACGCCAACCCTGTTCGGGTCTACCAGCGCCGCCCGACGGGGGTTGCACCGGCCTGCTCTCCGCGCCGAGCCGCCGGTGTACCACCCGCCCCTTCTCCACCGCGATCCCCACCACACTCACCCGATGGTGACTCGGCGGGCTGCGGGGGTCCTCCGTCCAGTTGACCGCCTGGTCCTCTCCGCCGCTACGGCGCCGCCAGTCTCTCCCATACCCTCCACTGTTCGTGGCACCCTGGCGGATCGTCACTGGCGCCACGCGATGGAGGAAGAATATGCAGCCCTTCTGGCCAATCAGACCTGGGAACTGGTGCCTCGCCCCTCTGGCTGCAATGTGGTCACCGGCAAGTGGATTTGGACACATAAACGCAAGGCAGATGGCTCGCTGGATCGCTACAAGGCTCGCTGGGTCCTTCGGGGTTTCACCCAGCGCCTTGGAGTTGACTATGATGAGACCTTCAGCCCGGTGGTGAAGCCTGCGACTGTTCGGACCGTGCTCTCCCTGGCTCTCTCGAGGTCCTGGCCAGTTCACCAGCTTGATGTGAAGAATGCCTTCCTCCATGGCACCCTGACGGAGACTGTGTACTGCAGCCAGCCTGCGGGTTTTGTGGATCCTGCTCACCCTGAGCGTGTTTGCCGGCTCAACAAGTCTCTGTATGGTCTGAAGCAGGCTCCTCGGGCTTGGTACAGTCGGTTCGCCTCCTTTCTGGTGTCTGTGGGGTTCAGCGAAGCCAAGAGTGACACTTCTTTGTTTGTCCTCCACCGCGGTGCTGACTCAGCCTACTTGCTGCTTTATGTGGATGACATTATCCTCACTGCGTCCAGCCAGTCTCTACTTCAGCGGATTGTCTCCTCGTTGCAGCAGGAGTTTGCCATGAAGGACCTTGGTGTGCTCCATCACTTCTTGGGCGTGACAGTGGAACACTGCCCTGATGGCCTCTTCCTTCACCAGCGCCAGTACGCCTTGGATGTCCTCCAACGCGCAGGGATGACTGACTGCAAGCCCTGTGCCACTCCAGTCGATGCTCAGTCCAAGATTTCCGGTACAAAGGGTACACCGGTGGATGATCCCACTGCCTACCGAAGCATTGCTGGCGCCCTTCAGTACCTCACTTTCACTCGGCCGGATATCTCCTATGCGGTGCAGCAGGTGTGCCTTCACATGCACGACCCCAGGGACCCACACCTTACAGCTATGAAGCGGATTCTCCGCTATCTGCGTGGCTCCCTCGACTTTGGGCTTCACCTTCGGCGTTCTCCTGTTGCTGACCTCGTGGTTTACACTGACGCCGACTGGGCGGGCTGCCCCGACACGCGTCGCTCCACCTCCGGCTACGCCGTCTTCCTTGGTGGCAACCTCGTGTCTTGGTCATCCAAGCGGCAGCCGGTTGTCTCCCGCTCCAGTGCCGAGGCTGAGTACCGGGCTGTTGCTAATGGGGTGGCCGAGGCATCCTGGCTCCGACAGCTCCTCGGGGAGCTCCATTGCCCCCTCGCCAGGAGTACGTTGGTCTACTGCGACAACGTCAGCGCCGTCTACCTCTCCACCAACCCCGTCCAGCACCAACGCACCAAGCATGTGGAAATTGACCTCCACTTCGTTCGTGATCGTGTCGCCGTGGGAGCTGTCCGTGTCCTACATGTGCCTACCACCTCCCAGTTCGCCGACATCTTCACCAAAGGCTTGCCTTCCTCCACCTTCTCCGAGTTCCGCTCCAGTCTCAACATCCGCTGCGCCGGAGTTTCGACTGCGGAGGGGTGTTAGAGTGTGTGTGTGTGTGGGGCCCCTGGTGTGTGGGCCCCTCCTGTAAGGCTCCCCTTTTATCCTCCCAACCCTAGGGAGAGGAATCTATCCATCATCTCTTCCTACATTATGTATCCAACTATAAAGTATAAACATCTGAATTATGGATGAAATGGATCATGTGAGACTTTCAGTGTTGTCTCTTGTGTAGAAATGGTGCATATGTGCTGGATCTGCAACTGTTGATATGAGTATTATGATTCTGATTCAGTAAGATCAAATCATGCTTTTGCTGAAAATGACATTGCTACCAAGTCTAGAAAATCTCATTTGAATTATACTTCAGTTTGCTAAGCTTCAGTTGATGAAGATGTGATTACAAACGTGGCCCCAAACAATACCGGTTGGAATGAAGAAGGTGAAGCATGATAAGCATCTGAATATGTCAGGAGACTCTTGCTCATGCCTTTCAGGTACAGTCTGATTTGAATTATTAGCAAAAGGCTCCGCGAGCTGTGCTTTCTTTGGTGGCTCATCACGCGTTGTTTGTCTTACTGTCCTTTTTCTCTTCCGCAGAATCACCCTTCGAGTAATGCATGAGTTGCAATTGGGACAGAACAATTCATGAGTTTCTTGTTCATCCAGAATTTTCTCAAGATCATACTCTTCAATGTTCACTTTGCCCATAATGGTATCTTCTTCCTTCTCAGCTTCAATTTCAGGAACATTAGTTCTGTTCATGCTGCCATTGTCAATATGATCAGCACCATTTGAGTTTGCCAAGCTCCTTTTGTTCTCATCAATGACGGCAATCAATTTCAACTCTGCTGTTCCATTTGCAACTGTAGCAGTTTCACCACTGCTGGAGACTTCATGTGAACCATTTGTGCATGATCCTTTTTCTAACCTGCTGATATTATCATCGCCATTGGTTTCTTGAACATTGACATTTTCCTGTGTGTCAAGCTCTTTTCCTTTTGGACTTGAAGTTTCATCTGCCTTTTCCTTTAGAGCAATGAACTGTGCCACTTGTGTAACTTCATTCTTACCGTCTTTTTCAGTAAAATGCTCAGAAACTGAAAAGACAAAAGAAATGATCTTATTAATACTTCAAAGTTCAAACTTTGTCGAGTTTTGTCATGTTCAGTAATATGCCGATTTTGCGCAGAAAGAACTTATGAAAATAATGAAAAGAACTTAAATAGATCAAGCTAGACTTGCAGGTTTGTCATAATCTGAAGCAGAACTAGCTCCATGCCAGTAGAACCAAAAAAATGTCTCCCTTAGCAAATATGAATAATGACCTAATTTTGTTATCGATATTTTGTCCGGTTTAAAAGAAAGCTTGAGAAGTTCATCATTATTATCGTACGTTTCTGAGGACTCAACACTAACCTTTGCCAGGTGAACTGTAAAATGATTCACTCTGAACTAACGATTCAGGATTCCTCGCAATTTCGCAAAATCCTTGATGATTCAGGATATCATTTCTGCATGGACAACTCAAGAGGTATGTCCAATTGCAGTGACGGCACTTCCATAACCCTTCAGCAAAGAAGTAGATGGCTAATTTTAAATCAAACCTCAAAGAGGAAAAAAGGTGTTTAAAATTTTGTATTTTGTATTTTGTATTGCCACAAGAGGTATTATTATATATGGATCCACTTGTGCAAGGAAATTATGTTCCATTGGATGCAAAAAAAAACTGAATTACAGATTATTTTGTTGCATCACAAGTAGGAAATTTTGTCTTCATCAAGTTTCCAATTTAGCATCTTCTTCAATGTCTGATGTTTGAGTAGGTTTCGTATAAAAGGGGTTAATTGCTTTTATGTCACTGTTATTTTTCGAAACGCCAAAAATGCTATTAAAATTTCAATATTTACTCATATGCCATTATTATTTCAAATTCACTCTTTTATGTCATTTGAGCCCACGTACAAACTCTGAATATTTTCTTATATGCCATTACTATTTCTAATTCGCCATTTTATGTCATTACTCTTTATGAATATTTCGGCTCAAATGTCATAAAAGAGTGTTATTTCAAATTCACTCTTTTATGTCATTTGGGCCCACGTACAAACTCCGAATATTTTCTTATATGCCATTACTATTTCTAATTCGCCATTTTATGTCATTACTCTTTTATGAATATTTCGGCTCAAATGTCATAAAAGAGTGATTTTAAAATAGTAATGGTATATGAGTAAATACCGAAATTTTAATGACATTTCTGACGTTTCAGAAAATAACTGTGGCACATAAACAATTAACCCGTATAAAAGGGGAACATGAGTTGTGTTGACCATTGGTTTGACTTAAATCTTAATCAATAGACATAAACAATGATCTAGTGTAGATGATACCATTCATTTATACAAAGATCTCATGCCATTCCTTTAAAGCCCAGCCTAAAGATATTAATTTTAAGCTTATACAAGCTCATGAGTTAATTTCTGCAGAAGTATAAACCCAGATAAAACCAACTTCAACATGAAGCTCCTCTTCCCAAGCTCAGATGATGAATCAAACAAGAAGTTCATAATCATCATAAAAGGCATCTTTTTTCTTCAGCGTCCTTCCAAGAGTGACACGGCAGGTGCCCGTGGAGGCCATAGAAATCGAAATGCCGGCGCCATTCCTAATCCAACGAGCACTTGACACTGTTCTTTGCCTAACTCCAAAAGTCAAATCGCCAAGAAGTGTAGCAAGAAGTCTGACGAAATTTGTGGCCAAGAAAAGATGTGGCTGGGGGAAAAAAAGGACCTTTGCAAGCATGAATCTGCAAGGTTCCGAGCACTAGAGCTGATCTCCAATACAAGCAGCAGGAGCAGAAAGTGTTTAGATCTGGAAAGAAATCAAGAAAGCATCACTCACTCACCTTGGGTCGGATCAAAGAAGACGCTTTTGTGCTCCTCATGAGCTTCCTGCCCTTCTCCTCCTCCTCCTTCTCCTTCTCCTCCTTCTTCGCCATTGAGTTCGAGTGTGTGCCTCTTGTTCCTGCCCCTTGTCAGCAAGCTGCCCTCCTCCTCCGCCGCCGCCGCCATGACGTCCGCATCCTCCTTGAGCTCCCATGGCTTCTCCACTTCCATCATTCCGAGAGAGCCTGCAGCTGCTGCAAGTTTTCTCCTCTCTTTTGATTCAAGGACTAAAAAAGATGGCACTCGACCAAGCTGTCTCTACCACTCATCCTATCCAGCTATGCTTCTTCTTCCTCCTCTTGACTTCTTCTCATTATCTAAGAAATTATGAGAGGATGGCGAGGCCTTGACTTCTATGGTCTCTCCTCTCTCTCTCTCTCTCTCTCTCTCTCTCTCTCTCTCTCTCTCTTTCTCTCAAACAGACACACACATGGCACACATGACACACATGCCAGAAGATGACATTTTTACTGAAAGATCAAGAGCATAACAAAAGTGACAACCACCTTCGCGTCCGACAGCAGCTAACTACTCTGAAATCTGAATTAAAGACTTATTAAAGTCAGTCATACTCTCTCTCTCTCTGTGTGTGTGTGTGTGCACACACACAACATGTTCGTTGCTGCCTTGCAGTCTCAGCAACAAGTTGAACTCAGGTGGCTCAGGTTCATCAGCTCAAGCTGGCCAATGCCATTTTTATCATTTAACATGTACAGATGTAACAAGGAGAACAGATCTGTTTCTTTATATCTCTAAAAAAATAATTCAATGGCTGGTGGAGAACAGATCGAGTCAAGGAAATCAAAGCAACATATATGATTTCCTCATACATATGTAGAACAAACAGAAAAAAAGAAATGCATTATAGTTTTGGAAAGCTAGCTGCTTGATTTCCTCAAGATACATCAAGAAATGATCTTTTTTCTCCTGCAACATGCTGAAAATGGTAGATTAAGCTGGTATTGCGGTTGAGCTAGATCGATCGGAACTTGATGATCCGATCGAGCTATTAGTGCTGGGGCCAACAGTTAGTTGTATCTAGTTAATGTTCGTCAAGTTGTTTATTTGATTATTGTGTATCTCCATTCTCCGTCGATCGTCCCACACGTTTTTTCAAAGATTGTTTTTTTTCTTCAAAAAAAATGGCTACTGACCACTTTGATTCCTGCCTGTTGCACACATGATCTTTCAGTGACTGGACAAGCACTGCAAAGCAAGCTTTAATTTTCACATTTTTGTTTGTGTGTTGTTGTGGAGCTAGCTAGCTATGAATAGCTATGAATGAAGGGTGTCGTCTCAACAAGATGAGATCCTCTTTAGTCGGCTTGCGGAGGGCAGTCACCCCTCCGCATCATCGGATTTCGATTTGACGGGTACCAGAAGAGGATTTTATTGGTGGGCTCCGCACATGGTGGGGCCCACCTCCGTACCCTTCAGAGGCCTCTGCACCGTTCGATTCGCGCCGAAGGTGTGGATCATGACTGTCCTCTGCAGTCGACTACAAAAGAGTCGTTTCCCATCTCAACCTAGGACCTAATTGTTTTAGCGGGAAATTCTTAGAAGCGATAGCTAGTCTGAATATCTAATCAAATTGATCCGAGTATTTGGTATGTGGGTATTTAGAAAAGTCCATGTTTCTTAGCTTTTAGATTGTTACAATTTAGTTTCAGAATCTAGATTTTTTATTTTAGCTTCAAATTTTAGAATTAGTTGTAGGTACTAGAAGCTGAAACAAACATGTGATAGGTAGGTTAACCTAATCATAAGCATCAATTAATTAATAACAAGAAGATTATACTAGTGTTGTTAAGTACATGTTTATTTTAGCTTAAGATTATAATAATCTAACTTAGCTTCATAAGATAAAATAAATATACCAACTTATTATGCAAGTTTATTATAAGGGGGACCTTTATGGTGCCACGTGTACTTTCTACGAAGGTAAGAAGTAAAATCAATGTAAACTCTTGAATTGAGCACAATTAAATTAATTAAAAATCAAAAATGAACTATTACCTTTTCTCTCTAGCGCTCGACCTCCCTACGTCATGACCTACTGCCACAACACTACTCGTTCGACCCCGCCACTGCAGCTGCCGCCACCCTGTCCACTAGCACCGTCATGATGCCCCGTTGCCGAGCCATGCCGCCGCCGATCGTCCATCCCTGCTACCACTGCCCTGTCTTCCCCCGCTGTCGCCACCCGTCCTCCCCCGTCGTTGTGACGCCCTGCTGCCGTGCCGCCTCATCTGTCCCCGTCGTCGCGACGCCCCGTCGTTGCCCGTCCGCCCTGCTGCCGCCGCACCGTCTGCCCCGATGTTGTCGCCTCGTCCTTTCCTATCGCTGTGACGCCCCTCTATCACATCACCCCCGCTGTCGCGCCACCCCGTTGTCGTGCCGCCTTGCTGTTGCCCATCTGCCCCCACCGCCGCCCATCCGCCCCCGCCCATCCGTCCATGTTGTCGCGACGCGGATCGAACGGAGAGAGAAAAGAAAAGGGAGAAAAAGATATTGAAAGGGAAGAAGGAAAAAGGAAAAAGAATTAATATAATTTTTTGTGTTTAAATCTAGACCATAGATCTACAAAATGGATGGCCCATAATCATTGGAGACACCATAAAATTTCATATTATAATTTAAAATACATATTATAACAATTAAATAAACCAATCGCACTCCCCTTAAATTTACAAACTAGATCAAAACAAAAAAAATATCTAAATGGTCCGGACCCATGGGGAGCAGGGTGTTGTTATCATGCATTGACTCCAATGTAGGTACCTATTCATGACTACCTACCAAGCTTCCTAGTTTCTTGCTCCAATAATGTTTCACCATATGTATAATATACTTATGAGTGTGTTCATTTTTATGATTGTTTTGTTTTATCAAGGAGGATATGATTTGATATAATGAGAGAAAGAGTTTGAGAGGGATTGGAATTAAATCTAATTTAAAGTTGTTTTCTTTAATTTGTCTTAGAAAAGATTGATTTTTGAGAGAGAGAGAGGAAGAGAAGACAGGAGAGTAGTAGCACTAAAACCGAGAATTTTTTTAAAAAAATTGTATGCCGCTGCTTCAAGTATTGACCGCATGCTCCTTTTGTAAATTTTTCAAATGGCCATACAAATTTGATTTTTTTAATAAGTTATTTCAGTCTTTGTCAGATTTATCTATGGTTCGATGAATCTAAATACATATGTGTCTAGATTTATTGATCTATAGATGAATTTAACAAATATCATAATGATGGAGGAAATATTGAATTATATGTCCAATAACTAAAATTTGATATTAACTAATCAATAATTTAGTAATTATTATATAGTTGAAAAACTGAAGTGAATACGTATACCGGTATAACCTAACACAGACATTTATTAATTACTAATTTCGGAATTATTAAATCATGAAAAACATATAATTAAGAATCTTGAGTATAAGACGGATTACGAATTTTTAAAACTTAACAAATTAAGAAAATAGAAAATAAAAAAATAAATATTAAGTTGTGTTATATATAAAAATATTACTAATTTTATTTTGTGGAACTATAAAAAAAGAACATTGTTACTTTGAATTTGAAACAGAGTTTAAAAGATTAACAAAAAATTTAGTATTTATAATATTAATAAGAAGTGCCATGCAAAGTAAGGTAGTAACACAAATAACAATTTTTTTAAATATGACTTAAAATATGCATAATATTAAATAATTTTAAAATTATCTTATTACTCTTCTATGACTTGTCATTGCCAAATATATATACGGGGATGTTTGGACAAGGGGGTAAATTTTAACCCATATCACATCGGATGTTTGAACATCAATTTGAAGAACTAAACGTGAACGCATTATAAAAATAATTGCATAATTGGAGGATAATTCACGTGACGAATTTATTAAGCCTAATTAATCCATAATTAGCAAATGTTTACCGTAGCATCACATTGTCAAATCGTGACGTAATTAGGCTCGTTAGATTCGTCTCGCGAATAATCCACCGATTATGAATAGATTTTATAAATAATCTATATTTAATAATTCAAAATAGTATCTAAACTTTCGATACGACAGAGTCTAAAACTTAGCCCGTGTATCCAAACACCCCATAATATTAAATAATTAAACAATAAACAAATAAAAATGAACTAAAATATGCATAATATTAAATAATTAAACTTGTCATTGCCAAACATTTAAATGAAAACTAATGGAAGGTAAAATTTTCGAAGTCAAATTCTGTGACAAAATAATTTTTTTCCCTCTACGAGCGGGTCAAGATGGTAGGCAAGCGAGAGCGACAGGACAGCAACGCAGATCAGAGGGCGTAGCAGATGACCCGCCGGAGGGCCGTGCCACCGCACCGTCGCGCCGCCGTCGCCATGCCTCCCACCGGCCTCTCCGTCTCCTCCCCAGCCGTCGCGCCAACGCCGATTTACCTCCGCCGCCCGCTCGTCGTCGCCGCCGCCGCCCTTGCCGCGCTCCTCCTCCTGCTGCTGCTCCTCGCCGCCGCCGCTCACCCCTACGCTTTATGGCGCGCCGACTCCCCGCCGACCGCCCTCCTCCGCCGTACGGCGCCCGCCGCCAGGTTCTATTCCTTCGACCTGGTCCGAGAGTATCCCCACGATCCCGACGCCTTCACCCAGGTGCGGTACCTCTCAGCCTCTCATCCTCGTCCTCCTTCCTGATCTGATTCTGTCCTAATTACTACCGCTACATCTCTCAACAATCTAATCAAACGCTCTGCTATGGAGTATGGACAATTTTTGTTCTTGCGAGCTCGACATGGATGACGACGCATTCATCCTCTTGGCTGTGTTTCTGCTGCAGGGACTCTTGTATGGAGGAAATGACACTCTTTTCGAATCAACCGGCCTTTATCACAGGGTAATGTCGATCCATTCCCTCGTACCAGTTTACTCCGCTTCTGCATCAGCAACAGCGCTCAATTCGTTTGATGAAAAATCGTTGCTTTACTTGCTTTCCCTTTGCCTTCTGATGTTTTGTCTGATATGATCCAATTCTGTAAAGCGCTAAATGCCTCTACTTTTGTTTCTGAACAGTCATCGGTGCGGAAGGTTGATCTTAAAACCGGAAAGGTATGTCCTTTATCTTGCCTTTCATTGTTACCATTGCATGCCCTATGTTGTGCAGCATGGTTTGCTTTCATCACTAAATGCCCGAATTACATAAATCCTTGGTTGTCACTGTACCATTTCTCAGGTTTTGGTTCAGCGCCAAATGGAGGGACATTTGTTTGGAGAAGGTCTAACGCTTCTCAGTGACAAGTAGATAAACCTCAGTTGCACTTTACATAACAATTGTGTTCTTGGAAATAACAGCCTTCCTTGCTTCTAATATGTCCTGTGAACCCTCATTTCATTTTGTTTAAACTTTTCATTTGCAGATTGTTTCAAGTTACTTGGTTGAAGAATGAAGGGTTTATCTATGATCGGCATAACTTTAGCAAAGTATGCTGCTGTGCCCATTTCCTTATTGCAGCTACGCATGATTCAGATGTCCTTTTGTTTTAAATTCCCAGCTAATGATCCTAACCTCCCACTTGTTTTGCATATCGTTTTTTTCCTGTCCTTATCCCGTGAATTATGGATTTGCAAATATTTAGTTATTTACATCTTGTGTTTTCTGTAATACTTCAGTTACTATTGGTCATTTTGATTTCCATTAAGATACTGAGTGATGTTCATTGAGTTTGTCTCTGTTACATTCTCTAGCCTCTATTAGCTTCTCATGATGTAGCTGTTTTCCAGGGCTCTTGGCTCTAGTTATACACATGGTATTTGAATACAAACCGGCAAGTTGGATATGTGCTTTGTCGTCTTAATACACACAGACTTTTTTCTTTTATCCAGCTGTTGTATCATCCACGCAAGACTATAATCAACGTTTATGCTACATATTGGAATAGATTCCGGTTTGGAGGCTCATATGCACAAATTTATGTACTAGCACTAAACTGTATAAAATCGTAGTTGACAAATGCAATCCATGGTATAAAATACTGGGACACTTCAGTTATATCATTTCCATCTATCATGGTGCCTGTGCCTGAATGATGTATTAGGCGACATATTAATTTGTTCTGTGCTGGGCTTGCAGTTTAAGAGTTTTACCCATAAAATGCGTGATGGGTGGGGACTGGCTACTGATGGAAAAGTTCTTTTTGGCAGTGATGGTACCTCAATGTTGTACCATCTTGATCCAAAGTCACTTCAAGGTAATTATTTATTGCTCTTGGTATTCTCTTAGCTCCGAGACTTGCATTGGTTCCTGAGATTTTACTTGGGTTTGATTTCCAGCCTACCCCAACTTGCTTGGGACTAAAGACTCTTGTGTTTATTCTTTCGATAATTCGACATTTCTTTTCATGCAGTCATGAAGATGCTGAATGTGAAATATCAAGATAATGAAGTCCCCTATCTTAATGAACTGGAATATATAAACGGTGAAGTATGGGCTAATGTCTGGCAGGTTAGAAGTCTATGTCCCAATTGCTGACAATTGCATGTTAGTTGCTATTACCATAACTTGATCTTACCATGCAGTATTCATGTGTCCATATGTTGGTCAAGACCTCAATGACCAGAACAATTGCTATTCGCATGTCTTAGTGCTGCCACATTGTTGCTTGGTGTCATGATTTATGAATGCATCATCCAGACCAAGTGCGGATGAGGTTTAGCAAATTTTACTATGGTGGCGTGCAGCATTTATTTAGTTTTGGGTTCTGACATGTCAGAAGTTTCATTTTGTGTCCTTTGTTTTTGGGCTGTCACTACAAACAGGTTGTTGACATATACAATACATTGGCTCAGTTTTGACTAGATGATTAGGTGTCTCCGGTATTGTCATTTGATTTGATTGCTAGCAATAAATCATCTTGTGCTTTCTAGTGTTGAGCTGGAAATCATACTGCACCATGGTACAATCAACCCTGGATTTCTGGAGCTCGCTTTCTTGCAATTTCTTCTGGGTGGATTTCAAAAGAAGAATTATATCTGTTTCCCCTAACCTCTAGCTACTGCGTCTGCGTCCTTGTGATTTAGCTATATTTTCCATGTAAAATTTGACTGTACTGGAGTAATACATGATCAAGCAATACACTGTGAGTTCTTACTTCTGAGTATTCAAATCTATGATATGTAGACAGATTGCATAGCTAGAGTCTCCCCTGAAGATGGCATAGTAGTGAGCTGGATCTTTCTTCATGAACTGAGGTATGGTGTCAACAGAAAATAGATCATGCTACTTTGATAGTACCTTCATTTGAGACAACTAATGATGCCCGTGTTCTTGCAAACTTGAAGGCAGCAATTGTGGAATTCTGGCAATACGGTGAGTACTTTACGCCATTTCTTGCCCTTTTTAACCTTCCTTTACTCTGTGATACTATTTCTAATAATCCTTTGGTCAAGTGAGTTTCATTATGTTCAATACCATATGGTAGTTTTACAGCAAGACATGGAATAACAAGTAGTCAGACACATAGTTACAAAATCAAATAGAATATCGAAAGCTACATGACATTATAACATCGAATCTATTCCATGTTCCAGTTCATTGATGTTCTGAATGGTATAGCTTGGGACGAAGAACACGGCAGATTATTTGGTGAGCCTTTAGTATTTCTAACGCACTGTTTTCATCCTACTGAAGCCTCTCGGGTTCTTATCATCGGGCGATGATTATCGATTAACCTTTTTCGGTGCTCGCAGTGACAGGAAAATTATGGCCAAAGCTTTATGAGATTAAGCTACGCCCTGTAGATGGACCACAAGATGGATCTGTAGAGAGGCTATGCCCGAAAGCAAGCTTTTATCGTTGAGTAGCAGTGACCACTGGATCCTTCCACTATCAGGCTTACATGTCAGTAACAAAGTCATGATTTGCCCTAATGCGTTATCGACGCGTTGCGCGCTAGATATGTCTAAGGTGAGAAGAGGAGAGTTAGGAAATCTTGTTTTGATGTCACTATGTTGCAATTCACAGATGTATTACACATCCTCATTCGAGGTACTTGTGAGTGGATTCTTCTCCTTGATGTACATTGTTGTAACCTGTACTGTAAGGGTGACTGTGTTGGGAACAACTTATCATCTCCGGTTGTTCATCACAGCCAAACCTCAATTGTTGTTGTGGATGCTTCAGAAATTTGAAGATCTGGAGAGTGAATATTTGCGCGAAAGATCTTATTTTGAAGAGTCTTGCAATGTTTGTGCTAAACGAAAGGATCCGGAGCAATCCCTACCAACATTCCTCTTGTAAAACCAATGTGAAGCTGCATGATTCTGGCATGGTAAAATTCGTTCTGTATGTGTTAGGTTTTGTTAGGTTACTGAGACCGGTGAGCCGTTATCACTTAGAAGGTGTTTGGTTGGGTTTATTTTAAGTGTTATTTATTTACAGTGCAAATAAATTATGTTAGATTTTGTTTGGTTTGAATGTGCTGGTATTAGATACCACGTAATCAGATTACAATCTAGTAATTAGTTCATTACATTCTAACCAGGATGATCTCAGAATACGTTACCATAATACATTATACTTATCAATCAAACATTGTAATGTAAATAAAATACATTACACTTGTTAACCAAATAAATTTAGTAATCTGATACATTATTATCATTTGGCATTGTAATTAATTCCACTACCATTTATGTTACCTTCAGCAAACCAAACGTCACCTAAACTTTAATCTCACCTCTAATCTCACCTCACCTATGCATGCAACAAGACCACGAATAGCTTATAAGGAGAATAATCATCTTTCTATTGGACCAATCTTTTAGAATGAGAAGATTCTCCGTATATAAACTATGGGATAGGTAGACCTAAAGCCTGAAACACTAACAATTAGAAATAGTCAACATCTCCATGTCTATCTAGAAAATGAAATATTAGTTTTCTAGGCCATTTAGATGGCTGAACGAATGAGCTATGTTCGCTAACAATTTATGAGTCAACGTCTCCATGTCTACCTAGAAAATGGAATATTAATTTTCTAAGTCATTTGGACGGCTGAACCAATGAGCTATGTTCATCAAACTTTAGTCCTACCTTACCCATAAAAAGGAACCACAAGCAACTTATAATAGAAAGTAATCGTCTTCCTAGTAAACTATTATTTTAGCTTTTTTAGGATGTAAAAAGACTCTCCACTTGTAAGCTGTATCGAATGCACACGAAAGTTCCAACGAGGAGCGAGACCGGTGGAGCTAAGGTATTGAAGCCGACTAGTGTGATAGCTTGATACAAAGCACTCCATCCGTTTCACAATTGTAAGCCGTTTGACTTTTTTCAAAGTCAAACTTCCCCAACTTTAACTAATTTTATGAAAAAAAATACACACACGGTGCAGCAGGTCAACGGTTGGTCTAAAACCCTGGTAAAACTGACAGGTCGGCTACTCCCTTGGGCAGACCGGCAACCTTGATCAGCAGCGCCAGCCGATTGTTACGGATCCTCTCGTCTTCCTGCATGCATCGCCACGCAGCAAGCACACCACCATTAGCAAGGTGAGAAAAAAAAAGGTCAACGATGGCCAGCTGCCACTCGGAACCAGCAACTGACTGAGCTCACCGCCATGACAAACACATTGTTGAAGAAATCCTCCAGGGGCTGCACCAGCCCCATCGAAGCAACCGCGAAGGTTTTTATGTCAACACCTACAGGGTAGACGACGATGCAAGCACAAAAAATTCACAGGGTAAAAATCTTTCAACACAAGGAAAAGTGGATCTTGGATTTTTCGCTCTGGAAAATATTGTGTACCAGGATGAATCTTGTCGACAACCTCCAGGTAGGCGCTCCACAGAGCTCTTTCTTCATCTGTTTCAAATACACTTGAATCCACCTGCATATAGATTCACAGCGAGGAAAGATTAACATTGCAGCAACAGCCACACTCTACTGGCGATCGGATGGTTATCTGTGCATATTACTGTTCATAAGATTGGTTCATAATTCAAGCTGTGATCAGAGTTTCAAAGTTAAATCATGAACATGCATATGCTTATTCTTATACAAACAGCTGTTACCTCTAAAGCAGACCCAATTTCTTTTCCACGTATTATTCTCGTGGGCCTTGAATACGCTTCGACGATTTTTGGGAAATCATCGGTTCTTGCAAATGCTTCCATCTGCAAGGTTCACACATCAAGACCATAACAACAAACCCAGGATGCTTCCATTCATTTCGGCGAAGTACCAAATAGATAATTTAACACCATGATTTTACAACCACGGCGTAGCATTCCTATTTATAGATATGAAGTATTTGAAAACCATTTCAAGTGTTTGCACCCAGAGTATTCAGAATAATTGAAGAAACTTATGACGATAATTGTTGCAATTCTGTAGCACTTCATGATATCTTACTTCAATTGCTGTCTGTGATGCTAGATAAGGGCAGTTTGCACGCTCCAGGAGAACTGAACGGACTATCTCACAATTAATTCCCTCATCCACCTGATGAAATGAAGGAAAAAACATCGCTTTCAGAACATGAAATGGATTTCCCTAACTAATATAATCATTGATCAGTGTTGACTTTTGGTGAAATAGACAAGACGTGTGATTTTATATGAGATCCAACTGTTTGTTAGATCAAAAACATCAGTATAAATGCCTGAATGGCAACAAGTACCACATTCAGTTGTATGCTGAATAAGCAACATGGATAAACATGAAACAGTGATAATTTGCATATTTAAGTTTGGAGTTTGTTGTTTATGAAGAGAGAGAGAGAGAGAGAGAGAGAGAGAGAGAGATAAACTTCACTAAAGCTAGTCTGTATGGGAAAGAACACCTGCCCTTCCACAGTGTAGGTAAACATCTATCTCAAATCCTTGGTGGATCCCCAAAAGGTGGAATCTTGGGGAATAAAAGCATTACATGTAACTTGATTATTATTGCAAATCAAGGAGATACATACCAAAAGTTGCTCCAATCTCCGCGTGACAAATTGTACTACCTAAGAATTTGACTAGAGTTATCACAAACCATATATTCAATGAAGACATAATGATGATTTGAAATATGTACTCACCTCATCTATAACGCCATCGTCTATTCTTATCGGCTGCCCCTCTGCCACTAAGGTCAAGGCCTTCTTGAGGTCAAAGTTCTTCTTGTTCTCAACCAATATTTGAACCTAGATAAAAAATTATAAGAAAATTTTATAATGTAATGACAAATGAAGATTTTTTTGAATGGACATATGCACATTCTCATCTTTCCATACCAATCCATAGGAAATTCTCCTCAGCCCAAATGGATCATTTGTAGAACTTGGTTGACATCCAGCTCCAAACAGACCCACTAGACTATCCAATCTGTGAAACAGTTAAGAAAAAAATGTGGTTTCTACGATTTCTGTGGGCTCACATGGAAATGAAAGCAGTCTTAAATCTGGGAAGATCCCAGTTTCCCAGAACATGTCTGTATTGCAATACTATGGAGTTTGTTTTATCCTGGCAGTACCGGTAAGGCGGTAAATGAAGCTGCTAAGAAGCTGTACTATGTAAAGTATCTAATAGCTGCACAGCCCTACTGTTTTGTCCACCCAATGTAATCCCTAGCCCAAAAGAACAGGGGCTGGAGCAGATCTTGTTTTTACCAACTCTGTGGAAAGAATATAGTAGCACAACATCCTAAAAAGGAAAATGCTACAACAATGAACCTTATAAACAAACAACAGTGGCAGAGCAAAGGTTGTTTGAATGACGAGCATGGACTTTGCAGTTTTTAGCGTTCCATTAAGATTTAAGAATGGCACTGCATATTGAATTTTTTTCAAGGTTCAGACTACTAAAAATTGAAAAGCAAGCTATTTCGTGCAGGAAATACCTATCAGCAACTGCGAGGACTATGCCAGCATCTGTTTTTGGGAACACGTCACCAGAAAACCTTGGAAGTGTTATCTCAAATAGTGCTTCTGCAATCTGACATGAAAATTACTCACCCAAAAGTGGATTAACTACCATAACCTTCACACTGAATATCTAATAAATTTATCACAGCGAAAAAGAATCAGCAACCTGTTCTGAAAGGCCATCTCTCAAAGCATAGTGGCGTGCCATAATTCCAGCCAGTGAAGTAAATTCTGTAACAATGTTAGTGGCAAGATCTGACATAGCCAATGCAGCTGCATCTTTGGCAACTGAGATCATTCTCTCGTTTGTTCCGAGAACGATGGCCAGTTCTGCAACCGTGTTCTCGACACGTTTCATTTTGTCAAGCATTGTACCAAGGCTTTCCTGTTTAACATGCAGCAGATGTTGTGAAATTAAACATATACAAGAATCTACGAGAATTTGGCACACCAAACTTACATGAAACAGAATGCTGCTGAGCTGTTCTCGGAATTCAGAAAAGTTCTTTTGTGTATCCATCTTATAAAAGAATTTAGCGTCCTCATACCGTGCCCTGTGTGTATATGCCAGTTCAGAATCTACAGTTAACTAAAGTTCTCTTGCAGAATGGGAAAAAGTCAGGGCAGAAAGAGTAGTCCAAACATAATGCTGGTAATTTAACTATGGCTACTACTCCCAGCCAAAACTCCAGCTATAAATTTACACAATAGCACTGCTAAAATGTTGATAAAATCTTCACAGTCTTAGCATAACCTGAGTACAGCTTCGTTCCCTTTGCAGACAACTTCTTCACTAATGGCACCATTGGCAACCTAGCAGCGAACACTGAATTAAAACAAAGATGAAAAACATTACCAGTTGTCATTTGTCAAGTACACAAAGGGGGGATAATCTCACGGTAATAAAATATGGTAGCAGATTTCCCGTAGATTTGGAGGTTACAGGGAAATACTTCTGGTGTTTCTGCATAACCTGCATATACAGGTCTGATAAGAAAATGCATATTATGAAATATTTTCTTCCAGTTAATGAATTAAATTTTCAACCAATGAATATATGTTAATGGACTTGTCATTTTGTTGATTGAATCATCGGAGCCAACAGAATTTAGTATGACTCCTAGGCATCACCAATCAAAAGCAGATCATACCGTTATTAATACATCCTTTGGAAGTTCTAAGAAGGAAACATCGTATCGACCAATAATGGGCACAGGTGCTTCCACAAGATTGATAACCTGCACCATATGGACATATGGTTTAGACTATATCTTGATAAATTGAATTTCAATAAGAAACTTTTGTAAAGAAAAGTTAAATGGGGAGCATAATAGCATCTACCTCCTGCACCAAGCTATCAGGTGCAATGATATCGCCGCCAACACCCTCAGCCAATATACTAGATTCATGCAAAATTCTTCCTTTGCGATCCTGCAGATGTGTTATATACATTGTGAGGTACAGTTAGACCTGGAATGGTTAGTAACTAAAAATCATTGATGAACTCATTCCAGATTTCCCCTGTTTTGTGAAGGCTATGAGAGTTTGCAGTTTGCACAAATCTTCTTGAGTGGAATGAATAGTGCACCAAATTGGAATCGACCGCTACAAAACCTCTGAAAAATGGATAGTACATGAGTATCTTATGTGTGCTCATCTCACCTGCATATCAATCAAGATCCCGGCTTTTTCCATGGTGTGTAAATATAACTCTGCAGTTTCCACCTATTAAAAATTTAGATCATTCCCTATATAGACATGAATATATGAATTGACGGAAACAAATTCTTATAAGTTATAACATATCCCTACTGGATGCTCGAGCTAATATGGATCAGAAGCATTTCCATCCTGCCCAAAAACTTTTCAAGTTTTGCAGCAACACTCTTTATGGAAGAACAAAAGATGGTGAACATAAAAATAAAAGTGCAAGAAAGTATGTTTTGTTAAGGTAGCTACGTCATGCGCAGAACCAGCAAGCTACAATAACATGCTTGGTACCTTAAAATTAGCCATGGAAGAGCTACGAAGGCCACATGACTGGTTCCCACTGTGCCATTGCAACTCATGTTAGTTATAATTATTAGAAACATTATTTCTCAAGGAACTGATTATACATAAATGCATATTTTAAGCCATGAAAAATATTATAGCAAGTAAAGTTTTCATTTCTACAGATTATTATTGCCGAAATTGTGAAGGGCAACTATGTTAACAAATATTCTATCCCCCCCCCCCCCCAAGACTTCAAAAGAAAAGCCCAGGAATTGGCCTGCTTGCAAACTAGAACTTTTCTTCCTTCAAACCTGTCTGCACATCATTATGCTAAAAACAGAAATTGAAGTGTACTACCTATTATGAAGCAAAGTACTACCTTGATATGCTAGCAAAACAAAATGGTACAATGAAATCCCCATGGAGGGCCAAGATCCAGCGTATTGGCCGGCTAAAAACAATCTGCAAGGGAAAGATCCCTGGATGGAATAAAATAGAACCATAGAGATCATGCAAAAATGAATTTAACTGTAATAGGGTCTGCACAGCACTATCCAGTGATAAACGATGCTAGCTACAGCAAATTGTCGTCGCTTTAGAATTCTGAAATATTGGTGCAATTTTATATTTTGGGCCTTTACTTATAGTAAATTTGATGAAACTAATGATCATATTCTGCTTCTATATCCAGAAAATAACATGTCTAACATATAATCAAGTAATCAATTGGTCTGACGACCTGAGCATTTAAAGATGACCATGATCCCTCAAACACAGTAATAATGTTATCAACATCAACAGTGTTCAAGCAGATGTGAAAGAATATCTGAATTACTATATGTAAATAAGAAAGTAAAATAATTCTTACATTGGAGTTCCAGCGCATAGACTTGGGAAATGAAATGCCAGATATAATAGTAGGTAGATCTTCAGTTAAGACCTGTAATTCACATGATACAATTAATGAACTGGTCTAGAGAAAATGAAGGTGTGACCTAAATAACTCAAGATCCATGCACAATGAGCAGTAAAGGACCTTTGAATATATAACTATGCAATATGTGTTTTAGTTGCTAGGTACTGGACGTCTTGGGGTGCTTGAGTGCAAGACCTACCTAAAGGCTTGTTTGGTATAGCTCCAACTCTAAGATTTAGGCTGAATCTGAAGTTTGTATAATATAATAAAATATTTTAAGTTTTTATTTTTAATATAAAATAAAAACTAAATTACTCGATTAAATACTCTTAATCTATCCACACCTCTAGCTCCAAGATTTCATGGAGCTAGGCTGAACCTGCTCCAAAAAATCCTGAAGCTAGAGCTGTCCCAAACAGGACCTAAATTGTGTCTAATCATCACAAATCAGTAGCCAATTATTAGTGATTATCCTATCAAGTATTACAAGCAAGCTAATTATGAGTTATGGAGCTCGAATTGTATAGTGTATTATGGAGTAGCTGTCCTAGCTTTGAGGACTGACCATCTTGCTCAAAGAACCTGTAAACATAATGTGACTACACTTCTTTTAACTTGTTAGGCATCAAGCAGTCACATGTCTCCATCAATAGCAAAGGTCCAACTTACAGCAATTGCCTGATATAATGACTTTCAACAATACATAAAGGACAGGACAAAAACCTCATCAGCAAAACGTGCAGACTCTTTGACCCGAGCATAGATATATTCTGTTTTACCTGAAAATATGCATTCATGAAACTTTAGACCTCATTAAGGAACAATGATAGCATATGTTAGCATAATAGCATGATAAATCAGCAATAACAGGCTAACGACTAACATGATTTCATTAGGCCTATATTCTGTAGTGGTGGTTTGGGTTAATCTAATCAAAATAACACCCAGTATTATGTCGTCAATTATTTTCTGCAGCATAGCTGAGAATTTAACCTAAGGTCATTGATAGAGAAAAGAATTATGTGATAGTATTGATTGATTATACCTCTACATACATAGGCCATTACCACGCATGTCTTTCATATCTAGCTAACTGAATCAAGCAAAGCAACAGAAGGTGATGTTGGATATGCCGACACAATATATGCATGCATGACAGACACAGCCGATACATGGTTGGTGTGGCGAGCAAAGGAGATTGGTCTAAGTACGCCAGTAATTTTGTACCCTACCTTAATTAGAGAACACTGGGAAAGTGGGATACTTTCATATTGGGCTCCACATGATGATTTGAACAACAAATATGAACAAGAAATTGAAATGATTATAGATCACCATTGAGCAACTGACACATGCTGCAGCAGTGATAATAAAACACACTGATATAGAAGCAGGCAATATAAATATAGGAATCGTGTTGTGTACCTTCAGTTCTTCTATATAGACAATCTATGGGACATTATTCTTTCGACAAAATCCTTCAGCAGCCTGAATAAGAGTAGAAAATTATTTCATGAAAAATCCATGGTAAGCTTGTGTGTGAGAATAGAGGACAAAATTCCAAGAAACAAACAGTCCCTCAACAGACTGAATAAGAATGGAGAATTATTCGCGAACTGAGCTGTAGCTCAGTGTGATAGAGTGCCAGCTGTGGCCTCTCCCCCTCAATCAAGAAAAAAAAGAATGGAGAATTATTCCAAAAGGAATAAACATTGTAAAGTTTTGTTATTTATTCGAATGGGTGTTACTGCTGTCATTTGTTTCTGCTTCAGTGAAGTACCAAAACTTTTTTTCTTCATGCATGCTACAGAAAGACCCAAAAATAAGTAATAGAATAGCAGAGGAAAGTTCAACTCCTTTTTGGGTAGTTAACCTTAGTAGGTTTTCCTTCTTGATCAAATGCCTTTGCAACAGGTGGACCACGTAGTTCAATCTCTTCCTCCATTTGCTTCATATTAAGAGTTTCAACAATAATCTGCAAACCAAAGAAGGCGTTCATATAGCTTCAGAGTTCAGACTGGAGTAAAGCATGTTAAAAATCTACAATTTAACAAGTAAATCTTTTGGATAGAACAATCATAAAAGATGCCTTACCAAGATATATGTTCTTTCAAAAAAGGTGTATCATTAACGCATACTCCCTCTAGTTTACAAAAAGAAGTCGTTTTGGACATGATTTCGAATACCAAGTAGTTATTAATTAGTGTGTATTTCCTTATTTGCCCCTATTAAATACAATGTGGTAGTAAAGATTGCACAGAAAACAAGAAGAAAATAGTACTCCTTCAGGAATATAAACGTCCAAAATGCAGAATAAAATACAAAATGACTTGTTTTAGGCAACTCTTGATACAAGTCTAAAATGACTTGTTTTTCTATACCGGAGGGAGTATCATGTTTTATCTATTTCATTTTCATACAATAAGAGATACACAAACATCACACATTCTGTCGTCCATTCCTACAAAGAAACATATAGGGATCCCACTGACTGGTATTAAAATCTCTCCATCATGTGCTTTCCACCTGCTATCAGACTATTAAAATTTGTTTTGTCTCAATATTGCATCAAAGTTAGCGGTTACAGGCAGTGGCGGAGACAAGCCTAGGGCAATTAGGACTTAAGCCCTAGTCTTGTCTCCTTAATCACTCTTAAAATTTATGGAAATTTTGACGATCCAATGTAAATTGTATTGTTGACCCTAGCCTTGATTAAATTGTGGCTTCGCACCTGGTCATGGACCTACACTCATAGAGAGAAGACAGCTTTTGCAACCCCCCCCCCCCCCCAACACACCACACCACACACACAATAGAAAGAGATAGCTGACAACAATATATGAGGAAGAGTGCCAAAAATGGTGGTATGGAAATTAGAAACTAATGCAAGACAACAAAAGGTTAAAATGGTACCGCTAATCTCCTTGGTGTCCCATAAGAGTGTACTTTCCCATGGCTCAGTCTGCGTTTCTCCAATATTTGAACGAGAGATTTCTCCAGCTGGATGATATCAAAATATTCAAAGGTGAGAAAAGCTAAGACACTCCGTCTAGAATTAGAGTGGAAATCCTTTCAAAAATGTCATTATTACATTTCTTATGAGGATGAAAGCTAGGTTCAAAATTATTCTATAAATCATGGAGAATATTTTGTCTCATAAAGGTGCAGGAGGAACTTTTTACTTGTTTGACTGCTTCCACCACATCATGGGGTGGCAACTCTTCTGTTCCTATTTCAAGAACAAACGCTCGTGGCTGTCCCAGCACTCCCTAAATGAAAAGAACCAAAGACAAGTTAAAAATGCATGTATTTCTAGAAGCCCAACACAATCCATGCACACCATACTTTGCATGGTCATCTAAATGAAATACCTTTCTTATAGGCTTTTCAGAGACATGAGGATATATAAGATTAGACTCTTGATAACTGCCCAACGGATGACCAAGGTTTTCTCTTGTTTTCACCCAAAGCTGAGCACACTGACGAGCAAGACTGATCAAAAAGGTTGGCAGTGTGAGAATCTTTATGCACAAGGTAGAAATAATTAACTGAACAAACACCAAAAAACAACAATAGATGTAAAAAACCGTAAACACGCAAAATTTAAAAGACCAAAGCAGTGGGATTGGACAAATAATCAAATTTTTAATGTAGCAAAAATATCTCAAATTCTCAACAGAACTTTAAACAAGATGTGGAATGCTAAACCTCCTTCAAGGAAGAGAGAGAGAGAGAGAGAGAGAGAGAGAGAGAGAGAGAGAGAGAGAAAGAGAGAGAGATGGTGTTCTTGAGAAACAACTAAAGTTAAATGATTCATGATTGAATGAAATCAACATGACTACACAAATATTTTCATGTGATTCATGGAGGATAGGTAGGGCAGGAATTGGGGAAATACTGAAACAAAAGTAGATTAGTTGGGGAACAGCAAGGAGGAAGAAGCTTAGGCAAGAAGAAGAACGAGGAGGCCATCCCTAACTCTATCTCTAGTTACTATCTTTATCTCAAACTTGTTGAGGCTCTATCTCCAATTTGCCATGCCCATATCTGAGGTAAGCAACTAATCTCTTTGATCCATATGGCCATGGTTCCCCAGCCAATGCTCACAACAAATATCTTCTCTTAAGTATTGATAAATCACAAGTGATATCAAAACATACTAAAACTTACAAAGTTAGCTTGGTACATAATGAGCAGAACAAGCACATGAGATGCCAGTACTTGTGACCAAAGACAGTCAAATTGAAAATTTCTAGGATTCCATGATGAAAAAAGGCATAGAAAGAAAATAAGAAGCAGGTCCACACCTCCGCATGCGACCAAAATATCTTGCACGCTCTGTTACACCGACAAATCCTCTAGAATCTAATATATTAAAAGCATGAGAGGCCTTCAGAACATGATCATACCTATTCCATTGCAAAACAAAGGTCAGATTATCAATATTAACAATTAAAACATGTAAGCCAAGAAATGAGTACATTAGTTAAACATACGCAGGAATAGGCAACTCAAGTGATAATAAAGAGCGAGCCTCTTCTTCAAAATCATCGAAACGTTTTTGAATGTTATCAACATCGGCATGCTCCAAATAATATGCACTCATCTCTTTCCTGCACCAAGAGACAAGATATATGGTCCTGAGCCTAAGCACGTGTCCTAATAGACAATTTTCATCTCATTTATGTTTAATAAAGACAAGGATATTTCATAAAACTGTTCTACATAATACATACGAAGAAAAAATGGGGATAGGATCATAGGAAAGAATAATCATTGCAGGCAGGACGCTAAAGAGAAAGGAAAGGTATGCAAAGCTCCCAGAACTGTCAAGAAGAAACATACTCGTTCTCAAGGAATAGTTCTCCATATGTAATTCCTTTAGTGTATTGTATATCCTTGAAATGATCTACTCCCTATCAAAATATCTAAATCAAAGTAAGGTCAGCTCTTTCAAAGGACATACAATCCAGGAGGGTAGGAAATATTTGCAAAATAAAACCATATCAGATTTATATGAGGTTGTACACATAAAGGGTGCAGGAATCCAGAATCAACAAATCAATAGGTGGTATGTTAATCATTTGTTCATCTTCAGAAACATAACAAATTACTAAGAGAAGTAGACAGTCATTACTAACCTGAAGAGACATGAGGATGCGTTCAAGTCCATATGTTATCTCAACAGAAACAGGCAGCAATGGAAGGCTTCCTGACTACAGTAATTAAGAAAAGAAAGTGTGTTTTAAAAATTTTCAAAGGATTACAAGGGAATAGTACACATCAAGTTTTGAACAGATATTGTGATACTAAATTAGTCAATATAATGCACTAAGCTAATGTACTTAGTCGTCAGCGGAACAGTGCCTCGATTAGAAAATTTATAAAATTCAACACAGTCAGTAGAAAAGCAGATTATGAGCACATTTGGCTTTATTTCACAAGTTTAAAAAGGTACATGGTTCCTTTGGCAAGTTCTGCAGGCAGTACCAGCTAAGGAGCTTGGTTGGGATTGGGAAAAGGAAAGTTAACCTGGGTTTGGAGAACTTTGCTTGGTAAAAGGAGCTAAAATTGACATTTGACAACATAACATGAGCAATTAGTTTGGTCAGTTAAGAGTGAAGGATTTTTGGCCTTTTCCTCATCTTTTTTCTGTATTTATCTTCCCTTTTTGTTTGGATTGGTTGTGGGTAGTTTGATCTTACTGTTCAAGTTTAAATTGTGTTAGGTCTTGACAACAAAATCTAGTACTGCTTGAAAGGAATTCAAACATTTTGTTGACAGTACAATACTGAATCCCAACGAGCAACCTAACCACAAATTTTGCCCTTAAAAGCTAGAAAATGAGCCAGTGTAATTCAGCTTTAGCTTGGCTCAGTTTACCTATATTGGCAAAAGCAAAAACATGCAGACCAGGTTTATTAAAAAAATGAACAAAGACATATCATTTGCACAGTATTTTTAGCTCGCGCCTGTACCTGCTGAAAATACGTGAATTGTGTGATTTCCATGCCATCCATCCAAACCTCCCAACCTAATCCCCATGCACCAAGAACCTGTCCATCAATGAAAGAAACATGAACAAGGTAATGCATTAGATATATTCAATTGCAAGTTGCAACAGCACTTAATATAGTTTCATCAGAATTTTATTCAATCATTTCACATATGATAAATTCTTATTTAAAAAAGGAATAGTAAAAGGAGGAGGAACTTAACTGGACTCTCCCAATTGTCTTCAACAAAACGGATGTCATGTTCATGGACATTGATACCTGTGAAAAAAACACTTACTGATTTCATGTATACTCATACCAATGGATTAGAGAATGAATTAAAGAGTAGTGTATTACTCTTTTATGATAATACAGAAACCAGTACCACATTAGTGAAATACCTAATGCTGAAAGGCTGTGCAGAAAGAGTTCTTGCGAATTTCCAGGATCAGGCTTCAAGATTACCTATTGGAAAGGCATAATTAAAAAATGGTTCAGAGCAAGCAAACATAATAGGATGGAACATTTGGTTCTTCACTCGACCTGAAATTGAGTGTGACGCTGAAGCCTATTAGGATTATCCCCATAGCGACTATCATCCGGTCTTATACTTGGCTCCACGTAACTTCAAGACAATGTTCACGGCAAAAACAGGAGAGGATGTGAGGAAAGATTGAAAGATGTAACCATGATAATGTGATTGTGCCTTGCCATGTTGGTTTAAAAAAGATTGTGGCTTGTGATTGAGAGTGTTCAAAGTAGAAAAAAATGATTATTTGCCACTCTAAAGATGCTCCCGTTGATTATGATGTCACTCTTGAGACTGACATGTAGTACAATCTATGTCAATGTCTTAATGAATATGGGTCCGGATGACAAAAATATGAATGAAACTACTTCTTGAGAGTGTGAGAGTGGCAAATTATCAAATCTCTCGCTCAAACTGTAGACAAGGAATCATTGAAGTTGCGTTGCATGTATCCATGAGAATGTGATTGTGCCTTGTCATGTTGGTTTCAAAAAAAAAAGGTTGTGGCTTGTGATTGAGAGTATTCAGACTGTAGGTAAGGAATCACTGAAGCTGCAGTTGCATTCAGGATTGAAGGATGATGTGTAGTGGTCTTACGCGACGTTCCATGGCTCGGGACCTAAAACTCTGAGGAATGTCAAGGGGTTCATCGTCCCAGCGCCAACCTCCGTGTTGCTGCACTGCATGACAGCGCACCCGACCGAGGCCCAGTAGTCCTGCACAAACACAATGGTGGGTGAGCGTGATGACGACCTACACGCGGGCGAAGTGAGCACGGGGAGAAGAGCGGGAGGAAGGACGGGGACCTGGAGGCGCTGGATGGCCTGCTGGAAGGTGAGGACGGAGGAAGGGGAAGAGGGCGGCTCTCGCCCCTTGGCGGCGGCCATGGGGGCGGGGGACGGGGCATCGCCGCCGTCGGCAGCCGCGGAGGCGGACAGCGGGCGGTGGCGTCGGCGAGAGAGGCGGGCGGGAGGGGTCGGCGGGTGCGGGGAAGCGAGCGGAGAGAGGAAGAGGAGGTTGGGAGGGGGCACCAAAGCCACAGCCATGGCCACCATTCTCGTGCTCGCGAGAGGATAAAGCGGGAAGAAAGATGACGAGGATGAGCTTCCGTACCGGCTTTATTTATTTATATAAAAATTCCATTTTTATGAGACTCGACTAAAACTAATCGTTAACTAAAATTAATTTTTAGTTATTTAATAATTAGTTGGCTAAAATTTAGATCCTATTTGGCTTTTTTTCGTGAGCTGCTATTTTGCTTGTTATTATAATCTGGAGTGCAAATTATAACAATTCAGTAAACTCGTGGAACCTAGTTTTTTTATAAGCCGGATTTTTATAATCCAAAGTTAAAATAAACAGGTCATTATTTCACTCATGTTTGGATACTTTAGACTAATATTTGAAAAAAGACAATCTGGCTTAGCCTCTACTACAGTACCTGATACATTGTTCTACTACAATGCCAGGATGAAGGCAAAATAGTAAAGGTTCCCTATTAACTCCTATCGTGGGAGGCAGTTGTAGATACTCCTATTGCTAAAATCTTAGCCTCCACACCTCTCCTCTCCTATCTAGATCTCAGAGGTTGAGATCGAGTTCTTTCCCTAGATCTCTCGAACGGGGCTAGCACGTCGTCGTGAGAGGAATCCATCCATGTATGTGTGGACTCTATGAAGGGGCTACTCGAACAACGCATTTGTCGTCATCTTCCTCAAGGCAATCACCAGTCTTAATCGTCGTCACCAATGGTCTTCGTCGCAAGGGTACGTGCTTCCTCAACATCTTCTTCCGCTACGCTAGCACGTCTTGCGTTAGAAGGTAACGATTTATGATTCCTCACGCGCATGGTTCCTAGGTCCTCTGGGTAACTTTTTTGAGTTGCCGGCTACTGTAACCAGCCCACAACCCAACATATGTACCCTACAGTATATATTATCTCTAAAGTAATTTATAGTATATGTACCCTCGAACTATTATTCGTCTCCACTGAACCACCCTTGGATCACATTTATACCTTTTGAGCATCTCCAAGAGAGTTTTTAAATTTTATTCCTAAATTTATATAGAGATTATCTTAAACTCTATTTCTCCCTAAAAATTAATCAATCTACGTCAGTTTCTCTATAATCATGATCTCTATTTTTAAATACTACAAATGTGGCCTATAATTTATAAAAAATTTATGTGAAATTGTAGTACTTTTAAGTATGTATGTCATCCAGCCTATAACAACGTGCAGGTAAGAAAATAATACACTTGCAAGAGAAAAAATAGGCACGGATAAAAATAGGGAACAACTAAACTAATCCTATAATTGAGAGAGATGAGAGATGACATGATTTAAGGAATAAAATAGGTAAGTGGCTCATTTAAGGGTACTATTGAAGCTTCGTCTTTTACTAAAATACATAAATTCAAATTTAAATAGTCATATAAATAATTATAATCTCTTAGAAATACTCTTAACACCTTTGATTCAGCTAATACTAAAATTATTTTTAGAACGGAGAAACTGTTTGTTTTGGGGCTAACAATACTTCTATAACAAATCAATTCCTCATTTCTACATAATCGGAATATATAAAAGTATAAACGGACATAAAGACTCCTTTTTTATTTTTCTAAAATTTCATTTTACACTTACATTATAGACACAAGCAAAACAAAGTATTCTCTCCGGTATAGAAAAACAAATCATTTTAAACATGATTTCAGATACAAAAAAATTATTAATTTTGTATATTTGCTTTGTTTACCCCTATTAAAATACAATACAGTAGTAAAAATAATAATAAAAAAAAAAAATAGTACTATTTCAGAAGTATAAATATCTAAAATACAAAATAAATATAAAACAACTTATTTTAAGTAACAATAAATATAAAAAGACTTGTTTTAATTGTTTTAAGTAACACTTAATACAAGTCTAAAACGACCTTTTCTATATCGAACAATTACTCTAGTAGAAAGCTACTCTCTTTCCTTAAAAAAGAAGAAGAAATACAATAGTTTTTGATACTGGTATACCCACCAAATGATTCATCGTGTACTTATTGGAAAATCTAGATACGTAATCATCAGACGGATACACCAGCTTGGCAGGTGGCTGCAACGACACAGCAGTACGTAGCTAAAGCAAGAAATCAATCAAAGCCTGGACGAGAGGTTGAGCTGCTGCTTGAGCAGCGGGCGGAGGTAAGTCATGGTAGCCGTCCGGCACCACCGTGCGGTTCAGAGGGTCCTTCCAGGCCTCCTCGTACAGCGCCGGGTACACGTCGCCGTCGTACCTCCCCAGCCCCGACCCCAGGTAGTGATCCGTGTAGTTGAACGCGTCCACCAGCGCCACCGCGTTCGGCCGAACCTGCATTCCCAGCCAGCCATCACACCTCACACTTCACTCTCTACCCACTTCACAGTGACGGTTGACAGTTGACAGTTGACAGTTGGGAGTGTCTGCTCACTTGCAGAACAAGAACATGCGATATGAGGTACGTACCAGGGCGTACAGCATCCCCAGCTGCTGGTTGGCGAGAGCTCCTTGCTTTGCTGTGATGCAACCAGTCGCCAGGAAGTCTCCCAGATGCTTGTGCAAAAGATGGAGTGCATACACGTTGCAAAGGTTGCGGAGCTGCGCCTTCACTCCCTCGCCGGGGATGTCCTGCTCTAGTTTCTCGATGAACCTGACCATACACACCAGTTGATACTCTCAATGAATGGAATATACTCATGCAGCTGCAGCCTGCAACTGTTATGTGTCTTGCCTGGAAGGAATCTCACACTCACTTTGTGACAATTATCATCTGGATATGGGCCGCCGCGACCTCGAGTAGATCAGGGGACAGCTCATAAAAACCTGCATCAAAAAAAGGGGCAAGAAGTGGAGTACTACACCTAGTTTCTATGATTAATAATTTGATATGTGCAATGCCAACCTTCTTCTTGACTCGGCGCCTTGCTTATGTTCTGGGCACAGTTCACTGCCATCCTCAGGGCGCGAGCTTCAAATACCTCCTTGATGGCAGCAGGATTGAGCCAGTCTTCAGCTGTTGACAACCATGGACAACATGAATCAGTATGATGCTCATCTCGAACATCAACATCTTCCCCGCAATGGACAAACGTCATGTATAATGGCAACTGGTATATAGTTATATAAAAGATACAACTATTGAACTATGTACCTGTAGTTACACCACATGTGCATTGCAGCAGGTACTGTATGTTGCCCATGTAAGCTGTGGTACCAACAGGCTGTTTTCCAGAAGCCAACTGGGAGACGGTCTTCATTAGAAACCTCGCAACCTGCAGAGAGCACCAAAGGTTATGACTATGCAATTGACCAAAGCCGAGAGTATTAGATCATGATGCAGTCTTATACTACTAGGCCATCAATGCTCCCGCAAGCAGGCAAGAGTGAATTTGTATCCACAGAATCAAGGAATAGCATACTAACCTGCAAAAGCAATACGACATTGTCTCCTTCGTATGTACAAGCAGGAACATAGACAGCAAACAGTTCAGGAAGCCCGCTGCTGTTCAGGTAACCATGTCCACCACAGAGCTTTCGGCATTCTTCAATTGCATCCTGCATAACAGAGAGATTAACATTATTTTGAGAACAATGGATTGTATGAACTGATAAAGCCGGAGTATGAATCTGAAATCTCAGTATAACCGGTTAAACAAGTATCACTGTTAAAGGTGTTACTAAATTAAATAATTATACGCACAGATGTCACAGATGTAGTCACAGCCTTCAGCCCAGCAGTACAGGCATGAGCCTCTTGCAGTGTTGAGAAATCTTTAGCTTCCAGTTTATGTGTGACATCAGTGTACAACCACTTCAGCCACTCCCCCACAAACCTAAACGCATAAGCTGAAGCCAACAAAGGAATAGTCTGCTTTGCTGAGTCTTGTAATTGAGCACCTGTAACCAATATAGATCCGTTAGGCACTCGTCGTTGGTAGCAAAAAGTTAAGCTTATTGATTAAATTTCTCTGCACATGATCAATCCAATTTTTAGATGGACAGAGTAAAAAATATTAATTCAGACAATCTTTTTTCCTAGGAAGAAGCAACATGAGGCACATTACAGGAATGTTTCAAAAGCACATTAGCAAATTAATAAACGGCAACAGGAAAAGGCTAACTATTAATAATCTGATATAGTACCTGAGGTCTCAGGGCCACCAACTTGAGATCCAAACTGCTTTCGAATAGCGCTGTACCTTACAGCAATACAAACAGCACGTGACAAAGCCTTAGAAGCATCTGCAACAATTGCTTGACGAACATAAACCATTGTCCCATAAAGCAGCTGCTTTGGGACATCCGAGTGCACATATTTTCCCTCTTTCGTAACTTGTGAAAGCCTACATGAATAACATCGGTGTGCTTGAGAACGGTTACACCAAAGTATCAGAAATTCAGAATGCATTTCGTAAGTGCCCTAACAAAACATGATAATCCAGTGGACACACCTCATCAGCATTTGATCTCTTGGGATGCGCACATGATCAAATCGCAGGACTCCATTATCCATACTGTTGTATGCACCGCTACCAAATTTCCCACCAATATCACCAAGAGTAACACCAGGAAGGGGATTGTGATCCTCTAGGCTTCGCAATTGCACAATGAAACCTGACATATGGACAAACATGAGTCACAAACAAAAGAACCCGCTTAAAATGCCACCTTAAGATGCAAAAGGCTCTACCATGTATGCCGTAGTCCTTTCCTTCAGTTATCAGACGAGCATACACGACTGCATGAGTGGAAGCCTTCCCCAAGCCACCAGGCCACCACTGCACAAGGGTGAACATCATGAACCATGAAACATTGATATTGGAGAAATTACAAATTACCAATACTATATAACATCTTAAATCTTGATGGATAAAAAAGGAACACTATATTTACAAAGCATTACCTTGCTAGAAGTCAGAGTCGGGCTGTGAATAACAAACTCATCAGTCTTTGGATCAAATGTGGCAGTCGTTTCAAGGCCCTGAACATTTGAACCATGGCCAAGTTCAGTCTGAGCATAGCATCCAATTATTTGGAACTTGTAGGCCTAGTGGTAACCACTTCTTCTGCTGCTCTTCAGTCCCTTGACCTTTTATAGCAGGAACAAACATGCCCTGCAAAATAAATCATTGCACTAAGCATCGTTCCCAATTAAGCGTGCCGGTTGTAAATTCATCCAAGTTTAAACAATCTGGGTAAACTTGCAAGGGCCAATTCATCTCTTGTTCAACATAGGCAAGTGTTTTAACTATTAATTAAAAGGAGGCCTGACTTGGCGACTTCTATGGAGGTGAAGATAATATGGTCGGTATTCGTACCCAATGCAGATCAACATAGCCAGGCTGATCCACATATAGCCTCAGCAGATTTGCCTCCTCTTCTGTCAATCCATAACAGCATTACATGAGTTAAGAGCAAGGAGATCGGATCTAAACAAAACAGGCCAGTGCTGGGAACTCATGGGACCTGTAAGACGTAGCTCGACGATACGCTTCCACGCATGAGCAGCCTTTTTGAGTGTGTCCTTGAACAGCTCCGTCCTGGGGAGCATTGTCCTGTTATCCTTGCGGAACACCTAGATTGGAATGGAGTAGAATGTAAAATTATCTTCTTTAGGCAGAATTCAAATACATGCTGAATGATTATGCAACATATTGCTTGAAAGGTGGTTGCATTTGCTCTGGGCAATGATTCATCCATCATGGAGGTGATTCATCCAGTGTGAAGCTAGGAAAATCGTATCCTATATTCATATCCTTGTAGTAAAAATAAACAAAAACAAGATATTCGTGTGGGTAAAAGGTAGGACAGCTTTGGTGAATTTGAATAAGAGATCCACCACGAGTGAACCATCGTATCATCATAGTGTATAAATCAAAACATTATGCACGAAAAGGCTCAAACCAAAACCGAATACTAGCACAAAAAGAAGTATTTTTATCAGATAGTAGCAAAAAAGAAGTGCTTTCATCAGATGCTAGTAAAAAAAGAAGTATTTTTAGTAAAAAGTATATCTTGTTTTTAACAAATCCGGCGGCGGATTGAATCCGCGTGAGGTTGGTGAAGCCGAAGAAGGAAGGAAGAATTGGGGAAGGCAGCCGCCAGAAGGTAGGTGAAAGTAAACGAAGCGAAGGGGGGAGGGAGGGGGATGGGGGAATCGAGATCCATGGCAAGCTAAGGAAGAATTGGAGGCGGCGATGCGAGGAGGAAACAGAGAACGGAGGAGTCAAGAGCGCTTACGGGGTCGGAGGCGACGAGGCGCGCCATGCGGTCGGCGACGTCGACGGCGTGGCGGGAGCCGGCCCAGGCGACCTTCATGCGGTCGACGTCGAACAGCGCCGTCGCCCTCTCGCCGGCGAGGTGGTCCACCTCGCCAATCCCGCCCTCCATCTTCCTCCTCTCCCTCTCGGCGGCGCGCAAGAAATCTCCAAAGCAGCAGAACGAGAACAAGAACAACAAGAACAGCAGCAACAATGGAGACTTTGACCTGACCCCCTCTCCTCCCTCTCCCTCTCCCTCTCCCTCTCCCTCTCCCTCTCTTTATTTATAGCGGAGAGCAGCAAGCACTCGTTTATCTGCAAAACAAGAGAGGATTTTGAGATTTGAGATCAATTGGGCGTAGAAGATGTGGAGTTCGCATCTACGTCAGCGTCGTCTCCATCTTAATTTACCAATTTGATCGCCGAAAAGAAAAAGAAAAACCTCAATGCATTATAGTTCAATCGGATTACCAGTAGTACGGTGAAAAATTAAGGGTTAATTGCTTTTGTGCTAAGTTATTTTCCAATTCGTTAGAAAAAATTTCGTTATTTGATCATATATTATTACTATTTTAAATTTACTATTTACACTATTTGGATTCAAATATTCATAAAGAGTAATAGCATAAAATAACGAATTGGAAAAAGTAATGACATTTGATTAAATACTCAGAGTATAAGTGGGTCCAAATGACATAAAAGATTAGATTTTAAATAATAATGACATATGAACAAATATCAAAATTTTAAGGGTTAATTTTTTATGTGCCATTATAATTTTCACGGTTTGCCAATATATCATCGATGTGTCACTGATAAATGGGAACCGCCACAGTCACTAACAACGGTATGTAGACAATTTTTGAAAATTATAATGGTACGTGAATAATTTTTCCAAATTTCAATGGTATTTATGGCGAATTAAAAAATACCAATGACACGGAAGCAATTAACTAAAAAAACCCAGGTATATAATATTATAATATCCTGCTCGTATCACGTGTGGAATTAGCTTATCGTTTTCTTGGATGTGAAATCTGAAAAGGAGAGAGAAATATCACGTGTGAAAGTGGGAGCCGCAACATTGCCGTTATGGATTAGATGACTGTGTGAGTAAGCTGGTCGGTGGTGCGAAAATCGAAGAATATTGATATTGTTAATACTAACATAGTTTTACTTAAACTTAAGTTAAAATCGAAGAATATCGATTTTTTAAAAGTCAAACGGCTTACATTGTGATAAAAATGCGACAGTGTATAATATCTGTGAAAAAGATATGAGTTAGTTAGCCTCAAATCTCTTTAGAGAAATTTCTCGTACACATCCCGACACACCCGTGGTATTTAAATAAGGTTAGACCCTATATGGCCTATTTCAAAAAAGAATAGTGTATAATATCTAAGAAATGACGAGAGATGAGTGGTATTAAATTATTATATAAAATTATTAATTTATATATTTCACTTTGTATATCACTTCAATTCTTTTGAAGGGATTTATACATTCAAGATCAACACTTTTGTTGTCTTTCAATGTTTTTCCAGTAATGTCAATTTAACCGTCTAAAAAATAATTATTTTTTGATTTTCGCCGTTGCGTAACGAACACTGATAATATTTATATAACATAAGAACATAAAAATATAGAAACTACATATAATGTTTAGGGTTTGTTTGATAAGTTCCGGCTTCTAAAATTCACACTGAAGCTGGAGTAGAGCACTTGAAGCTGACTAGACCCTGCTCCATTATTTTAGTTCATTTTTTTGAGCGCTCTCAACGGGATGTACTCATTAGAAAAAATATTTAGTTTGTTTCTAGCTTCACAGGATAAAGAAATTAGAATTGGAGAGCGTTAAAGACTATTCTGTATAAAAGGAGGAGGCCCAGGCCGCTAGGGTTTACTTTACTCCACTTCTGAAGCGGAAGCGCCGCCCCGTACTCCGACGAGGCGACCAACCATGTCCACCGGCCGCCCCTACCGTCGCGTCCCCGCCGCACCGTCCTACGTGGCCCGCGCGCCCAGGCCTCGCCCCACGCCGCCCGCCTCGCCGCCGCTTCGCAAGCCGGTCTTCACCACCGTCGACCAGCTGCGCCCCCAGACGCACGGCCACACCCTCGCCGCCACCGTCCTCTCCGCCCGCACCGTGCTCGACAAGCCCCCCCGCGCCCGCCTCGTCGAGTGCCTCGTCGGCGACCACACCGGCACCGTCCTCTTCACCGCCCGCAACCAGCAGGGTAGGGTCTCCTCCTCCTCATACTCGCTGGACTCTTCACTTGTAGATGCGATTGACTTGCTGCATCAGCATCATTCTAGTGCAAAAACTGTATCTGTCAGCTATGTCGATATGTAATTATGCGAGAGATTTGATAATTTGCTACTATCAAGTGGTTTTATATTTTTGTCATTCGGATCCACTTTCATTGATACAAACGGTCCTATAATGTTCAGTCTCAGGAGTGGCATCAGTGAACATCCTGATAGTGTCGAATAATCATTTTTTCGCAATTATGCATGCCTCATTATTACTATCTTGTTATGTTGGATGATCACGCGGCGCCTCAAGTTACATATGCTTCCTGTTTTTTTGTTATGGCTTCCATGCTTATTCATCCATTGCCTGCCTATCAGCAAAAACAATTGGACCTGCATTGTCTACAGAACAAGTCTATAAGCACATTATGTTGACAACCAATATATATCTCAACTGTCGTGTATGTATTCCGCGTTTTTTTCACTTACATTTGGCACGGATTTGGACCACAAAGCCCCTCACTGATTTTACTTGGATCCGATTGCCAATTGCCTTTAGGCAATGAAGGAGGTCCATAGTTCTTGTGTCTCAAGTCGATATTTGATGCAAAGTGATATGCTCTTATTGCTTCCTCATGCCAAACACTTGTTCTTCCCCCATACACTGCAAACTTGCAGTTTCAAATGCCCAGACCCAAGTGCACCACACTATTGACTTAGGGCACGTTTGTTTCAGCTTCTGACAGCTGCAGCTACTACTAGAATTTGATGCGGAAACAAACGGTCCAGATTATAGACTCAAATTGTTAGAATTAGTAGCTGCATAATCTAAAAATGAACTAGAATCTAGAAGCCGGAAAACACCAGCTACTCAGACTAGCTAGCTACTGAGAATCTCTAATCGTTAGAAGCTGAAACAAACAGGTCCTTAGTTAATATTGGTGATTTGGTGTATTTTCCCATGATTTATGTGCCTACTTTGGTATATTACAGCAGTCAATTAATCTTGTATGGACAAAAGCCTGGCCCTGGATATGTGCTAACCATTTATATGTCTGATCTAAGTCCTATCCTTTTGCTCTGTGAACAGTTGACTTGGTAAAGCCAGGCACCACGGTGATCTTCCGCAATGCCAAGATCGACATGTTCAAGGGGACGATGAGGCTGGCAGTTGACAAGTGGGGGCGTGTTGAGGTGACGGAGCCTGCTAACTTTCAAGTCAAGGAAGACAATAATGTGTCGCTGATCGAGTACGAGCTGGTGGATGTCGTCGAGGAGGATTGAGTTACACCGTGATTGGCTCTCAGGCTGTGAACATAGATTGAGGCGGTAGTAGCAGTTGGCTCATGCTATCCTGGAAGGCGATTTTAAACATTTGAAGCTAGTTGCTTATGTACAGAAGAAGGTCCAACTGATGCTTTCTGCAGGGCCTGGTCTATCATTAGGTTAGGTTTATGAAACGTGTTGATGCTGCCGGTGGTGCCTAAAAAAATTGGCAAGCCTAGTGGACTTGTTTCTGTCAAGTTATTGGTATGGAGCTGAATCTTGTGTGGTTTGATGTGATGAAGAATATCCATTCATATGATGCCTTCCTACACCCACCTTGTGATTTGCATTATTTGTGTGCATGTCATGTCTGACACTTTGATAAAATGGCTGTGTTCTGTGTTTGATCGCCATTCACCTCAGCTATAGATCAACATTGCAACAGTTATAGATCAACATGGATGAACTTTTTGCCTTGTTTTTCTCCTGATAGAAACCAATTCTCAACCTAGAGCTAGAGAAGACTAGTTGGTCGTTGTAGATTTTTTAATAAGAATGGCTATATTTTGATTGAAGGTCATGTGGTGGAATGGAAAATTTTGCTAATTTGCCACTTATACTTTGATTATAATGTTATTTCCACCTATGTCAATGAAAATGAGTTCGGATGATAAATCGGAGTAGTTCATTGTTTGAAGTGGTATTTTAGCAAAACTCTTCTCAGAATATGATATTCATTGTTTGAAGTGGTATTTTAGCAAAACTCTTCTCGGAATATGATACGAAGACAATGATTTTTGTTTAAACACACTTAACGTTAGAGTTTTGACGAGATTTAGTGTCAGTTAACTTACGTACTTTTTACAGTATTATAGATATTTCAGATTTGACAATTTATAAATCTATGGATTTTTTGTTTTTGAGTAGTAGTTCATCTTTATCTTTACTACTCTGGTACCAAGTAATTACAGGACAAAGCAGAGCACGGACGAGGCTCTTGTCCTTTCCTTTGGCTGGGGTGTAGCGCCGTTGCTTGTCCCACTCCCCTTCTCCTCTGACTCTGACGCGGACTCCGGCCGCCCATGGCCAGCCCCCGGCGAAAGCAGCAGCAGCACGGCGACGGCGACGGCGACGACGACAGCTACAGCTTCCGGTACCTGTCGGGGCTGGGCAACAGCTTCACGTCGGAGGCCGTGCCGGGCTCGCTCCCCGGCGCCCAGAACAGCCCGCTCGTCTGCCCGCTCGGCCTCTACGCCGAGCAGCTCTCCGGCACGCCCTTCACCGCCCCGCGCGCCCGCAACCTGCGAACGTACCACCTCCTCGTCGTCGTCTCTCTCTCTCTCTCTCAAGAATCCAAGAGTAAAGGCGCCTCTTTTAATTTTTTTCTATGCAGATGGCTCTACCGGATCAAGCCCTCGGTGACCCACGAGCCCTTCCACCCCTGCCAACCCGCCCACCGCCGCCTCATTGGGGAGTTCGACCGCACCACCACCGTCGCCACGCCCACGCAGCTGCGCTGGGCCCCCGCCGACGTGCCCCAGGCCCCTCCCCTCGACTTCATCGACGGCCTCTACACCGTCTGCGGCGCCGGCAGCTCCTTCCTCCGCCACGGATACGCCGTCCACATGTATCCTCCTCCTCCTCCTCCTCCTCCTCCTCCTCCTCATTATTCATTCAATCGAACAATCTAGACTGCTCGACTGATGATCCCCTAACTATCTTAGGCTGGCTCACTGATCTGTTTGTTACTCCTGCTTGCAGGTATGCTGCTAACAAGTCCATGGACGGATGCGCATTTTGCAACGCAGACGGCGATTTCCTCATTGTTCCGCAGCAAGGAAGTATGCTCTTCCATTCCCTCCAATCCTTCAATGTCTATATCTTACCTTACAAAATCAATCTTTAGCATTAGTTAGCAGTTAACCTGATGCCAATTTGTTATCTTTTTAGGCTCAGCAACAGCAACACAATCACCAGTACATTCCTTTTCCCTGTCACAATGACCAGCTAGCTACCACCAGAGTTGCTTTCTCTTGTTCCCTTAAATATGTTTTTATCGGCATCCTTTTCAGTGCTCCACTTGTGCCATTCTATGTCTTTATGTTTAGCTGTTAACATAGCTTTTAAAAGGAAAGCGTCATCGTTGTAAAGTATACGCAGTGTAATCTGCATTCAGTTATCCCTACCTTCTACAGGAATATCTATCATCTATGCTAATCATACTTCATACTTTTATTTCTTTTTCTATCAAGCCCAGAGCTGTTGGTCACAACTGAATGTGGGAAGCTGCTAGTCCCACCTGGTGAAATTGTTGTCATTCCTCAGGGTTTTCGCTTTGCTGTTGACTTGCCTGATGGTCCTTCACGTGGCTATGTTTCCGAGATCTTCGGTACCCACTTTCAGCTCCCTGATCTTGGCCCAATAGGTAACGGTGCTTTCAACCTTTTGGCTTGCCTTTTCTATACATCTTACAGTAATAATCCAAAGTTCACATAGCTAGAAGATGCTCAATTGGTGTGCAGGTGCTAATGGCTTGGCTTCGGCAAGGGATTTCCTTTCCCCCACAGCATGGTTTGAGCAAGCCCACCGCCCCGGATACACGATAGTGCAGAAATATGGTGGTGAACTATTCACTGCAACACAGGACTTTTCACCATTTAATGTTGTTGCCTGGCATGGAAATTATGTCCCTTACAAGGTAGCCTTTTTGACCTTTCAATCGCTTTAATTTCTATCTTTCTGTACAAAAATTACCAAGTCAAGGCATATGATCTCACTTGATGTTCTTCCTTTCAGTATGACCTTAGTAAATTCTGTCCATTTAACACTGTTCTATTCGATCACGCTGACCCCTCAGTTAATACAGGTGATTGCTTTTCACCGAGCGAAACAACTTGTAATCCAGTTCAGTTTGGGGGATTTTACATGCTTATTAGGGTCTAATAATAACCTCATTTATATAACTTTCAGTGCTGACTGCACCAACCGATAAGCCTGGTGTCGCATTGCTTGATTTTGTGATATTTCCACCTAGATGGTTGGTCGCGGAGAACACATTCCGCCCTCCATACTATCATCGCAACTGCATGAGTGAATTCATGGGATTAATCTATGGGATTTATGAGGTAGCACCTGATCCTGATCATTCACTAGCCTCTGTACTTTCTTCTCTGGTGAATTAACTAAAATAGTCATGATCAGAAGTTGTCTTCCTGAACTTGTGCAGGCTAAAGCTGATGGTTTTCTTCCTGGAGGTGCTAGCCTTCACAGTTGCATGACACCGCATGGCCCAGACACCAAAACATACGAGGTTAATCATGCCAATCTGATACAGAGGAATCCCTTGTCCATATACCTACCTGGGTAGCATGGCTGTCTATGTTCTTTGTGGGTAACATGCTGTCTTGCACCATTTTGCAGGCAACAATTAGCCGTCCCGACGCCAATGAGCCATCCAGGCTAAGCGGGACGCTAGCGTTCATGTTCGAGTCGGCACTGATTCCCCGGGTTTGCCAATGGGCTCTCGACTCCCCATCTCGGGATCTTGATTACTACCGGTGTTGGATCGGATTGAAATCCCACTTCTCACATCATGACACGGGCAGGCAACCAGTGAACCTGCAGACAAGGATGGCACAAACTAGCTCCCATCACTACCTACCAAGTAGTACATCTAAATTTACACAGATTTCTCAGGTTGCAACTGAGTAAGGGGCTGTTTGGATGCTGCGAGCTAAAGTTTAACTCCTATCATATCGGATGTTCGGATGCTAATTAAAGGAGTAAATATGAGTTGATTAAAAAACTAATTATAGAACCTCTAGACTAATTCATGAGACGAATTTAATAAGCCTAATTAATCCATCATTAGCATACTGTTACTGTAGCACCCCATTGTCAAATCATGGATTAACTAGGCTTAATAGATTCGTCTCGCAAATTAGCCTAGGGATTCTGCAATTAGTTTTTTAATTAAATCATGTTTAATTCCTTCTAATTAGTATTCGAACATTCGACGTGACAGCGGCTAAAGTTTAGCACGTGGTTGCCAAACGGAGCCTTATTTCCCAGACCCGTGTAGTTGTAAGTAAAGTCAATAATGTTCTGCAGCTTGCACTGGCATCAGTGATGTGGGGAACAAGCTAAGAGAAAGAAGCAGGCATGAAGTGTAGTGTTTATGGTGTGATGTGTTTTGTGTGAGCTGCAATGGTCGGCCTTTTGAAGGAAAGCAGAAGAGTGACGCTCAACTGCATCCAGAATTCATGTAGGGCAGCACATTTGTACTGTAGGAAGAGCAGCTAGAATATGTATCTTCAGTAGTTCAGTCCAGTGTGCATCAGTGTACCCGTTCATCAGACAAGTTGGTGTGTAAAGTTTGTCCCTGTAATTTTTTTTATAAACTAGGGTATTCCTAAAATTATTTTAGATTTAGATATTTTAGAAAAAGATCATGCCGCAATAACAGTATTCCTAAGAACTGGTTTGAGAGCCCAAAATTCCGGACCATTCCTCGGGGATGGGCTGGGATTTTAGTTTAATAGCACATCCCCAAGGAAAACATGCCCTAAATGATTTCCTATCTTACTTCATTTCTTAAATCACCTATTTTCTCTCGAAAGTATAAACCCTTTTTAATGATGCTACAATAGTATTTCTATCTGATTTCCTATTTTAAGTAATTTCTTAAATCACCTCTTAATTCTAATGATATATACTAACTTTCTTAGAGATGTCCTTTAGCAAATTTTGGGAGATACACCGGGACCTGTGCGGCTAATTTGTCCAGATAAAAGCTCCGAGTCAAAGTAAAATCAAGCCTAGATATGAAACAACCAAGTAAAAAAGGTAAATGTCAGAGCCACAGGTACCAATGTCATTCCAAGTCAGCTAGGACACTGTCTATCCGTTACATGACAATTGGTTAGTATTAGGGACAGGTATTGATCTGACATATATGAGTTTGGGTTTAGTTTTGTGTCAACGGGTTTGGATACCCATTTAATTTTAGACCGGGCTCGGGCTTAAATTAAAACCTGTGGGTTTCACGGGTAAAACTTAAAATTATATAGAGTTCATCTCATTTCCTATGATAATGTTATGTTGAGATATGTTGAGTGATTTTATCATTTAAAATTATGTATTGATAATGTGATAATATCCAATTTGTTATGATTTTTTAATTATATTTATGTTAATGTAATTTATATAATATATAAATTGAACTGGCAGGTTACCCATCGGGTTTCGGGTACCCAACGAGTTCAAATTTAGTTTTAAACCAATGGGTTTTATAGGTTTGAATTTGCATGAGTGACGGATTTTCATCAAACCCATGGAACCCATTGCCATCCCTAGTTAGCATGGACAATGGACAGTGTGACTATGGACTCTCAGCTCACCTCAATCATGATACGATGGTACAGAGCAACAAGCAGCATGAGCAAGATTAAACCATCAATTCAACATCATCATCATCGGCAACAGCATCGACGACAAAAGATATGTGCAACATGACACTAGTAAGGTGTACAACATAACATGGGATGAGGCGGCCATTAACCATGCACATGAGGTAGGTTATTCACCACCAAGGCCAGGTGTGTGCTTGGTTAGCATCTACTGCTAATTACAGGAACCTTTGCTTTTCATCTAGAATAAAACAAAGAGCAGCAGCACACCACTGACAGTGGCTACCTGCCTTTTGCTGCACACCTCAACAAGGGGAAAACAACAGTCAGTCAGGTGTGGCCCCTCTTCTGCCATTTCCAAGGGGCTGGGCCAACTCTCGCTGTCAGTCTCTACTCCTTTGGTTCATCGTCAGACAAGCACACCACATCTACACTCCCACCAGGGGGAGGATCACTGCTCAACCCAAGACTTGATGTAAGCCATGCATCCAGCGACACTGAATCCGAACCCACCTCCTGCGGCTGCGTACCTGACATGGGCGTGCATGCTGTTGACGGCGCTGTCGATGGTAAAGCTGCATTCGGGATTTGGAAAATCAGACGAGCATTTGATAGCACCGATGACGACGGATGTGACTTTAGTGCCGAGGTTGCCAAGGCTGCGCTTGAAGATGATGAGTTCACTGAACTCTGTCTTACGTTTACTGGGCTTAGAGTCAACTGTGGCATTGAAGATGTGCTCTCCAAGCCTAGTTGGTAGCTGCTGCTGATTTGCAGGGGCTGTGGGATGTGTTCGCGGCAACCTGAACTGGAGATGAGGAGCTGGTGCCCGTGCTAGTTCACTCCGAACTCCATAGTTTCCATATGCTGAAGGTGTGCGACTAAAAGGAGTTGATGTTGCTCTGACAACACTGCCTGGTATTGATAGGGGAGGTCGGACAACTTGTGAAGATGATGATGAATGGCACACCTCCAATGATGATAACTGATCCACCTGTGAAGGTTGAGCAACATGTCGTGGCAGTGATGGTCTACCAGATGATGATGAGCCAACTGGCTTTGCGGTCACTCCGGCCACCACTGAAGGCCTTGTTGGTATTTGCTGGGATACTGAAGGCCTTGTTGATATTTGCTGGGATACCCCAGTTGCTCCGGCCACTGAAGGCCTTGTTGGTATTTGCTGGGATACTGAAGGCCTTGTTGATATTTGCTGGGATACCCCAGTTGCTCCGGCCACTGAAGGCCTTGTTGGTATTTGCTGGGATACTGAAGGCCTTGTTGATATTTGCTGGGATACCCCAGTTGCTCCGGCCACTGGAGGCCTTGTTGGTATTTGCTGGGATACTGAAGGCCTTGTTGGTATTTGCTGGGATACTGAAGGCCTTGTTGATATTTGCTGCGATACCCCAGTTGCTCCGGCCACTGAAGGCCTTGTTGGTATTTGCTGGGATACTGAAGGCCTTGTTGGTATTTGCTGGGATACTGAAGGCCTTGTTGATATTTGCTGGGATACTCCAGTTGCTCCGGCCACTGAAGGCCTTGTTGATATTTGCTGGGATACCCCAGTTGTTGGACGAATTGGAGGACAAATGGCTCTTGCTGCAGTTCAAAGAAAGTGAACATTAGGGATAACATTTTTCTAAAAACAACTGGATTCAGGACATTGATTTTCTTTAAAACTTCCTATTCAAAGCCATGAGTTCATAGCAGTCTGTCGAGCATTGTAAACGAATTGACATTGGCCTGCTCACAAATCATATGTCACATTATCTCATTATGTAAACAAGCTAACAAAACATATAGGTAGCCATGCCAACTCATCCAAAACACTAAATTCAAAAATAAATAACAGCTTGTAGAAGATCTATTGCACATTTAGGTGTAAATTTTTGAAGTAAATCAGCAGGAGAGGCTCCTACTAAGATTTTGTATTAGTAAAAGCAAGGTTACTAGCAGGCTCCAGCCAAGAGCGTACTGGACTGGTTAGAGAAAGTTACATAAAATAAGCTCTTCCAAGAAGAAAATGAGGGAGTTACAGTGTCGAAAGTACATCTATTCCTGTGCAGCCAAATTGACCAAGCGGCTATGACCACCACATCCATGAAGAAGGACCTGGTAAAAACATTCTTGGCAGAAGCAAGCTTGGACTCCACCATCGGGTCACTTGACCAGCAGATGCACAGGAAACACCAGCAACATAGGCTAAAGGGACATTCAAAAAAGAGGTGACAAGTAGATTCTTCCAGTCCCTGGTGACAGAGGACACAACTGAAATCCGAATCCACGGGAAGGATGTGCTTCAGTCTTAAGATATTTTTGGTGTAAAGCCTGTCAATAAGGAGAAGCCAAAAGAAGACTTTGAGTTTGTTGGAGCACTTTAACTTCCAAAACCAAGAAAATACAGCATGAGGCTGTAAGTGCTTGTAGCACTGAGCATAGAATCACTTTGGGGAGTAGACCGTGGAACCCCAAATGAAGGACTAGGAGTCCGGGCAATCCTGATGGAGCACAAAGTTGGTGGAACTCAAGGAGAGCTTCCTGAGAGAAAGGAAGGGCAAAGTTATCCTCAAGTTGAGAATGACTCAAGAAACTCTTGACAGAACAGCAGCCTTGAGTTGAGAACGAAAAAAGTCTTGGGTGAGATAGTTTGAGGGGGGCTTGTAGCCAGTAGTCTTCCCAGAAGGCAGCTGAGGCACCATTGCCTAAAATGGGGCGAGCAATTCCTTGGAAGGGAGAGAGCTGGAGGATATCCTTCCACCAACGTGACCCTTTTGAGGAAGCCAAATGCGGGGCAGAAGGGGAGGAATGATAGTGGAGCCAAACTAGACGAACCCAGGGGATGTCTTGAGAGGAGGCGAACTTCTGGAAGTGCTTTAAGAGAAGAGCGATATTTTGTGTACGGAGATTAACCACACATAAGCCCCCTTTCTTCTTCGGTCTGCAGATGAGCTTCCAGTCAACCCGGGGGTGAAAGGAGGAGCCAGAGTTGTAGCCTCTCCAAAGACAGAGCCAGCGCGCACGGTCTATATGATTGATGACTTTAATTGGGAGCTTGAAAGTACACATGGCGTACGTCGGAAGAGCCAAGAGGAATGAGTTGATAATCTGGAGCTTTCCCGCCATCGAAAGCCAAAGTGTGGTGTGAGCAAGACGGCGTTCAATCTTGTCCATTAAAGAGCCGAAGTCTCTGAATTTTGGCTTGTGGGGGCCCAAAGGCAACCCCAGATAGGTGAACGGAAAAGATTCAAGTTTACAGCCGAAAGTGGCAGCCAAGACCTGGGCATGGATATCCGGTAAATTGATAGGGATGAGACTAGATTTGCTGTAGTTTACTTTGAGACCTGTTGACATAGAAAAGGTGTTGATGAGAGCTTTGAAGAGAAAAATATTCTTCTGATCAGCATGGAGAAACACCATGGTGTCATCCGCATATTGGATTATCGGAAAGTCATCAATGACTGGATGGCAGGCCGAGGCTTTAAGGAAGCCCAAACACGCTGCATGGTTAATTATGTTTTGACGACATGATTGCGGATAGCGATGAGGAGGTCCATCCTTTCCGTAGGAGGGACTTGGCCATCATACTCCGTGATGGCGAAGCATTCATGACGGAGAATGATATCCCCAGAGATAGCAACGAAGTTGCGCTGTCTGCGAAGCGGACCGCCGCCATCCCTAAGGACGCCGCCATAGGGAAGGGGAGTGGGTTCACCGGGAAGTTGGCCATTGGAGGCAGTAGAGGGAAGCGAGAGCGGAGATGGTGGGAGTGCAAAGGAGTGAAAGGCACAATGGTAGTGGACTGAGGAGACGAGGGCAAGGATGAGGCTAATGGCGCCTTTCCAACTTCTGAGACACACGGGAGTGGAGGCGACAGGGAGCCAAGACTCATAAAGGCCTAAGGGTGGGCCGAAATGGTAGAAAGGTTCTCGCCGAAAAGAGGGGAGGGATAGGAAAGAATAGGAGGCGGGAGCAGGGTGCTAGAAAGAAAAGGGCTTTGTTGACGTGAGCAATTAATGCATGGTGGTGTAGGGGATTTCCCAGCAATCGAAGGCGGAACAGTCCTCGGGGAGAAACGGCGAAAGGCATCGCTTTTCAGTCGAGACAAGATTTGGCCTAGAGAGATAGATCGCAGAGTGTCTAGACGGGGCATAGGGGAGCTCCGAGTTCCCAAGGGAGAAGTGCCATGAGGAACTAGCGGACGAGGGTCCAGGGGCAAGACCGAGCGGGGAAACTTGCCTAAGATAGAGGGCTTGGTAATGTTTGATTTGAAAATAATGCTGGCGGGGAAGGAGACAGGTCAGGGACTGCCAGAGGCCCTGAGGCAAGGCGATCGCCGGCGAGGAAGGTCCGGGAAGGAAATAAGGGGGCAACGAAAGGAACCCACAATGACGAAGGGAACAAGAGAGGTGGAAGGCGGTGGACAAGTATCATTGAGGATGGTAACCTGATTAGAGAAAGAAACTCTTTTGGACGCCTTGGGGGCTACGTAGCGCCGAGCAGAAGGACGCCAACCATGGGCCGAGGGTTGGCGGGCCACCAGACGACGGTGAACAGGAGACCAACTTGCTGCCTCGTCCACGTACCAACGTGAAACCTCTCTGGACCAATTCGGGCCACCGTCCCACCAAAGATGAAAGTAAACATCAAAGTGATCAGTGATGATTCTCTGGAGCCAAACAACTGAGAGACACACGGCCTTGGAGTAGACAGAGAACCTAAAATGCCTATCTTGAACATAGGCGACATGAAAACCCGCCAGAGTACCACCGAGACAAGCATGCAAGGCAAGGCTAACAGAAGACTCCGAGAGGCGGAAGGTATAACGACGAAAGACAGCTAAAAGAGAAAAGGAGCCAACAGGAGAAGAGGAGGGATGATGAACAGGTGAAGAGAAACGAGAAAGAATGAAACGCTGGAAATCGCAACCCATCGAGAAGTCCCAAGGAGCAACTAACTCCCTGAGAGCAATGTCCTGATCGAGCTCCACAAGACGCAAAGGGGGGCCCATCGAGGGAAGGGCAGGAGACGAGGCGGAGGGAGCACGAGAGGACTGACCCGGAAGGCGAAGGCACGGTTTCTTTTTCACACTAATCATGTCAGAACAGTAATGTGGAAGACATCAAATATTATTGTCTATAATCAATACCTTGGGCTGCGGATGTTGATACAAATTTGGCCCGAAAATCATCAGCTAGTGATTGATTTAGGATAACTTTCCCACATAAATCATCAAGTGTCTTCCTGTGCTGAAGATGAAGGGAATCTTGCTCTTTATGTAACAAATCATACTTCTGTTTTATCTTCTCAATTTCTTGGCTGCATTCCATTTTAAGTTGTGATTTCTGTCCACAAGTAAAAGTGAAATTGAAGAAACCATGATGGATCTGGAAATAACACAATCAGTATATACAAAACTACAAAAGAGGGAGAAAAATACAAACCTTCAGTTCATACATTTTATTAAGAGAATCCATATGTAATTGTAATCTGTGCAACTCATTTATCAGTGGTTCATTGCCAACTGGTGGGTGATTAAACATCAGAGATGCCACAGGAAAGAGTTGTGCTGGATCCATAGAACTAGATGCAGCTTCTGGCTGATGACTTTGCTGACTCTGATCAGGGTGTGTTCTGTCAAGCAGAATATTGGATACTGGACTTGATGCTCGTATTTCAGGTTGCAAAGGATGAGCTGATGTTGTAACAGACAAATATTCTCGGTCATTTTCTTGCAGAAGTTGTCCTGACACTACATTCTGCTGGGCAGACTGAATTACAAGATTTGTCTGAGCTTCAACTTCCCTAGACATTGGCAAGGCAGTCCGGTTGGGCAGAGCATCCGCAGTTGGTGGCTCCGAGTGAGGTGGATCAGTAAGAGCAGTGTCTCTATTGTTGGCATTAACTTCCACTGCAACATCCCCAAAATGTTCACTTCTATGGTCACCAACTGAAGATTCCTGATATAATGTTGATGGTACATACAAAGAGTTATTTCTGCCATTATAAATTTTACGAAACAAGAACAGACAAAACAAATATAGTGCACAATGATATTTACAGCCATTTAAAAAACCAACATAATATTCTAAGCACCTGCCCCCCATGAAAAGAAATAGTGTACCAGCTGCATTAGCTGAGATATCCATTACAGTACTACTAAAAATTAATTTAAGTAAATGGATAGAGTAATGCTCAAAAGAGTGTTATGTATCAAAGGTGGCAGACTATATACAGTTACCACTCTAGATGCCTAACATGTTGTGCAGTCCATGCTGGACATGGATTATTAGAGCAACTAGATTTACCACTTGAAAAGCAAAAATAAATATATTGATTAGCCTATTATATTGCATGCATGTGTTTCTTCAGTTTCTGTCATTACTAAAAAGGACAAGAACTTAAATGAATAATCTGCCAACCAAAAAAGACAGCACAATTCATGAAAACTGAAATCTGAAAGTACATGCACAAGAATGACTGAAATGTCACAGTTGACTATAGCTGTACATGGAAAGATTCCTAAGATAGAAAAATATGAAACATTGTTGTACAGTAAAAAGATAGACCATACAAGCAAGCGAAATCAGAATTTTCTGGGCATTTAAGAGGAACTAAAATATAACATACCCAATTATTCGAATTGTCAATTGCAGGATTAGAACATAACAAATGTTGAACAGCCAGGGGTGGCCCCCCTTGTGAGTCAATGCCATCAGAACTATTGTGGATCCTGTTGTCTGACAAGACAACTTCTGATATTGTTCTTCTTTCAGTGTAGATAGGAACTTCAACAGGTCTTACGGCTTCTGAATTGACAACTTCAGATGGAATGACACTTTGAACCAATGAAATTTCCATGGTTGATGCCAAAGACTGCTGACAATGTGCTGAAGTAGATGCAACGACAGGGAACTTATCAACTATTTCCTTGAAGTGGCTGAATTCCTCCATAGCAAAGTTTGAATCCGGTAAAGGAATGCATTGATCAAAAGTATGATCTAATTGAGCAGATTTTGCTTCCTGAAGAAATTTTTCCTTCAATTGTAACTCATTGGTGCATGCAGTTGATTGCTGCTGCTTCAGTATGTTACACTGGCATTTCATGTGTTCCAAAAATGCATATAGAAGCATAGTAAACCATTCAATTATTAGCTTCAATGTGTTACCCATGTCCTCTGAATCAATGCTACTTTTACGAAGGTGTTCCACAACTAAATTGCATGTTTCTCTCAGTTTCACCACTGTCTTTTGCTTGTACATGTCTAACATTGAGATCTCATTTGCTTGTTTATCATGAATATTTTTTTCTCTTAAAGAGAAAACCATGTTAACTAAATTAATTTTCTCTGTGATTCGGTTAAGTTTGTCCCTTGATGCATTTTGTTCTCCATTTGTTTCTAGAAAAGATATCAATTCTTTCTGTCCAGATACGACCTCCTTAGTCAAAAAATCACGTGGAGCATCTTGATGTGGAATATTTTCCAAATCACCATCGACAGATGTTACCAGCTTAGGGATTGACTCATCACTTCTCAATTTAGTTGATGTCTCTTGGACGTAAGGTGGTGTGTTGTTCCCTGGAGTAAATTGGCTGTGCTTGCTGATTTCGCTTGCTCTACGTGAAAACTTTTTCTTTAGGATCCTTAGCTTCTCATAAACAACCTCAGCAAGCCCTTCATTGCACTCGTAGTTCAAGTTTTTCACAGCGAGAGAAAGTGACTCTCTATGATTGACCTTATGCTTTAAGAGAGAAGCAGCACGCCAACACTGGAAAATGCATGAAAAGAACAATAGCATTTAGCCATGCAAATGTAGTTAAAAAACCTAAAGAAAGATTGTTTATCTAACCAGGGCAATGTTGAATGCATGCAATATGCCCGTTTGCTCCTGACTAACTTTATGATTCTTCAAAATATAATCGAGTAACTCCTCACATAAGAATTTAACATTCTCCTGCAAAAGGGATATAGCAAATGTGACTAAAAAATCAAATTACTTTAGGGAATTTTATGCTTGAACTGAAATATTAGGGTAACAGCATGCTGCATAAAATTCTACAGAAGAGAGGACGACTTTTTAACATCAGGACACATGTCCTGATTAATTTAAGGTCAGTATGTGCTCACTGATTTTAGTTATAAAACAACATAACATTCCTTTTCTCCTCAGGATGTGTATTTGGTACTTAATATCCTTATTGATCTCTCGGAAACAACATGATTTCAGCTCTCCTACATCAGTTTCGATTTCTTAGTTCTTAAAGACCATTGGTTGCAAATATATAGTGTTCTCTATTGGCAATAGAAATGACAGGTCATTACAATGTACTATTGTAGTGAACACTTGTATTGCTAAAAGAGGAAATTTGATTCAACGAAAACAAAATATGTGTATCTAAATCATGTGGAGAAACATGGATGTGATATCAAGATTCATGAATTTATGCTAAAAGAAAAATATGTTTCAGCTCTCCTACAGAAGTTTTACTTCTTACAAACCATTGTTGCAAATATACAGTGTTCTCTATTGAAAACAGAAATGACAGATCACTGCATTGTACTAATGTAGCGAGCACTTACATTCCTAAAAAAGGAAATTTGATGCAACGTGAAACAAAACAAAATATTTATATCTGAAGCATGCGGAGAAACATGGAGGTGATATCAAGGCTCACAAACTGATGTTAAAAGTAAAATGAGTTTTAGGATAAACTAGCTAGTAGCAACTCATAACATAAATGAATTGGAATGATGTTGTAAGAGTTAAAGAAAATGTTTCTGACTTTCTGTTATGAAGAGTAAATGTTATCAAGATCCAACTTGGTAAATAACTCTTCACAAGGTGTGAAACCCTGTTGTTGAAAACTAAGAAATTTAGTTATTAAATAAATGCCTAGAATGAGCAAATTGTTTCCTCTAGACCTCTACTATTGTAAACAAAAATATTTTACTCATTAATAACACGAAGCAAGAATTTATTTTAATGTATTTAGTAGTACCGGCAATTCCAACAGTTCATATAACTTTGACATCTCTGGCTTCAGCTGGGAGTGAAGACCCCTTTGTGTGCCCTCAAGGTTTTCTGCCCCTACATATAGTGTATTATAAAAAATGTAGCATACTAGCATGTGAACCTAAAACACAAGGGCTGTTAATTATTGTTACAGTTGTAATACCTAGCTCCTGCCATGTGTCATCAACTGATTTTTGATGAGAACTGGATGTGGCACTGTTTTTAGGCAATGCAGCATCCTTGTATTTGACAGGTAGGACCTTCGGAGACGAATCCAAGACTTCTCCAGTTTTTATTCGTTTCAGTTCTTGCTCCATCAGTTTCTTCTGCAGGAATAGGAATTCTCATTTGGTCTTCCATATTTGGTATCTTTCTACGGTTTCTTTGCACTGGCTCAGATATAAGTTGCCAATGAGGAGACCTCCCATCTAGCAAATTCAACCAGAAGGTCCAGAACTTTGGCAGATCACCATCAACTGCAGAGATTCCCTCCCTCTCGCTTATAACAATAATGTTTCTAGAATAAAAAGATCCACTCAGACGAGCTCTTGATATGGCTGCATTATCCTTTTTAGTGCTGGCTCCAACCTTGGTGGATAAATTCACTATAAACTCCAAAAATACATTATTTGTGAAGCGATCGTCACCATCAGAGTCCTTACTGGAGTAGTCATGACTTTGGAACTCCTCAAGTCTATTGAAGAGATATGATGCACCCCAACTAAGCAGGGAATGGCTAAGGATAGATGCTATATTCTGGATGTTGCTATCAAGGATATTATCATGCTTTGCGAGTATAAGAGTCTTTTTCCTCCACCGTACAAGATGAATACAAACGAAAAATTGGCAAACATTCAGATTGGGACTCTATACTGATCCTTTGGAGAACTCTCAAATCATTCATTGGATTCCAATCACTACTGTATATAATGATGGCATCAACAGATGATAATTTAATGCTTGGAACACATGCACGACTGTCAATCAAGAAAATAAAACGCCCCATAGTTCTGTCATTGAACATATTCAATGCTGTTTGTTTCTTTGGCACTAGCAATCCACGTTCTACACGTTCATATGACTCAAAACCAAATCTCTGACGAACAAAATCATCCAAAATATCACCCATAGGGTTGCCACCCACGCCACCAGAATGACCAGACTGCCACACAGGAAAAGGCAAAACTTGATTGGACTGACAAGCTTTGGAAGAAAAATATGATGGAATAAACATCCAAACAAAGATCATCATACACACTCAGTTCTCACAGTGATTAACCAAAGCATATTGAAACAATGAGCTAAATAAGAAATGCAGAAGTGTACTTCAAAAGGAGTGTGAAATGTGAATGTCAGTAACTTGTTTAATTTTTTTTCATCAGGGTCTACATGCCATGGTACACCTCCAACCCTTGGATTCTTGCAAAATATGGAGTCTGATGGTTAAGGTTTAACTTTTAAGCCTCTGTTTTCAGTCTAAAATATGAACAAGGGAGCTCATGCAATCAATCCCAGTTTGCTCCAGCTTCAAGAACTTTTAGAGTTAGAGATAAAAGTCATCCAAATTCTGCAAATAGTGTAGGGATTTTTATGCAGCCCTTGATGTTGTATTTGAAGCAAGTAAAATACAGAAAGGCTATTGCCTATTGCCCAACAATTTGATAATAGCTAAGCCCTGATGTCAAAAGGTGCCATACTAGAAATGGCTTGAAACCTTTTCCGGATAATAACATTTGTGCATAATATTTGACTATATTGAGAAATGAAAAAGATCAAAATAAGCTTAAGGTAAAACTTGAACTTATGTACTAATGAACCTTATGGAGGAATATTATCATTAGTGCAGGTAAAAACCTTATGGAGGAATGTTATCATTAGTATCTTGCCTGGGAAACAATGAGAACTCTCCGCCCTTGGTTCTTAATCTCTTGGAGCATCTTGTCAAGCAGCAGTAGCTTTCCACTTGCACGTACTCCAATATCTAGGATATCAGTCACAGGATGGCCCTTGGTAAGTGAGTTTTGCAGGGATTGATCAACCATATAAGGGTGGTCACAGCACTGTCCCAGAAGAAGAGTGATGGGAGATCAGAAAGAATGTCAGCAGCTATACCCAATGAGAAATTGTTGCATACATATTCCATTTAGTCTATCCAATACATGCTATTAAATAAAACAATATATTATGCCCAGAAAATTCAAGAGCAAACCTTCCGGAGGGATACAAGAATGTCACGAAGAACACCAACACTGTCAGTTCTTGAATGTGATCGGAGCGCTGGGGAGTTTGAAAGTAAGGTATAACAATACATTTCTAGCTGCACTTGTGAAAGGCGAACAGGAACCCAGTACTCCAAAAATTTTAAAGAATCTGCTTTCCGCTCAAATGCAATATGATGAGCAAATTTTGCTTTCAGCATTGCTAGGACACCACCTGTATCAGTAGAATCACCATTTGAACTACTAGAAATGTCATTTCCTTCAGGGTTGAGGAAAGATAGCAAGTTGATGTATTCAGGAATACTTTCCTGCAAAGGTGCAGGAGTTAGGATGGTCTATCTGTGGTAAAAGGAAAAGAAATAAATTTTGTAGGGTAAAGTTATTAACAGCACCTTGAGTGGGGAACTCAAGAGAACCATCCTAAAATTTGTAGAGAGCTGCTTAAGTTGTTCAAGGCATTTTGAAACTCTTGAACTTTGACAATTGTCAACCATAACTGCCTCCCAACCAATGCATTCCATGGTTTCAATGTCCTGTATCACAGTGGAACAAGGGAAAGCAAAAGGATGTAACTAATCTTGATAGCTGAATTTCATTGTTGAATAATGCCGATGCAAATGAGAAACAAGAGTTATCATTGACGTGTTTCAATGCTGATGCAAATTAGGGGGGAAACTACCTCTAAGATGGCATCAGGATGGGACAAAAGAACTTGAAACATCACTGAACCATCCTCATAAAACTCCAAATCTCGAATTTGTTTGCGTACATCTTTCTCCCCATTATACACAACAACATTGATGGATGGTGCCAAGCGATTGAACTTAGCTTCCCACAATGAGAGAGAAACAGAAGTAGAGACAATGAGAAGTGGTCGGCAGACATCAGGCAATATGGACATTGCAAAAAGAATAGTCTTGATTACACGTTCCTGTATAATAGTCAATAGATAAGTTAGAAGTTAAACCTTCAGATGTTGAATGTAGTTATGTAACTGGAAAAAGGATCCACAATAACATGCCAGTAACAGCCTTACAGGGATATTACAACATTTAGACATGCTGAGTTGCTGACAGCTATATGCTTATAACTAACAATTGACAAAACTGAATAGGCAAACAATGGAAGCAAAATCAAACAATGGGTATTTATTATTCCTTGTGCATATAACAGCTAAAACATCTGGGTAGTTATACCTGATCATCAACAAAAATAGCACCATTAGAATTATGCCAGAACTCACGGAGCTGATTAAGCGAACCCAAATGATCTTTGTCTAGACCAGGAGGGCACCCATCTGGCAGCCTCTGAAGTTTTTGAAACTGGTTTTGCTTAACCTGTAAACACCAGAGACAGCATACTGTTACTACATATTATTAATATTTACTAAATACTCACCATGGAGATATATTTCAGAGAGAAATCATCAGCATAATCATACAAAAATATAGCAGCCTAGAACCTAATTCAAATATAGCCATATAGGATTCAACAGCTATTTTGCAGGAAACAGTGCATCTTCCCACATCTTCCCAGGATTCCTCTAAAATTCCCACATTTCAAATGGTCTTACCATGCATGTGGGTGAAAACATAATGAACTAACTTGGAAGGGGAATAATGAACTAAAAAAATGCCAGTGAACAAATGATACTAGTGAAGGTAAAAGTACTAAAAGTATGGTAGTAAATAAAAAAATAATAGGAGATGATATAGATTTACAAAGGTAAAGCACATAGAAACTATCAAATCCAGTCAGAAGACGTGTTGTTTCATGTAAAATAAGAATCATTAATCAACAGACTAAGGTTTAAAAGTGCAAATGTAGCATGGATGGAAGAAATAATAATAAAGCGCATAATCACAGATAATCCATTGGAATAGATTTCAATATTGTTTGAGACCAACCAATAAAGTTTCAACTTCTGATAGTCGATAACTGGTCATATTTGTTTAAAAAATCAAGTGAACAGAAGGCATGACTAGGAAAAGGACTCAAAACCTGCTTAGAAATTTACTTAGTACATTATATATATGATGAGGTGGACTGCAACAAAATACATATATACGCAGTGAATCAGAATGTACAAGTGACAAGCATAGTCCTTGTCCAATTAAGTTATAGTGAATCGGTTAATATGGATAACTAATCTCAGATGTATACCTTGTTTATTTTTGCAGGATCAAAACCTCTTTTTGCAGCTTCATGGCGGTTCTCATAGTTCCTTTTAAGATTCTTTGACTCAGTGCTACATAAAAAAGATGAAGTCTCGAGTTCCCATGTAGCATGTTCGTAGCCCAGATCCTTCCATTTCACTAACCACTCGACATTACAATAAGTAAATTTATCACCAAGTGAATCAAAAAAATCTTCAGCTTCTTTTTGAGGCATAAGGGATCTTTTCTTCAATAGGCGTTGTGGCTCAGTCCATTCTTGCTTCCACCTTATTGTCTAAGCAACCACATTCAAAAAGGAAACCATCAGCAGGCATAACTTTGCAGGACCTAACAGTCTCTTCTGGCTAGAGAGAGAGAGAGAGAGAATTCACAGAGAAGCCACCTTTTCTTTTTGATTCATCTTACAAAATTTGGTGATAAGATCATGATCTTCTGGGTTGCAGCGAATTATATCACTTTCTGGAACCCACCGATTATGTACATGAGCTAGATTTTTGTACTTGACAAAATATTGCTTGCAGTTTTGCGCTCCTGGAATGGTGAAGCAATAGAATGAATAAATGAATGGTCATACTTCACAATAGGGACCTATATGTTTTATTGCTTTATGTAATACTTACCATCCTTGACATCCCACAAAGATTCAATGCCATCACTGACAGAATATTCACCAAACTGGAGCCTCTTTTTAGTGCATAGTGTGCACAACCAGATACCTAGAGACACATATTCCAAGGGAGGATCCAGACAAGAATTATGGTACCAATTTTTGCAGCCTTTTCCACTGCAAGACCTATTACAAGATTGGAAAAAAATGTTTGAAATTACTGAGATCCTTACACATTTAGCAATGACATAAAACACAATCTTAACAAAAGTAATATGTCTATATCCACAGCACAAATGTGTAAAAAAGGGTAGCTGGCACACTATTCACTAAAGTTCAACAGCCTATCTCTGTACACCCTTTTTTCCTCTGGCCCCACTGACCACAAGGCCACAACCCTCCCGTTCCCTACCACCTACTCACAAAGTCCCGCCACACAATCCACCCACCCCCAAAAAAAACTATCGTAGAACTACTTATTGTGCCACTCTCCCACACCCTTACATGGCAGCATCTTCTGCTCTGCGTCAACTTCAACCAATCAACCTACAAAAGGATCGCTATGAGCAGAAGTAGTATTTCCAGTCCCCACAGCCAGATCCAATGGCAACAAGATGAGGGACAGTGAGAAGGCCAAGATCAGCCTCAACCATCTATAATAATCCAAAATCCCTTCCTCTCCAGGAAATGTGAGCGGTTACAGTACCGCATTCTGGTGCTGGGATGACTAGGCAATGCTGTGACAAATTTAGTTGTTAGAGAAATTTTGTCACTGGTGTTAATTTAACAGAATGTCAGATGAAGGTAAATATTCAACATAGCTGGGGTAACAATCACCACATATTTTATAACTAAAACACAAATAGTTTAACATGTGCAAAACCACCACATGATTCACAGAAAGGTATACGAATGGACAAGATCTGCAAAGTGAGAGAAAATGAACCATCGTTGAGTAGCGTGGTAAAATATTCAACATAGCACAAAGATGCTAAAGGAAAAGGCTTTGCTTCAAATTTGCATGATCTTCTGTTATGTATGCTAGAGCCACACTTTCGTTTTTGTTATTGAAAATGAATGGACAATCAAAAATGTTTGGAATACATTATGAAATAGATTGACTTACATAAGAATTCCTGGGGTTTCCCTATGTTTGCAAACAGAACACATGTACTCATTGTCGTATGTTTCATCAGATTGGGTTACTAAAGCCTGACTTGAAATAGAAGCCCCTTGGATGTCACCAGAATCACCATCTCCAACTGTCTTCTTAGCCTAGAGCAGGATCGAACGAATATTAACTAAAAGTGAGAGATCCTGTTCCACAGAAACAAAGACAGAAGAAATAACATGTGATTGACAAAAAGAGATGGTGAAGATTTGTTTTAGTACTACCTCCATGTGATGAATAGTGGAACAAGGCCCATTTGGTAACTCTGTTAAAAAATTTTGGCTGCAAAAGACAAGTGTGATTGCAGTATCAGTTGAGGGACAAAATGCATGCTCAGTGACATATGGTAGAATGGTAGCAGCTATATAGCTCAATGAAAATCAGCATTCTAGGATAAGTGAATTACTTTGAACATCCTGTAGTTTGCTCTCTAGCTTCTGTTGTAGGGATACTTTCAGATGCATAATTCTGTACACATATATCAACAGGCGTGTGTGGCTGTAAAAAAAATGAGAATACAATTGTAAATTGTAATTCTCTTATACACATGGGAAGGCGATTAATGACCAAAACATCATGGAAAGAGTCAATCAAGGATTTGCCACTCTAAAAACTGGCACTCAATGGAGTGGAAAATATTAAATTTTCTCTAAAAAGGAACTGACCGAACACAAATAATTAGAGGAATCAATGCATTGCTACGAGCTATCAAACATAATAATTAAAGGAACCCAGGTGGTAAATCTAAAAGAGTCAATCAAGGATTTGCCACTCCAAAAAATGGCACTCGATGGAGTGGAAAATATTAAATTTTCTCTAAAAAAGGAACTGACCAAACACAAATAATTAGAGGAATCAATGTGTTGCTATGAGCTGTCAAACATAATAATTAAAGGAACTCAGATGGTAAATCTAAAAGAACAAATATATTATCCTCATCTGGCAGGTACTATGTGGTCATAACATAAAAAGTGGCTCCAGAGGCTGTACAATATTTTGCAGGTGCAAACAAAAAACATATTACTGAAATATGCATTTATTTGATGTTACTCAAGAGTTAAAAACAGCAAAGGATGAGAGCAAAAGGTGCAGCTATTTGCAGTAATGCCTTGATTTCACTCAGTAAAACAGAACAGCGGCACCTCGAGCTCGAGTAGTATAAGAGGAAAGGATGCCAAACCTCTGAAGTGGAAGCAGATTCATCAACTTTGTTCTTCAAGCCATCTGTGTTCAGTACCACCTCAGGAACTTTGTACAAGCCAGAATTACAGCCTTCCAAAAATTTACTGGCAACCTCCGGGTTATCTTGTTCTTGTTCATCAACTTCTTCATGGCCCAGAACAGTGCCATTGTCTTCCATGTGCATCATGGAAGCATTTTTGTCATCCACTCTGAGAGGAGTAGCAAGAACTACATAGCCAAAGTTAGGATACAGATATTTTTGGTGCAACCTAATAAAGAGACCCCCCCCCCCCCCAACACACACACACACACAAAAAAAAAGATTGACACCTCTGCCATGAACTGCTGTGCTATGAATAAATATCATCCCTCTTGAAATAGCAAATGAAATATATTATTCATTCTATCAAGAGAGTTCTTTTCACAGATTACTATGTTGGCTGGTTTCAGGATGTAGATGAAGCTTAGAATGTTTCGTCAATTCATCCTAACAGAGGCTGTCCTAAGAATACATAGAGCCTTACAATTTCAGCTAAGATGTAGCTATACTTGTTACTTCACAGCTTCAACTAGGTAAAATGCAACTTTACTAATTACTGCAGTCTGCAGGCAATGAAAATGGCGCCTGGGGGATGGCCGTTTGTCCTAGTTGACTGGACAAGCAAGACTGTGAGTTACATACCATGAGATTTGCCTTTTCTTCCGGTGGCGAGAAGAGTGATATATAGCTCTTTGCGTTTAGCCTCTTTTTCTTCTTGAGTGGCCTGGTGGTAGCACACTCAGACTCGGTATTTATGTCCATCTCTGACTCAGAGTGTTGTGCATCAGTTTGACGCTTTGAGATCTTCTTGGGAGTGTTGGCTTGGGCAGGGTTCCCATCTGAAGCTGAAACAGTAGCTCTTCTTGCGGTACTAGGCTTCCCCGTGGAGCTTTTGAACTTTTTTGCCGAGGGCTTACTCGAGTTGGAAGACGGTGTAGAAAGTTTAGGTTTGGGTGGAGATCTCGTTGGTCTTTTTTCTCGAGTGGACCTCCTGAGGGATGGTTCGGGTTCGGATGCATGACGAGATGCGGACCTTCTAGTCTCCATCGCAGTGGCGCTGGGTGAGGAAGAATTGGCTTTGGCGGCGGCCGTCCTTGAGGTGACGGCGGCGGAGGCGGCGGTAGAAGCAGTGTCGGCTGCTCCGCTGCTGCACCTACGAAGAGACCGCATATCTGTCTGTCTGTCTATCTAATGCTGCTGCGGCGGCGGCGGCATCAGCAGCTAGTTCAGCTAGGCGAGGAGCAACGGATTAGCACGACGATGAGCGATGTTGGCCGGAGGAGGAACGAAAAAACAAACAGACTAGGGCTCCCGTCCTTACCGGCTTACCAAGGAGAGGAGAGCAGTGGATGCGGCGGGGGATCGCGCCCGCCCGGATGTTCTCGCTAGTCCACTCCTTGCATCATCGGGGAGAGGAGGGGAGGGGAGGCGGCGCCGGCGCCGGCGCCGGAGGAGGAGGCTGGGTGGGGTTTATGCGGCGCGGCCCGGCCGGAGGGGACGGGAGGGGGATTGATCGAACGACGAGTTTGAGGAGAACCCAAATTTGTCTAAACAAATAGACATTTTAGAAATGGTCTATTTAAACCCTAAGTATATACTAATAGACATATATTTTTCTAAAAAAGTATATATAAATAGTCGTATATTCTTCTAAACTATAGAATCGAAGAGTTTTAAACCCTAAGCATATATCAATAGACATATATCTTCTAAACTACAAAATCGAAGAGCTCACTACCATTACAGGGAAATATCATGTTCAATCACTTATATTGATATAATCGTGCAATCAAACGATCTGGTGCATCCAATCAAGCGATCTGGAGCATCCACCTGAAACCTAATATTTTTTTTACTTTTAACCCCTTTCATATGTAATTGTTGGATCGCTTGATTGGGTGCACCAGATTGCTTGATTGCACGATTGCACCAAATGAGCGATTGCACGGGATATTTCCCCACCATCACACGTCGTGCTCCCGCGCGCCTAGCGACTCCCACGTGTCGTGCCACCGCGGGAACGAGACCCGCGCGCAGAGCGGCCTTACGTCAAATTATCATAAGTGCAACCAAATTTATATAAAAAAATAGTGAGAAGATTTACTTCTATGTTTTGCCAAAAATAATTTACTTTTACCTTCTTACATGCTTTATAGTTCACATATCAACTTACCAACTTAGGCTAGGTGATATCCTAAATGGTGACAAAACATTTGCATGCTAGGAGAATATATATGATCACATGCATGTTGTTTATATTCTATGTCGCCAAAAGTTGTATAAGAAAACATAAATAATTGGACACATTTATATGTAACGGCACATTAAACAACGGCCACAAAAACATGGTATAGTAAAATGACATGGGACCCCTAATCAAGGACAATGATGTAAAATCATATATGTCATAAATATGTAAAGGCATTGTAATGAGTATAATTGTTTTGAAAAATATACCACTAAGCACCTCAAATCTTGTTGTTACATAGCACACCAATAAACACTCTAACATATGGCTTTACAATATTACTTTCTTATTAATGAGGATTGGATTTTTTACTCTCGCCACTAATTTATTTGTTGGACCAGAAACGGCGACCAGAGGGGGGTGAATGAGAGCTTTTAAAATTTCGGGCTAAAAACTTAGCCTTCGGTTCTGTTCTGTCTCCTGCGGAACAGGCTTCGAACACTACCTTCGAAGGTCTGGTTCGGAGGTACTACGACACCTTCGAACACAGGCTTCGGAGGAGCAAAAGTTCGAAGCCAAGAAGACTTCGCTCCACTTACAACCCTCGAAAATCTACTCTGCTAAGTCAGTGCAGGCTCCGCACACTAGGTGCTTTGAGCAGGCTTCGCACTTCACCCTTTGCAAGAGTGGACAGCCCTCTGAGGACTTCGACCAAGTACTTGGCGACAGCAACTGGTGCTGGGCTTCGTACGTGAAGGTCTACACGCACACAGAACGGACTACGCTAAGGGCTTCGACACAAGAAGCACTACGGGAAATGAACAGGGCTTCGCTAGTAAGCATCGAGGTCTTGCCTCGTGTTACACAGAGCGACAGCACACTGAAAAACACACTTCGCGAGAAAAACACCCTTCGCCAGAACAAGCTTCGGTGCACTAAGACTAGCGAGGTATGAAAAGCGAGCTCAAGCAAAAGCACAAAGAAGCAGGGCTTCGCCGCTTGAACAAGGAACACAAAATATATTGAACTCTGGATGAAAACCAGCGAGGTCTGTGTGTACAGGAGCTCAACAGTAAATGCTCAAAGTGTTAAATGTTACCTACCGAGCCCCCATATTTATAGCCCACAGTTCACCCAAAGGAATTGACTACACTACCCCTAGGGTTTTCATTCATTTTGTCTCTTCAGAACTAAGGGGTACAAAAGGTAGTCCACCTTTATTCTGGAGGCTTCTCTGTCAGGTGCAGAGGGGACAGTGTCAGCCTTTTTCAGAACAGACAGTGTCAGCCTTTACAGTGTTGACTTCTGGAACCTCCCTTCGCACCGGAGGGTGCGGTAGCTTCGACGAGAAGCCTGCAGCCTGTTGGCCTTCGCTCCGCCGAAGAAGTCCTTCGATACAGTGACGGTTTTAAGCCGAAGCCGTCAAATCCCTTGGGCCTTCGCACTACCTCCTCCGGACTGGACCACCACGGCTTCGCAGCTACTCCCAGCTCGAACACCGTCCGTCCGTGTACCGAAGCCATGCATGGCCGAAGCACCACAAGACAACCTCACTCCGAAGCCCCACCTTCGGAGTACCACCCTTCGAAGTCCCTCCTTCGTCCAAGGCCTCCGCATGAAGCATTCCATGAGCACTCCGTCGCAGTGTCTCACTCCGAGCACACTCCTCGACGAGCCTCACCCGGACCATGCCTTCGATGCACCTCGACTTCTGAGACCTTCGTCGGGCAACCTTCGAGTGTCTCCCTCCGGAGCACACTTCAAACACCTTGCCTCCGCAGAGGACTTGGTCCACCAACTCCGAAGTCACTCCATTCGGAGTACCTTCGAAGTGCCTCACCTCCGAGGACTTGTCTCGGAGTACCTTCAGCCGGAGCCACGCTCCGCACTCTCTGCCTTCACCTGGCACGCCTCGACCCGAGGACCGACCCGGACCACCTTCGCAGCCACCATGACGGAGCTCCCCGCTCCCCCAGCATCAAGCCTCCCGCTTGACCCAGGTTCACCTGGCTCGAACCTTGTTCGTCGCCTCCGAAGTCCCTGCGCACCACAGACAAGCAAACAAGTGTTTCCAGTACTCCGGAGACCTCTCCGGGTTAGCAACCTCCGGTACACACTCCGGTGTACCGCCCAAAGTACCGAAGCCATCGGTACGAACCCTGTCATCGTGTACTGCCGGACCCCTCCGACGAGCACACTCCGCTGCCCAGCTGCAGCAAGCAAACACCTCCGAACACCCTTCGGAGAACCACCTCCGAAGCCCCTTCGGAGGTACCCTTCGAACAGAGGATAAATAATCCTGTCAATCACTCATCACATACACCGAAACCACCCTTGGTTTCTCATTATTAAATTTATCTCAGAAGTAGAATTTTTAAGGGATGTAAGCAGTTATAATAATTTTGATATGAAATGAGCATCATCATTATATTCATTATGAAATAATAGTTGAGTGCACGTGCGTTGAAATGGGAAAAAATATAACATAAAAAATCATGTAGATAATATAAATAACTTAAAATGTGATAAAATAATATTTATCATAATTCAGTTACAAATTCATTATGTAAATGCATCTAAAAGTGTTATAACAGACATGTAGGTGCATCTGCTATATTTAATAATTACAAGGTGTTATGAAAACTTTAAGTAGGTAGCAGGTGAGATTGAAAGATTTGAAGTGAAGACACGTGAACATGAGATCTATGGTACATGTATCAGTGAAAAAAAATGGTAGGATGCACCATTACCACGAACTCATTATTTTAAGAAAATAGAGGATCATGATACAATCACTGTAACTAAACAAAACATGTAAACTTAGTGTGCAAGCCAAAGCTCAAAGGTGGGCTGGGTATGATCGACCTCCGCTCCCAAAATTCTGCTCTTCTTCTCAAGCACTACTGGAAATTCTTAATTCATCACGATTCTCCCTGGGTCAAGCTGATCCGCCTGGACCTTGCCTCCTCCCCTCTCCCCCCTCACCTCCCCTACCCCAGGGCCTCCTTCTGGTGGCGGGATATTGTCAGCCTGGCTCCCCTGTTGCGGGCTGTTGCCTCCCCTTTTGTCGTCTGTGGGCGGTCGGTCTCCTTCTAGGACAATGGCTGGTGCGGACCTCCCGTTCACCTTGCCTTTCCTCGCCTTTTCACCTTTGCCAGAGCCCCCGACTGCTCCGTCCACTTCTTCTTTTCCTCCCCTGATCCGGCGTATAATTTCTTTCTTCCACTCTCCATGGAAGCCTTACTTGAGTTCAATCTCCTTCAGCCGGTGTTGTCGGTGATTAACCTGCTTGATGATGCCCCTGACAAATGGTCCTTCATTTGGCATTCCTCCACTTACTGCCCTAAACTTCTCTACGGCTACCAATTCAAGTTCATGCAACCCCACGCCGCCTTTAAATGGGTTTGGAGGTCCAAATGCTCCAGCAAGCTTAAGGTTTTTTTCTGGCTTCTCCTGGTGGACCGTCTTAACACTAGGGATATCCTCCACCGTAAGCGCATGCTGCTTTGGGAGGAGGATACCTCTTGCTGCCTCTGCCATTCGGGTGCTGACGAAACGGTGTCCCATCTCTTCTTCGATTGCACCTTCAGTTGCCACTGCTGGAACTTGTTGGGCCTTCATTGGCAGTCTGCCTCCACGACTCAAGACAAGCTCTCGGAAGCTAGAAGAAGGTTTGGTAAACCTTTCTTTATGGAGATTGTGATCATGTCCGCTTGGGACCTTTGGTTAACTAGGAATAATAGCATTTTCAAGTCCCTACCCTCGACGGTTGGGGGCTGGTTAGGTCTTTTCATCACTTTGTTTTCTGCTCAGTCCCAGCGGTTCCCGCCTCGGCTCAAGGAGGCTGCGAGGAATTGGTTGGGCACCTGTAACCCCCCTGTAATCTTCCTCTCCTTCCGGTCCTCTATGCTTCTGTCTTCTGTTGTTTCTTACATTTTAATTAATCAAATTAAGGTAGGAGCCTCTCCTACTGATTTGCCTAAAAAAAATAAAACATGTAAATTTAAGCCACACAAATGCACAATCATTATGTCGTTTTCCCTAATTTTGTTAGGCTACAAGGTGCATATTTATGTGTTTGCCATGTGATGTATTTCATGAGGTTTGAAAACACGTAGAGTGTAATATAATTTTTCATTAAACACCTTTACTTGTGCATGATCTCAAATCTAGCTATCTGAGCTGATCCTATGGATGAAAATAGATCGGATATGAACGGATATTATTAATATCATATTTTCGGATTTGTATTTAGATTCGTATATGAAATAGATATTATCAGATATGAATGAATACAGTTACAGATATTTATCGGAAAATATCTAGTAGATAATAAATATTCTTCAAATTTAGAATTTTTTAATTCCAATATCTTTTTAAAAGATCCTATTTCTTTTTAAAATCCTTGACAAAATATAACATTTTAACCCCCATAATAAACTAGCAATGATTGAGAAATAGATTGATAATTGTGTGATGATAGTATTTTTATGTATAAAAATGTAGTATTACTTTACTTCTTATAAAATAATGAATTGATTATAAATTCATGATATTAAGTAAAATGTAAATATAGATTTTATGCTCCAAACTTTACATAAACAACTTTCGGTAACATTAAAAATTCTTCAAGTTTAAAAAACCTTTAACCTTTTTTCCATTTTTTCTTTCTTTCTTTTTCTCCTTTTTCTTTCTTTCCTTCTTCTTCTCTCCTCCCTCTTTGTTCCTTTCCCTTTCCCTTCCCCTCCCCCTTCCCATTGTTTCTCCCACACGACGCTTCCTCTTTCCTCTTTTCCCTTTCCCTTTCCATTGTTTCTCCTACACGCCACGGAGGTTCGCTTGGAGCTAGCATGACACGATGGCACGCCCCTAGCTTTGGACCCTTATGAGTGCCTTTAAGAGGTCTGCCTCGGGCCATGCGTATGTCTCCTTCGCTGCCACTGTCGTTGCCACCAGCGGCGGGGTGGGGATGAGGCCGGATGGGGCATTGAGTGAGGTCGTGAGCGGTAGGAGCACACACCTCGTCCACAACGTGAGAGCCCTAACCTTTCACCTCCTTCCCCCTAGACTCACTCACCCACCTCATTCCCTCTTAGTGCAACAACAGAAGATGGAACCGATACCGTATGCAGGCATCGATGGAAAAGATCTAGTGTCACCTACCTTCCCGTGTCATTTTCACCACTTACGACCGCGCCCTGGTAGCCACCATCATGCCGCGCCTCACTATTGCGACTGTAGCAACGGACGCCTACCCATGGCAGGGCGGCGAGGGTGGCAGGTTGATGGCTAGGCTCTTGGACCCCCGCCTCCTACCTCATTGCCGACATCGCTGCACAACTGTTCTTGATGGTGTTCTGCAAGTGCCTCACCCCTGCGCCGGTTTTGTCCCAGACGTTGTAAACGGTGCATTAAGTTAGTGTTGGTGGTTCACGGTGCTAGTGCACTGACCATGGTACACCTATTAATGAGAAATGGTAATGGCGGTAGACTCACCATCGCTACCGTCTTTTAAAGTAATATATATGTTTTTATAATTAATTTGTTTGATATAACATATTTTAATATATTTTTTTATAAATTTATTAAACTTAGAATAATTTGACTTAGACAAAACAAAAATAAACTTATTTTGGGACGACTCCCATTATCATAGAAATACTTTATTTCTAACTATTCAACTTTGTCTAAAAAATAATTTCTAACTCTTCACCCTTTATCTTTTTATCTATGATTTTATAGTGCTATTTCAATAAAAAATATCTTAGTTTTTATCTAAAAAGTAGGTTTTTTTTATCTTGCGTATGTTCACCAACAATACAAGATCGTCCATTGTTGCGCTAGCCAATGTTTACGTAGGTGCTAGTCGGGCGGCAACCCAACGCCTAGCGTCTAGGGACGTTTAGAGTTCTCTCCACTTCTCCTCAATTCCCTTGGTTTTATTCTGCTCCCAACAGTATCCCTTCCCTTCTCCGGTTGTTCTCCTCTCTTTTCTTCCCCTCTAGTAGTTCCCCTCCCCTCATTCAGCCGTTCTCCCCCTTTTCTTCCCCTCCATCACGACATTCCTCTTCTCCTCCCTACCTTGGTTCCCCTCCGATATGTCTCAGAGATGCCATCAGCGGTGACGGCGACGGTGATGGACTGGATCTAGTCGCACGCATATATCTCGTCGCTTGATTTGGCCGCGCGTGCATCTCTCGGCACCAAGTTTAGTCGGCTATCACCTCCTCCACACCACCTGGCCATGTTTTTGGCCATCGGTAGCCTTGGCGCCACCGTACCACGCCACCTAGGTGTCGTGGTCAATCGTCCAACACCGCGATTGACCGCCTAGTTCGTTGCCTGGAGCTAAATCTGACCGCTTAGGCACCTGTAGCTCCTAGTTTGCCGCCTAGAGCTAAATCGCGGTGGCACCAGTACCTAATGGCCGCCTTTTAGAACCCTCTGGCACTAGCATAGCTTAAATCTGACTCCATCGATGGATGATCAGAGGATACATGCAGATATGGTAGGCAGTAGTGCCCCAGACACCCAAGATTCCAAGAAGAAAACATGCTGCTCCTCCATAGAGCTGAGCTGAGCTGAGACAAATAATAAAACCAAGGGGTGAAGGGGATAAGGAAAGAGTTGTTTTGTGCACATATACTAATAAATCCATTCCGCCAAGGAACATGTACACATACATACACTTCAACACATGCATGCATGCGTGCATTATTTACTATACACACTGCAACTGCGCGCGCGGCACTAGTGGAATTTCCCGTGCTCTGCATCACTGCATGCTACTACTACTGATTCACTAATTGTTTTTTAAGCTCATCCATTCAAGCTTCCTCATCCTGGATTGATTGGTTCATCAGCTAGCTACCTACTAGCTGCCCGTTGTCTGTTGTGTCTAGTCGGTGAGCCCTATGTTCTTTGCAGCCAAATGAGATCCCCTGATATCAATAGCATCTTGATGTGTCGAGACTAACACGTGGATCTGAAATCCACGTATCAATGACGACCTCGCCGTGACGTCGATGTCAGAGGAACTGCTTCTGTTTGCTGTGAGCTGTAAGCCGCTGCCTCCACTCCAGCTCTCCAAGGAACAGTTCAGAGCTCCAGCACCACAACTGCAAATAAGTGAACCTATCATGTTAGCAATTTACCGTAGCTTCGATCTTCTCCTACACGCGCGCGCACACACACATATATATATATATATATACATAAATATATATATATATATACATAAATAATATCCTACACCACATGTATAAATAACTATTCTACCGAGAAATTTATTACTGAGAAAAAAATAGTACTTAATTGCTATTTTACTGAAAAAATCTAATACTGAAAATAATCGGTGTAAAATAGATATTTTAAAGACGTGATATAAAATAACACTTATATATATATAGATTATTTATAGAGCTAGGGAATAGGTACTGACAGTCTGAATCGGTGGTGATCCACTGCGCAATCCGCTGCCGATCCCTTGCGCCTGGGCTGTGCAACACCGACGAGCTCCGTGGCTGCTGGCTGTGGCTGACCTGGACGGCGCCTTGGCCGGCGCCGACACGGCCGACAGGGGCGAGTACAGAGCAGACGACGACGACGCGGACGAGCAGCTCCCCGCGTCCCACTTGAAGCTCAGCTTGCTCGCGCTGTCGTCGCCCGCCTTGCTGCTGCTGCCGCCGCCGCCACCCCTCGCCTGGAAGCTCAGAACCTTCTGCCATGCACACACACATTCAAGAACACCATCAAGATTCACTCCATCTTCTTCTTCTTCTTCCAGGAGCAATCAACCAACTGAAGCAAGCTGAGATGGAGAATTAAAGACGGGTGGATATATACCTTCCACCTGCTGGCGGTGGTGGGGGTGTGAGGGGGCCTGGGCTGAGGCTGAGCAGCTCGCCGGAGGAGCTCCTTCACCCGGGCGACCGCCTTCCTGCCGTGCACCATCGTCTTCATCGCGCCGTCGACCAGCATGCCGCTGTCCCTCCACATCGGCAGCACCTTGCAGCCCACGACCACAGCGCCACCGGCAGCCTCGCCAATGTTCACCATGTCCGACCTAGCCAATACCAAAAAGCTACCTGCTTGTTTGCAGATGGATGCAACGATGCCATTGCCTCCCTTCACATGTAGGAGTATATATAATATAAGCAACAAATACAAAGCGGCAAAGCGCCAGGCGCATGTCGTTTGGGACGCCGGCCTGCTGGCCTGAACCCCTTGTTAACAAATGAACACCACTAGCAACAGATTATTGGATCAAGATACAATTTCGTTTCACTAACATGCGCCAATACAATCCAACAGGGAGCAGCACACATGTGAGCATGGATACTACAATAATATCATCACAATTCACAATACATCTGGTACTTGCTAGCTGGTTGTAGCAAGAATCTTTGTTAGGTACACAGGCAGTCGTGGTGGTCAAGAGACAGTTGAATTCTACTGCACCTGCTTGTACCACCAGGCTGCCCGGCATTTAGATCTCCTCAACCCAACTTGCTTACATGTTTAAGTGACAGACAGATGAGATGAGAAAGATGCAAGCAAACAAGCAATTAATCAAATGATATGAGCATTGCTTAGGTTGGCCATGCATGTGGTGCATGCAGAGTGGTTGCCTGCATATTGTGGAGGCACCAAGGAATAGGAGACCATGAGATCAGATCAGATCATCAGACCAACTTAAAAAAAACTGCAACACCAGTGCTTTTCAGGTCATGCCCATTAATATATACGTGGTTATATTTATCTGCTTCGTCTCTCGTTCCAATCTCAAGATGTGTGTAAATGGGTTTCTGCTATATGGATTGACAAAAATTACAGGGTGGGGAACAAGCATGGCATGTCACTTGTCTCCACATGGGTGGCACGCACGATGCCCAGCACTCTACTCTGTCCAGCCAAGCTCTCAGCTCTTTGTGCCGCCGCAGACAAACGACCAGATCTTTTCATGTTCTCCATAGAGATTAAATAAGAGATCTAAGACACGACTGGCATGGTCCGAAAAGACCAGATTCCGCGAATGAACGCTATTTCTCGACACCCAGTTATGGTCTCAACGTGTTGTGTATTTTCAGTTCTTTGCATACCACAAGCGGCAGTGACAGAAACAAACATCCTAGCTTATTATAATCCAGGCTGATAATAATCCAATAAGCTACTCAGCTTATTACTATAATCCTAAGCTGAAACAAATATGACCTAACTCAGCCTCTAATCTCTCTTTATGGTTATGCCTTCTTTTATTTTCCTTGCATCTAGTAATATTACAAAAAAAATAACTCTACAGATTCGTACTAACATATGAATAACGTGTTCTCTTTTTTCTTTTTGGTTCCCTTTATCCCCAAAATACCACCTCTTGCAATTAGTTACCACCAAATTTATGCAATGTGCTGATCCACGTGCACCCAGACAACACTTTTCAGCAATGACTTGCTTCTTGGTTCTTTATCAGTTTTTCATTTTGCATCTAAAATTTATATTTTTTGTCAAGTGACTTGGAATCATAGACAAGTGTGTCACTTCACCCAGTATAGCTGTCTCAGTGTCCAAGAATTGTTCTGATCCTTTTGATTGCAAAACAGATTTAGTTACATGTGCAATGACACAATTTGTTTTGTTTGATTCCATTAATTTAATAACAATCAGCAACAGTATGTCAGTAAACACTCTACATTTTCCACTGGGTCTAGGATGGCATTAAAAAAGGCTTAAGAGACCACAAAATGAAGCAGATGGCATGTTAATCTTCTCTGTCTTATCAAGCTTGACTTTAGTCAAGGGGAAGAAGTGGACAAATGGTGTTGATTGCTTAAATCAGATAATCTGATAATATAATGGCTGCACGTTGTAGGTCCAAGAAACTGATCTACTAACATGCAGCACCAATGTATGAAAATAAGAACTAAAATGTGGTAACGATTTTCTGAAAAGGAACTTACTTCAGAATGAAGCCACCTCTCCCAAAGCATAGAGCTTCCACAAAAGAAACAACTTTCAGTTTCAGTTTCGCTTCAAAGAATCTGTTTCAACAAGCAGTGAAATGGCCCCAAAAAAGAAGAATGCATTTCTGTGCACCAGACCTGAAACAATAACAGCCAGCAGACTGAAACACACAGATTATTTCCTAGTTTTATCAAGTGCATCCTGGTCTGAGTTACAACATTATACAAAACTTTATATGTTTTAAGTATATATATATATATATATATAAATGCTATCCTACACCATGGGTGTAGGATAGCTATTCTATTGAGAAAAAAATAGTACTCAATTGCTATTCTACTGAGAAAATCTATAGTAGTACTCCTGTGGCCGGTGTAGAATAGCGCTCCCGTATATGTATGTATGTATGTATGTATGTATGTATGTATGTATGTATGTATGTATGTATGTATATATATACGAATGCTATCCTACACCACGGGTATAGGATAGTTATTCTACCGAGAAATCTACTACTGAGAAAAAACTAGTACTCAATTGCTATTCTACACACGTGGTGTAGAATAGCGATATTATATATATATATAAATGCTATCCTACACCATGAGTGTATAATAGCTATTCTACCGAAAAATCTACTACTTAGAAAAAAAGTAGTACTCAATTCTTATTCTACTGAGAAAATCAACTATTGAAAGTAGTCGGTGTAGAATAGCGCTACCGTATATATATATATATATAAATGTTATTCTACACCACGGGTGTAGAATGCTATTCTACACCGATGTGGAATGGAGGGGGTTGGGATTGGGTGGGGTGTGGGAGCACGGGATGATCGGTGTAGAATAGCATTCTACACCCATAGTGTAGAATAGCGTTCCCGTATGTATATATATATATATATATATATATATATATATATATATATATATATGAAACTTCAACACAATTCAGAAACAATTTAATGTTTATGTGTAAATGGGATATAGCTACTAGACAAGCACATAAATCAGATTTGAACAAATCTATGGTGTTTGCTTCATGCCTCTTTTGCTTGGCGCATGAGTTCCAGGATGCTAGAAGCTTTCCTGTTTGCACGATCAGTGCCAGTTTCAGACAGCTCCTTCAGTGCATCCTCCACTCCATGCAGCCATCGTTTGCTCAACATCACCAGTACAGAAGAATGGCTGCAACATTAGTCTTCCTATTGCGAGGAGACCCCGTTTTTATCATCTCGACGAGTGGAGGAATTGGCTCCAACTGCGTGATCACAGCCTTGCCTTGTTGTTCTCATGGATAGAGAGGTTCAGGAGTGCTGTGACTGTATGTTCCTGCATCCGTGGTGGATTTGAAGAGGAAAGCAGATTGACCAGCAAGGGGATGGCTTATATTATCGAGCAAGTTATGGAGTAAAGTTAGTATGATCCAAGCGAAGACATGTGCACCTGAATTCGTCGGGACTCGGGGGTGATAGAGGAGAGGAGGTATGGTTTGTGGAGGCGACCTAGGGCTAGCGGCGAGAGCATGGCAGGGTGGAGGTTGAGGACGACGAACACGAAGTCTTTGAGCTTCTCGAGCAATTAAGGAAGACATCTGCAATCCAAGCAATCCAATGCGAGCGGGATCTACCTGTCGACGGCGGCAAATTCGTCGAGGAAGGCATCCCCTCGCATGGCCGGCCTGCAAGAGTGGAGCATCAGAGTGTTTGTAGGATCGGGATTCGGAGGATGGAGAGGCGATTGGTTGGTTACCTGGTAGGCCTTGCTGCCGTCGTGGAGCTCGCGCGCGGCCCCGACGGCGTCGGCGAGGAGGCAGCCGGCGGGGAGGTCTTGGAGGAGGCGGACGCGGCGGGCTCCGGTCGCCTGGCGATCTCATTTTTTTTTCCGCTTTTAATTGGTTTGTCAAAACTCATATCACAAGAGAACTAATTAACCAAATTGATTTTTGTTGTATTTCGCACAGCCCAGCTAATCATTTAAGTAATTTAGACTTCAGCACAACTCAATTAGTTTAAATAATTCACCGTTAAAAATAAATATTTCAACTGATAAAGATGAATATTTCGTACATGAATGTTTATTGTATAAAACTCAACGTTTCACATGTGAAGCAAAATACTTTACCCCTTTATTTTAAATTTTCATCTTTTTATTTTAAATATTTCACCCGTTGAAGATAAATATTTTAACAACTATACCGTGAAAGGAAAATAGCTGTAAAATCTAAATATCAGCTGAATATAGGAGATGAGAATAGCTTCCCAAAATCTGCTAAGCTAATATAGGACTGGAATATGTTTCTCAGAATAGCTCCCCAAAAATCTAGTAAGCTAATATGGGACTGGATAGAGTCAGTGGATCAAATTCCCAGGCCAAAATAATGCTCCTATAATCAATGCAAGAAACACAGCAAGGACATCAAGGTTTACCATCTCCACTCGTTTTGCTGAGAGACAAATGGGATATGATAGTTTTGTTTTGTAGGATAAGTCAAATCTCATGATTGAGAAAGATGAGATAAGGATATCCAATTTTGTATTTGGTTAGTAGATCGAGAAGAATAAAACTCCACCCCCAAACCTCACACTCATCCATAAAGCCTTCACCCCAAAACTTACGGCACTACCTCGGAGCCTCCGCACACGAGTCAAAATAAGCTCATCTACCCCTTTTAAGAATGAACTCGTTCCAAATATTAGAGAAATATTCCGTAAGGGACGACTCTATCCCACATGACTTCAAACTAAATGCCATAAAAATCAAAACCATCCTATCCCACCTCGTCCCTAAAACCAAACACCACCTAACATTAGCTATCCTCTTCCCCTTACAAATCAAGCTCATCAAATGGTTATGGTCTTATAGCATGACAACTGATCAAACATGAAAACTACTACATAGCAACACATCACAACTGACCAACCCTAGCCTCAAACCATTCCCTACCCAAGCCAGCACACAAAATTAAATCGAAAGTGTGTGTTCTCCTGCTCTTTCCAACCTCCATAGCGTGTTCGTGTGTGTCCCCTCTTATGTACAATGTATGCTTCATTTCGTTGTTTCCGTCTTCTCAGAATTGCTTGGGGTGGGCTCACTCGTTGCAGCACCAGCACTATCACCATCATTCCCTTTTGATGAAGCATCGTCATTGCCTTGAGAAGTAGTTGCTGCTTTTCAAATATGACATAGCAGAACAAAGTTAGCTTGGAAAAATTCTTTTAATCCTCAGGTTGAGCAGAAATTCCTTAGTGCATGCATTAAGATAGAGAGTAAATACAAACGATACAAGCTCCAATGGGAGTATCCCCTAAACAAGCATATGCATTATGATTTACATAACCTCAGAACAGGACCCAAGTACAATGAGTAGAACTTAAACAAATGCCTCAGCAAATCATTATGCGCTCACATGATGAAGCTTAACTATAAATCATACTAATTGCTTGGTAAAACACATTATGCCATTGGAAAATGTTACGCATAATAAAAAGATCTGTAGAATTGATCTTATGAGTACTGAACATATGTAACAATTTCAAGAAAAGACAGATACCTTTCTGCTGTGATGGAGGAGGTCCTTGCGTACTCCAAGCAGCAGCAGCAGATGCAGCTAGCTGTTCTTCAGTTACTTTCATAAGTTCTTCACTGGTGTAAGGCACAGCCTCAAGATTGTCATCTGAGACTTCTGTGTTTCAAGAAACAAAAGGAAAGACAGCATTACAAACACAGGATGGGATAAATTCATGCCCGCTCATGACTTGGGGAAATGCCCCAGCCCCTTGTTTAAATTTAAATGCCACATAATGTCACCTTCAAGACGATAACAACTTCTGGTTGTTGTGTAGTTTTCAACAATGTGGAATGAGAAAGAGGAGGGGGGGGGGGGGTATGAGTCTGGGACTGAAGCCAGTGGTGAATAGCAGAGCTTACCAGTAACAACCAAGGGGTCAGAACATTGCATAATTATGAAGGTGCAATTGTGGTGTTTTACTGGCAGATATGCATGACATTCTAATATGGGTTTCATGCTTTAAACTAATTTGGGTATGATTTCTCCCAGAACAACTTCAGGAACAGTTAAATCAACTAACTTGGGTTTACAGCAGGTTGCTGACTGTTATTCATGGTCGTGGGCATATAGTTTGTTGATGGGGGAACCTCATCAAGTCCAATTTCTCGTTCAAGAGTGCTCCTGAACTCCCTTGAGACGTCCTAAGTGCATAACGAAAAACATGTTACAATACATAACAGCGAATCACAATTCAACAAGTCATGAACTGACCTGTAGCTCTCTAATGGTTGGCTGGAAAGCACGCAAAGTCTTTCCCAAATTCCTGGCTACCTACAAACAAGCAAGCAAGCAAGTTAGACCTACTGATGGTCCTAGCCCTAGCAAGTCGCAATACATGTAAAGCATACTTTTATTAACGGTGCTAGCTTTAGATGATAGAAAGGTTGATAGGAAGCACATGCATATTTTATTCATAAGTAAAGATAGCAGAAAAAAATACACAATAAATATACAAAGTGAATAAAATATAGAACATAAAATATTTCCTTTTAATGCTGTTACTTTCATTTGCTAGTAGTACTCAAGATCATTTGGTTTATAATGTCACAAACCTTTGCAGAATGTGTATAGTGATTAGGGCAGTATATGTAGGTTAATATCTATAGGAAGGGTGATAAGATGTGCTAATACTGATAATTTATTGAATTAACTAGAACAGAAATATGGCAATAGCAAAATATGATGTTCAGGCTTGTTGGAAAGGGTTTACCTCGGCTAGACCTTTGGGGCCAAAAACTAACAGAGCAACTACTCCAATGACCAGAGCTTCTGGAGCTCCAACTCCAAATAAAGAAGCGTAGACACAAGTTCCACGGCTTCTTCTTTTGTTCTCTACATTTAAGAAGTTAAAGAAACAGAAAGTCAGTTACATGCTTAGTCAAGTATGGAACAGCATGATAAGAGAACAGATACAGTAAATACAGTAAGGAGTCCTTTCAGCTAAGTAAATCAGGTAGGTAGATGGACAGTTATAGCACTGGAAGCCAATGAGCTAGGCAACTAATCCCCATTGTTGGAATATAAAGTGAATTGCCAATCTTTCTCTATCAACTTAAGCTTTTGAGTTGAATTGGTTGGTACCCGCAACTCAATATGGTATCAGAGTTAGAGATCTTGAGTTCAAATCCTGACTGACACACAATTAAATAAAAATTGTAGACCACTTGTCCACTTCTATTCAACGGCTCCACGCTTGAGGCTAGATAGGGCCTCACATGTGGGGTAGTGTTGGAATATAAACTATAAAGTGAATTGATCATATTTCTCTATTAGCTCAAGCTTTTGTGTTGAATTAGTCGGCGCATGCAACTCAACACCAATTCCACTCCAAGGAAGCGTTTCTGGATCGGGTTAAATAGAACTGCTCGGTGCTCAGACATATAGGCCAGCGAAGGAATGCTAGTAGGGGAAGAAGAGCTTGGAGTCCAATTGGGATGAAACAAAATGCTGCAGAATGGCACCACCAGTCGTTCCGCCGAGTCATTTGATGGCAGCTGCACAATGCCACCAACCATGGAGCTCCTCGTAACAATCTCATTTACGGCTATTTGAATTTCTCAAGATAACAGAAATGAGTACTAACATCATACATCACTCAAGCAGCTAGAGAGTAACCAATTAGACACGAATAATGAAGGGGAGAAATGGACCCAAACAATCTACGAGCTGGGCGCTTGTTAGATTCGCTGTGGTGCAGTAGGAAGATGTAGGTACCCGTGCGGCGGCGGAGGAGGAAGCGGTGGCGGTGGTGGTGGCGGTAGGCGACGAAGCCGAGGCCCAGCGAGCCGTGCGTCTGGCTCTGAGAGAGCGTGACCCGCCTCGGCGAGGAAAGGGACGGGGACAGGGTGCACGCGGACGTGGAGATGCAGGGAGGAGGTCGGAGTAGCAGCCCGGCGACGGCCATCGCCGGCGGCGGTGCTCGATTAGTTTGGCTAAGGGTTTTTTCTTTCCGTTTAAGCGGAGACCACAAGAAAGAAGAAGTGAGCCGAAGAGGAGGAGATAGTGGGGCCCACACACAAACCCCAATTCACATTTTTTTCTCCTTTTTCTTTTCCATCGGAATGCTTTTCTGCAGAAAAAATAATTAGTTTAACCTAGCTCGGAAATTTATTTAATTAATCTAATTTTTATTTTAAATTAAAAATGAAAGTTTAAATTATTTTATTATATTACGTAAATTTTGGAATTGAAGCTGTGTCAATTAGTTTCAGATCTCAAAAATTAAAAAATCGGACTATAAACTTAATGAATAATATTTTATCACTTGATAAAAATATTTTAATGAAATAAATAAGTTTATATATAACTAAATCTAATTTAAATGAAACATTAAGTTTAAACTACTGAAATATAACAAAAATTATATTATATATAATTGTTTCTTGATGTTATAGATATAATCACCGGATATTATATTTGTTTTAATTATTTTTTCTAACACGATGAGATATTTTTTCAGTTTGCGTAAGAGCATCTTAATACTCGTATGGTTACTTAATTTTAAATTTATATATTTTTGCGAAAAATGAATTTTCGAGAGTTCCCCTAAATGAGTCTCTTTTCTAATCCATTTCCTAAATCACTATTCATCTCTCTCAAATATAAGATTAGTTTAGCAAATCCCAATTTTCATTTGTATACATTTTTTCTTCTGTGTGCATTATATGTGTTGTTATAAGTTGGATGATACACATATTTGTATGCATTATAGTTTTACATAAAATTATTACATATTATAGACCATATTTGTAAGATTTAAAAAATAGGGATTGAGATTATAGAGAAATTGTGTAGATTTATTAATTTTCAAAAAGAGATAGAGTTTAGGATGACTAAAATTTAGAAAATCTCTGCTCTAAAAACATTTATTTTTATATTTTATAAGATATATTAAATAAAATATTTTTTATTAATTAATTAAAGGAAACTTTTTCCGTGGATTAATGGAAAAAGCGGTAGTTATTGGAAGGGATGGTTGGAAGTGGGAACGCCCGGGCTCCGCCGCCGCCGCCGCCTCGATTCCTCCGTCGTCATCGCCTTCCTCCCCTCAACCGCTCCGCCGTCTCCAAACCCTAGCAAATCAAATCCAAATCTCAGGGCCGCCGCCGCCGCCTCCGCCGCCTCCGCCTCGCCTGGGATTTCGATCTCCAGCAACAGGGATTCGATACCCCCCACCCCAATAGAAAACATCAGGGCATCGGCGTCCCGTCCCCCCTCTCCAGCGCCGCGGGCCATGAAGCGCGAGCTCGCCTTCGCGCTCCAGTCGCTGTCCGCGATCGTCACCACGACCGGCCGCACCCGCTCCGGCCGCCCTCTCTCTTCCCCCGCCACCGCGCCCGTCGGCAAGAGGCGGAGGAGATCGGACAGGCCCCCGGACCACGCCGCCGAAAAGGATCTCGTCTCCCCGCACACGCCGCCCATGGACGCTGAGGCGCCCAAGTCCATCAACCACGCCCACCTTCTCAACGATGGGGAAAATGGACATCATCATGACATCGCTCCCCTTCACCAGGATACAACCATGCTACCGCTACCCCCTCATGGATCTGATGCTGCTGTTGCTGCCGCCTCGCCTGCACAACCATCTGAGCTCAATGCTGCTGCCGCTATCGCCACCACCATGTCTGCATACCCAATTGAATTCAATGCTGCTGCCGCCATCGCCACCACCATGTCTGCAGACCCAATGGAATTCAATGTTTCTGCTGCCGTGCCCGATGAGCCAACAGAACTCAATGCTACCGCCGCTGCCACCGCGACTGCAGAACTAACTGAGCTCAATGCTGCCACCGCGGTGCTTGCAGAACCAATAAAGCCCAATTATGCTGCTGCTGCTGCTGCTGCTGCTGCTGCTACTACGCCTATGAAACCAATGGAGCCTAGCGATGCTGCCTCTGCTGAGCCTATGACACTAACGGGGCTCAGTGCTGCTGCCGCTGCTGACCCTGCAAAACCTGATGTGGCAATGGAATTGCTGGAACAGCCTTCTGGAACTGCAGCCAACGAGGACAAGCTGATGGATGCCTGCCATGGACTGAATGGACAAAACCTACAACAGCAGGTCCTGAACAATGCCTTACCTGATCCTCTTTTGCTTGCTGAGAACACTGCAATACCAGCCTCTTCTGCTGACCTCAAGCCTGCAAGGCGCTTCACACGTTCGCTGCTCAAGAACAAAACAGAGGAAGAGGCCACAACTAGTCAAAGTGAACACCATGCTGTGTCTGTGACATTGGAGGACAACAAGGATGCATCCGTTGATTCGGCTCTGCCTCCAGAGAAGCCACAGAGGAGGTTCACCAGGTCACTTCTCCAGGCAAAGGTTGATGCATCAATAGACAGCTCATCAGACTCTTCTCGGTCAGTGAAGAAGATGGAGATGAAGATGTCTAAGAAGGTTGCCTGCCTCACAAAGCACCCAGGCAACATTAGAGAATTGCTCAACACTGGCCTGCTTGAGGGAATGCCAGTTTTCTACATCATCCCTGGTAGCAAGGTATGTGAGAAATAGCCTTATGTTTTATTAACACCTTTTTCCTTGTCAGCTCAGTAGAGTGTGTTCCCTCATGAGATGCCCGATAGAGTGTTTTTAGATTCACTTTAGATATTTCTATTAGAGATACCATTCCTTATTCATTTTTGTGATTGTCACAATGTCACCACCATGCTAGTTTTTTATTATGCCTTTTGATCTAGTTTCAGCCAAGTGATCTTAGATTACTCATGGATTTTTTTCATTAGTCTACCAAGGTTTTATGAAGTTTGTCTTTGTTATGACAGTAAATGCATTTGATTCTAGATTCTACTATGTTAAGTCATAGACTAGACCTTAACCATGAAACTAACTAACAGAATGAAAGTAGCCTTGGCAATCTGTTCCGTGAATTGATATCTCCTAGACTGCTTCCACATCGTACTGAGACACATTATATATTAAAACTCTCTCTATTTCTCTGGGAGTTTCTTTGAGTGATTTACTGCAGGTTAGTTTCTAGCATGTTCTTACAACTCAATGCAACTAAAATATATTATGTTTGCAAGTTGCAGAGGGCTGTGTTGAAAGGAGTGATTACTGGCTGCAATATCCGTTGCTTTTGTGTCTCCTGTAATGGCTCCAAGGTTAGTACTCCTGAAGCTGTAAGCCAATATATATCACAAACCGTTTACATTATGCTGTTCCCCTTTTGATTTTACAGGATGTTTGTGCTTATTTCTTTGAACAACATGCTGGGAGCAACAAAAAACATCCTGCTGACTACATATACTTGGGAAACGGTAACAGTTTGCGGGATGTACTGCGAGCATCTGGGAATTCCACTCTGGAATCTTTGGAGAAAACAATACGTTCTTCCATTGATCCAATTGTTAAGAGAAGCACTACTAGTTGCCTGAATTGCAATGGTAAGGTCTTCATGTTTTGGTTTTGTTGGTTGGCAGTTTTGCCTTATACCTTTGCTGACATCTCCTAATGTTGCAGAGCATCTTCCTTCATCACAAACTGAAAGATTTTTGTGTCGACATTGCCTTGAGCCAAAACAAAATCAAGATCCTCCTTCCCCGTCTCTTGCTTGTATGAACAGTTCAAGGTAAGCAACCCGAACAGTAAACACCACAATTTGCTAGATGTGTTCTTATGCCTACTACACGGTTGTTACGGCAATGTGGTGAAGTTTGCCGACCTACCACCTTCACAACTTCATAGCGCTTATGACGCGTGGCGTGTGGGGATGAAAACAGATCGGATACGGACATATATTAGTGATATCATATCTTTTTTCATTTTTTTTTTCGGATTTTGATACTCTGAATACGTATATGGAAACAGATACTATCGGATACAGAGCGAATATGGATTGGATACAAATACAATTACGAATATTTATTAGAAAAAAGTGAAGACAAAAATAAACATACATTCACAACTATATAATCAACAAATACTGAATCAAGCAACAAATTAAGCATGTACGACTACAATGAACACAAGTCACGATGGATATAGATTAATGATGAATATACTACTATTTTAGGTTCATAATTTACAACACATAAATCATACCCAGCCTAAAAGCATAAAATAAATAAAAACACATGAAAGTAATAAGTCCCTAATTCCCTACATCAGACCGCATGATGGCCCTGAGTCCATTTACTCGAAATGGATACTCTAACCTTAGAGAGAAAAATCAAAGTGAACAGGTTAACGTAGAAATTACTTGTAATATAAGTCTAGCAACAAATTATTGTAGAAATTATGTCTACTGCATATGGAACAGAAAAGGCAGCGAGGAAGGTTTTTTAGATAAGCAGCAACAAACGTTGAATCGTTGGTGGATGGACACGGAGGGGATTGATGGGGTGACACATTATCAACAGGATAACATGGCAGGTGGTGATTTGTAGGGGCAAATCCCTCTCATTTGGCAGCGCCTAGTCACCTCGCAGCACGAAGATTTCTTAGCCACAGTTCAGTGCTGCTCCAGCAGATGCAGGACGGAAAAGGATAGATTGATAGATGGGGAGAGTGGCTGGGTGTCATCTGGAGCAGGAGCGGTAGGGCATGGTGGGACAGAGCATCATAGGCCGCAGTGGTGGGGCCGGTGGTGCTCTGCTGGGAGGGATCGATGGAGAAGAGAGAGATAAGCAGTCCTGCCTCTTAGCCAAAACAATACCCTAAAGGCCTAAATTAGTACAAATAAGTGGGCCTAATGGTCCTTCTATTCCGGATAATCTAAATAGGAGTTTTCTGGATTATTTGAATCTAAATCCGTATCCATCGGATACCGGTGATGTGATATCCATTTCCATATCTAAAAATCTATTTGAATCCGAATCTCTATCTGAAACAGAAAATCCGGATCACTTTCATCCCTTGCGTCGTGGTGTCGCCATAGATACATCGGTGTGGCGAACAATCAAATACATTAGGACCACTAGGACATGCAAATGTAAAGTTGATAGCAATATAAATGTAGCACAAAAGAGACTTAAAATTAGCACAAGAGTAATAGTCTAAGATTTATTATATTAAAAAAGCAATGCAAATATAGCACAAAAGACATAAAACTATCTTATCTCTGAAAGTTTCAAATTCATCTATTAAAAATCTTTTAAAGCAAATTATAAAGAGTGACTTTCTTTCCTTTTCTCATCTATTAAAAACCATTTAAAAAATTTTGAAGAATGACTTTCCTTTTTTCTCTTTCCTTCTCTTCCTCTTCCTTTTCCTTCCTTTTCTATTTCCTTCTCTTCCTCTTTTATTTCCTGCCTTCTCTCTTTCATTCTATTCCTCTTCCAAGATCTAGCCAACTCGACGCTGCCCACCCCGTTGCCTCCCACCGCCTCCATCCAATCCTCATCGCCGCCCACCGAAGCGGCTTCTCGCTGTGCCGCTGCCCACCGAAGCGGCTTCTCGCTTTGCCGCTGCCCTCCCGCGAGATCGCACGGTCACGCCCGCACGTCGGCTCGATGACTTCTTAGGGCTCCAACATCTCGACGGCTCGACGCAAAGGGTTCACGGCAGCGGCGGTTGGAAGAGAAGGACATCAACTACTCGGTTGGAACAGATCGAGCGGCGGCTGGAATCTTGGAAAAGAAACAGTCGTGCAGCGGCTAGGGTTTTGGCACTGGGAGCATGGCACCAAAGAGGTATTTTTTACCCCTCACCCTCTTGTATAGCGGGTGCCATAGCTATGTCCTGCGCCACACGACGCCACAACAGCACCATGCTCTTGCGGCACCTGCCATAGACCTCCCGTTCCATGGTGCCGTATGGCGAATAGCGAAATCACGCCACAGCGATATGGCGATGATATATTTTGTTCTAATAAATATGTGATCTCAGTAGGTTTGAGGAAACAAAACCTTACTAATGGTTAGATAATTTTGTTCAAGATATATGACTATACCCTTTAATTACAAGAAAATAACAAATTTTTATTTGTAACTTCATAGTTTTCGCTTATTTCTGGTATAATCTGGTTGTCTTCTAATTTTCAAACTTATGTTCTTGCATTTACAAATGATATTTTTGCCCCCATGATTTTTGGGTGCTTTAGTCTGATTCCAAGCTCCAAGGATTCTTTATTGAAGAAGACACCATTAAATAAGAAGGGTGGAAGTGCTGGAAAAGTAACAACAAAGTTGGTATTTCTGTATTTATGACATTTTTCTTCTTTCATATCATGTGATCATGAGAGGGGTGAACACAAATATGTTTTGGTCATTTTTTGGTATTTTCTTCAGGGACACTAGACTACACAAACTGGTCTTTAAAGTTTTGCTTGATGGCACTGAAGTAGCTTACTATGTTGATGGTCAGGTTGGTATATCTGAGCTGCTCACATGTTTTGTTAACTAGACCTTTTTACATATTTAGTTAATAATTTACACTTGTACTATGCAGAGAAAGGTTGATGGGTATATCAAGGATCAAAGAATCTACTGTAATCACTGCAATAGAGTGGTGCAATTTCTTTCTTGTTGAAGCTATTTTTCTGTATCCATCATACTCTATAAAGTGATTAACCTTTTGTTATGAGTATTCAGGTTAGCCCCTCAGCATTTGAGGCTCATGCGGGCGAGGGAGCAAGACGCAAGCCGTAAGTCATTGTGATTTTTGTATTAGCTTATGTTGGCCCACTTCTATTTTGGTTCCGTTTACCTTATTGTATTATGTTTCTACTAGGTATGACTATATCTTCACATCAAATGGAGTGTCATTGCATGAGTTGTCAATGAACATATCAAAGGATATGGAACTGTCTGAACGTGAAACAGATGATTTATGCGGGGAATGTGGTCAAGGGGGAGATATTTTCCCTTGCAAAATCTGTCCAAGGTCATTTCACCCAGGTAAAGTCTCCTGTATTCCAAAATTAATTGCAAATAATGCTTTAAGAATAACTCAGTTTTACTTGAGTAATGATATTTCTTTAACATTCATTCCAACAATTGACCTTGTTGTAAAATCTGCAGCCTGCGTTGGACTGCCTGGAGTCCCTTCAGAGTGGTATTGTGAGAATTGCAGCAATCTTGTTCAAAAAGAGAAGGTCTTAGCTAAAAACAAAAATGCAAAAGCTGCTGGGAGGCAAGCTGGAGTTGATTCTATTGAACAGATAATGAAGAGAGCTATACGGATTGTTCCAATCTCTGATGATCTTGGAGGGTGTGCACTATGCAAGTGAGCATTAATATACAACCTTTAGCTATACTTGTACCAGATTTACCAGTCATAGCTAGAAAATATTTAAACTTTTGTAGGACCTAGGTAAGCTAGAAAATGTTTATACTTTTGTAGGACCTAGGTAGATGTACATCTGTGCTGTACTTGCTCAATTTACAATATGCGAGTCTAAAATTGATCAATAGTCTATAGGAAGCAATGCTGTGTTTGGTGGTATTAAATTACATATCTTGTCACAAAGTAGTGCATCATATTTTTTTGGTCCATGGAGAACAGCAGCAAGAGAATGGGGCAACAGATTACTTGTGGGTTGAACTTTTTTCTGACAATTTTCCATATTGGCACAAGAACAAGTCTGAGTGTATGACAGGACCTGATAGACCCATTGGGGATGGTCTAAGTGGCTGAAAACAACTCCTCTGATCTAGACAGCAAAAAATTCACAAATCATGTACTTATTCATCTTACTGAATGAACCTTGGGCAGCTTAGGCTGTTTGGATTTGGGAATGGGTTTGAAATCACACATCCATGTTCATGAGCACAAATGCAGTAGAATCTGATCCCATTATGGAACCAACCGAACCAAGACTGCATATTTGATTTCTTATTTCCCGATACAAGATCTGAAGTTAAAATCATTGGCCAATCTAACGGGAACTTGGTAACTGACATTATGAGTGAAGTCGAAACAATTATTGTAAAAGCCGCTATATCTTTCTTGAGGTTCCTTGTTATCAGTACATGACCTCGAAATCGCTAGCTGTTTTGTTGCTTGTGTTTATTTTCTTTTCGATTTATACATGTATACTGTAATAATCTTAATGGTAATATTTTGTTTTTGCAGGCAGAAAGATTTTAATAATGCAGTATTTGATGAGCGAACCGTGATACTATGTGACCAGGTATATATCTATATTATTAGAATTGCATCTGGATAGTTTATGCTTAAATTTAACTTTAATCCTGTTTCTGATGCATGCTTTTTGTTTATTTGATTGAATGCAATATTTTTATTTTTTAACACAGTTTTTTAATTTTTATTTTTTAACACAGTTTTTTAATATTTGATACCCCTGCATCTATGGTATAATTCCAAATAACATATTATTCTTGACTAACATGATTTTTTCGGTTGCCATCCAGTGTGAGAAAGAATATCATGTTGGGTGTTTGCGGAGTCAGTGGCAGGTAGACCTGAAGGTTAGCATGGAGCCTTATTTGTTCTGAATTACCCTTAATCATCACATTTAATTTGTGACGTGCATGAAGTATTGATGGTGAACAATGCTACAGTCTTGGCTTGAGTGAAAGCGCACATAATACCCTGTTTTCTGTTCACAGGAATTACCAGAAGGAGACTGGTTCTGTTGCCATAGTTGCTCTGAGATTCGTTTTTCCTTGGACAAGATAATATCTGATGGAGCTCAGCTGTTGCCCGAGTCAGATATTGATATCATAAGGAAGAAACATGAGATGAAGGGCTTAAGCATGGACACTAATACAGATCTTAGTTGGCGATTACTTGCTGGTAGAAGTGTCTCTGAAGATGGTGATTTATTGCTCTCTGAAGCAGTCCCAATTATTCATGTAAGAATTAATGTTTGATCTCATATAAAGTTTCAGCCAGCACGTCTTGTACTTTCCATTTACTAGCCAAATTATGTTGGAATTTGTTGTGCATTTGTGGTATGTTTAGGTCCTCACTAGCTGCCTGCACATAACAAACCAGATATTAGTAGCAGGGGCCTGCTGGGTTTGATATACTGATACATTTTAAAAAATTAATCCTACATAAGCTTTAATAATTTGTTGCCAACATAGACATTCCTTCCAGTCTGGTCTTATATATACCATCTCTGAATGTTCAGTTTATCAGTTATCATATTGGTGGGCTATAATACTTTTTAGCACACTATTTTAGTATGGTTTTGTAGCGAGTTTGGGCATGTCTGTTTTTTTCACCCAACTGTCTCTTGCAGCAATCTTTTGATCCAATCATCGAAGTTCTGAGTGGGAGGGATCTAATTCCTGAGATGGTCAATGGGTAAGAGAAATATCCTTCCATATTTGCCCCAATGAGGAGTCCCTGTGTGTATGGAATTGAATTAAATTCTTTTTATTCTCCTAGGAGGAGACCTAAGGATGGAATGCTTGGCCAAGACTACAGTGGAATGTACTGTGCAGTGTTAACTTTAGGGTAGGAATTCTTTGGTATGATTGAGAGTTGGCCAAAACCATTGTGTTCAATGTTGAAATAAACTTGCATTTTGCAGCTCTACTGTTGTGTCGGTAGCACTGTTGCGAATCATGGGAGGTGAAGTGGCTGAATTACCACTAGTTGCAACAAGTAGAGACTATCAAGGACTGGTGAGTGTAAATTTGCTGCTTGTCATTCTTGTATTATGATCTGTTGATTTATGCATCGTTGTACAGAGCAAATATGCTACATTTGCTCCATGGTTGTTAATAATTTGTTGCTTCAAACAGGGCTACTTCCAAGCTTTGTTTTCGTGCGTTGAGAGGATACTTATTTCGCTGAAGATCAAACACTTCATGCTTCCCGCCGCCCACGAAGCTGAAGGCATCTGGATGAAGAAATTTGGCTTCTCTAAAATTCCTCAGGAACAGGTTTGTTCTAGTTTGCACAGTTGTATGCGATAATGAGAAAATTTCAAATCTGATTTTAACGCACCTTTTACAGTCGGATGCTTACCTTAATGGGGCACACCTGACTATATTCCATGGAACGTCAAATCTGTACAAGGCTATGCCTTTGGCGTAGCATTGGTTTGAAGCCTGCCGATTTGTCTCGGAGATAGCACTTAGCATGGAGATAGATTTGTCTTGAGGCTCTGCTGACAACTGTACAAAGATGATGAAGCATGGGCAGAAGGACTGGACTACACCCAAAGATGATGAACCACCTGAAACTTTTTTTTATCATCAAGTGAAGATATTTGGAGGTGCTGGGTTGATGGAGGCAATGCTATCAGATGAATTTTGTTTAATGATCGCATTTCTGTGTTTTCAGTTGTGCTGCCGTGCTGCTTTTTTTTTGTCTACAGACCTCAATCCTCAGAAACTGCAGGGTCTAATGCTGTGCTGGTCTGCTGAATGTTTTTTTTCATTTCAAATTTTAGTCTTTCTTTGGTTGCACCGCAAGATTTAAAAGTGCGTGTTTCGTGTGGCTGTCAAATTTTGATTGGAACAGATAGCGTGCTTGTAGGTGTTGATACATGCAAGTTTATCATATCATGAATTCTGAATCTGTGTTTTAAAAATTATAATGGTATGTGAGTAATTTTCCTTTTAACACTTAACTTTTTTAGCCTGGTAGGTTTGCCATAACCTAAGAAACTTTGGATCCTTAACCACTCTGTTGGTTAAGCCATGGAGTGAGAACCTTGAGCACTCGATCACTCTCCTTTGACTATATCCATATTTGATAGGTTTATTGTAGAAACAGTAGAGGTATTAAAACAGTTAATTACCTTGCTTCTAAGTGACATAAACATCTACGACTCCCTCGGTCCATTTGAGCTAACTATGACTTACGTCTATGCACGTGAGGTTCTTGAAAAATTTGCTTGAAACCATCATCAATGTGGTTGACATAATCTCAGATCGAGCAGCCATGCTTTCTCTGGTGAAGCTCACGACAACAGCGGTAGAGCGGAAGAACCACTCCACGGTTGCATCGCCTCGGGTCAGTACAACTTATGCCGCACGAACCTGGTCCGATTGTCACAGTAGCAGAGATTCATCAGATGTACGTGACAGAGATCAAGCAACGCACAGATCTGATAGAATAGGACCCGAATCAGTAAGTTTATTATTCCGAATCGGTGATTTCTTATGAACTAGGGTTCTTAAATTTGGCTTTTATTTTCTGGTTTTAAGGACTTTTGGAGCACTGATTTGGGAAGGGTTTTGGAGGTTTTTTGATCTATTTTTGTCAAAAATCCCCTCCTAATTTCTACCGAGAACAAAAATATTATCAGGAACTAATGGCTTAGATCTGGAATGATGGAAACATGTAGGCTAAGTAAGGCTCTGATACCAAATGTTAAAACTACTGATGCTTATACTTAGCCTAAACATGATCACTTGTTCTAATGCGGAATGAGATGAACTGACCGGATGATGCATTCACCTTTAGTTCGTTGTAGTTGGTCGTCGATGTCGATGCAGTAGGTTATAGAGGTCGCTGGTGGTCAACCAAGAACAACCCTACGGGTCTCCTGTAGCACAGCTTAGGATTGGTGTATAGATTTTTCAGGAGTGAACAAACTGTGCAAGTGAGCGTCCTCGCTTGCACAGGCCGAACCCCCTTTTAATCCGCGTTGAAGGACACGGGGGGCATGTTCCAATCAATTTGGAAACGCCTCCGATCATGGTGCTTGATTATTAGGGAATAAATTACATAATCAGGAATAATCACATGATTAAGAAGGTAATTAAGGTGTTGCGGGATTAGGCTAATTAATCTCATGAATTTCGGTTGCCCGAGATCAAAATTTCCAACAATCATGTATTAATATGAAGAGATATGATGTATAAACACGAAGAAACTATCGTGTATTAACACGAAGAGAGAAGGCACGCTTAACGCCACACCATTACATCACATATCGCCACACCGTATGTGGTTTATACAGGACACATATATAACAGCGGCAATCCACTGCACAGCGAAGCATTTGGGCAAAGAGGTTGCCCAGAAAGACATGACATTTGCTCTCCAGAATCCAGATGAGTTTGGGAATCGTCGTCGTCCCTTCCTAAGAGTTGTCCATAATCCCGGACATCATATTTTTGATCTGGTGAAGATAACAAAGCAGATGCATTTTTAGTATCCATAGTTTTTTGCAAAGGAAGCAGCTCAAGTCTAGTGCTAGAACAATTACTAATCTGACCAACATGTGTTGGACTATGGATAAAAGCCCCCACCTCTCGCACTATAACGCCTAGGTCTTATGGTTGGGTTGGCTAGGTGGGGTGAGCCTAACATGGTATCAGAGCCAAAGTCTTGGGTTCGAACCCCCCTGGCCACACATTTCCGCTGTGTGATTTCCCCTGCGCCTCTTTCGTGTGCTGAGACCTGTTGCGGGCTACGCCGGGCTCTAGAACCTGCTGCAGGCTACACCGAGCTCGCACGCCGTAGGAGGAATGTTGGACTATGGATAAAAACTCCCACCTCTCCCACTATAACGCCTAGGTCTTATGGTTGGGTTAGCTAGGTGGGGTGAGCCTAACAACATGTACTAGCATCTCTAGTGACACCGTAGTCTAGTGAAATGTATGTAAACAATAGACGGTTACAAACTATCTTGCAGTAAGGAAAAACATGGACAAATGTATATATAGTGCTGCAAGATTGTTCATTACCTCTTTTGAATTCATTCCGATGATGTCTTTGAGATCATTTATCTGCACAAGCAAAGGAATGAGCTTTCAGTCATATTGACATCTAATAACTTGTGGTTGCTTGAGTATATCTTGATCACTCACCTCTTTAAATAGCTCAGGCGACTCGTCACGGAGCTCAAGAATGTAGTTTGCTCTTTTTTCTCCAATTCCCTGCACATTTAGCAGTGGGTTAGTAGTAAGAAAAAGCAATCTGGGGGTGGCTATGATCTTAAGATTCCGAGCGAAAACCTTCAAGCTTTTTAATTGTTCCCTGCGGTAGATGCAGAAACATGCATTAGAAATACGTACAGAAATAATGTGAAATCGGTTGTAATATGTTAGTTGCTTATACTTACTTGTTTGCACTGTTGAGAAAAGTCAAGCACTCTTGAACTAGAGATTTCTGTGGTAGAAAAAAACGAGAGTTCGATTCATCAGGTAGGTCGATCTTACAAAATTACGAATATATTAAGAGAATATGAGTGCACCACAGAGTTAACAATTGGTGACCTTAATCCCTGTGCTGCGAGCTGTAAATGTGTCCTTTGGATTTTCAGCTTGCTCAAATTTCAAGTGCACTGTAGGAGTCTTTGGTTCTGGCACATCTGTGTTGATTGGTTGGACATGGACACAATCTGTGCCTGATTTTTGTGCTGTTATGCTCACTGGCCGAGTGCTAAGAAGCTTCAACGAGTTTGAAATCTCTCGCAGTCGGTCGCTTAACTTTGGAGAATGTGTTTGCACTTACATTACACAGTGAACTTCACATGTCAGTATATGAATGCTCCGCTTGCATATTTATTAATAAGAGTTGTGTTTTACCAGTGATAGAAGAGCAGGTCAATCCCATATCAGTATATGAATTCTCCGCTTGCGTATTTGACAAGGCATAGTCCTGATGAGAGGGACAGGGAGGTTATAAGTGAATATATGAATGGTTAACAGCAGAAAAATAGCTATTTCTTGCAAAGGGCCATGTACCTCTTCCTGGATAGTACTTGAAACTAGTTCTTGCTTGCTGCAATGTACCACTTGTTTCATTTCAGATGATATAACATCTACAATATTTCCTGTTTCATCACATCCCTGTATATTGCTCCAAAATATTAATGATAAGAAAATCATTTGGAAAAATTACTTTTGAGTGCCTCTGAAAGGGAAACATAATACCTCATTTGATGATGGAGCTTGAATTTCCATAACTACCGATGGTTGTATTTCCTGTGCAATGATGGCAATGAAGTCCAAGCTAAAAAGAACCAACTGATAACTGACCAGAAATGCACAACAGGCTGCTAGTTATACTAACCTCAACTTGTATTACCGCTGTTGACTCAGTTTTCGTTAACAGAGTTGATGCAGCTTGTGGTACTTCAGTAGATGTAACACTTATCTCGTCTTCCTACACCGTTTGAAAATTGAAATTGATTGATTAGTAAGATGCATGATAAAAGCAATTTCAGTGCCCACATATTACTTGTGTGTCAAAGCACAACAGAAATTATTTAAGATAGGTAGTTATTTACCTTTGAAGAATTGATGCTTGGACAGAACAATTTCCTGACGACAGAAATCAATTGAAGTTGTTGATTTAGAAAAGGAGGAGGTATGATAATTTTACATTTTCAGGAGTTAATCAATATGTAGTACCTCCCGCTTATTGTAGGCTTAGCATAATTTTGCTTCATCTTAATTGTGGTAGAGTTTGAGTTTCCTGATTTTTTTGCTGAATGGATGATTGGCTGAAGCCTGCATGAAATAAAAACCTCAATCAGCAACACTTTTTATAACTAAGTGCTAAGTTCCGAATCAGCTTCCCAGATTAAATATACATGACCTTTTATTAGCAGTGGGTGTTTGTCTGCCTTTTACAGTGCTGTTGTTGAATTTGGGTAGACCATTCTTCTCTAGAATCAAACTTGTTTGCTGGATACAAGGTATGAATGACCTCGACAAAGTTTTGGTATCCTTAGATAAGTCCGCATTTGACTTTGATGATTTTTTAGCACTCAAGGATAAGCTGTAGCATTGTTCATTGGCCACTTGGCTCGAGCGAGAAGCCAAACTAACAGTAGAAACTGCATCTTGGCTGCAATTTTCAGCCTACACCAAGCAGGAAGAACAAAAAAATAGATTTAGACCAGAAGAGTACCAGGTTGTATGTATCATTTCTCTGGTTCAAACAGGTAAGAGCTAGGGTAACATTCACAAGTATGCAACAAGCAGTCAAAGATAAGCATAACTAAACTATGCTCTAGCTCTAGTACTGTTCTACTTCTATATAACGATAGTAACTAATAGCAATTAGGAACTGAATGAAGCTAAACTATCACACATGAACTTGTTTGAGCTAGAATGTACTAGCTAGTATAGTGAAGAAAAGTACTATCAAACATTAAGGTTCTATTATGCACCATACATCTTGATCAGCAACATAAACACATAAAAAACACATAAACCGATACATGAAAAGGTCATACTAATCATCAAGAACTAGAAATATCATTACTAAGTGTTAAAACTTGCATTTCACAAATAAAATGACCCGTGGAACATACATGGATGAGGATCCATTACTTTGATAACTATTTTCTTTGGTGTATCCCGTAGCGAAGTCATACAAAATAAATGTGTAATGTTTAAGTAGAGCTTACCAAACAGGTTATCAGTACAGCACCACTCGTCTTGCATAAAGAATCTTGTAGAATACGAGTCACTTTACTCTGTCTATAGGGTACAAATCTCTGATTGCTGTTAAGTGCTTGGACAACATTCATCAAGGCATACATAGAGTTGCTACCAGCTGGTAGAGGAAGCCCATCATTTTTCTTCTGCTTTGGGTCTACATAGGCTAATGAATCGAGCAAGGCAAACATAAAAGAAAATATTATGTAACATGCTATACGAATCAGCGAGAGATCGAGTTTCACAAGTGAGGAGAACAAACCTGCCAAGCTAAGGAAATTTATCTTAGCTAGAGCACATTCTGTGGCATTCTGGTTGAGGCTAGTAACATAAAAGATCAGCCCTTGGTGCCCCCTATCTTGTAGCTGGTTGCTAGCACGATAACAGAACTGTGTAAACTCCTCAATCGACTTCACATCAACCTGTAAAATTCAATAGTATACTGAATTTTGCACCACATTGACAAACGGCTATACTGAATTTTGTGATCTTGACAAACAAAACAAGTCTAGTGTACCCTGGATAGGCCTTTGAGATGAGTCTGTCCCTCGGCATCCTCTAGTATGAGAACCTCATGGTCCTTAGGCTCCAGGAGATCAAAGACGTGGGTGTCCTGGAGCACCTGGTAGTATGAAACCCTAACCGCGGCGCCGATGGCTTTAGACGACTGAAGAATTTGTGCCACTGTCATCGTAATCAAGCCAGGCTGATCACCATACCCCTGCAGATGCGATTGAAATGAGGAATGGATACAATACGTGGTGTGGTGTCAGGTGTGGGTTCTGAAATCTGAAAGACGGAGCCATATTCATCGATACCATGAAGAGGTGATCTCTAAGACCACAAGCGACGATGCAGGCCTTGGTGTGCCCGGAGGTGGCGATGCCATCGATGAGCGGCTTGACCTCGTCGCAGAAGACACGGTGATTGGTGTCGTCTTTGAGGTAGCATCCGTCGAGCCTGTACTTGCTGGAGTCCTGCTTCTCCTTAGCGCCTCGGCTGCTACAGCTAGCAGTAAGATTTCTAACCCAATCCGCGCTCGAGTGGAGCGGAGAATTTCATGGAATCAAGCGGCGTGGTTGTTACCCAGCGTCGGCGGGGCGGCGACGGAGGAAGGAGACGGTGGCGGAGGAGGCCGAGTCGTTGACGGCGGTGACCTGGAAGAGGCCTCTGTCGTCGGCGGCGGAATCCGGTGGACAGGGACAGACCCTAGCGACGACTCTGACGCCGGCGGCGGCTGCGGCGGCGGCGGCGGCCTCCATGCTCGATCTGGGATGCCGTTTGTGGGGGGAGGCAGCGGAGGAGGAGCGGATCGAGTTTTGAATTTTGAATGGGACGCGGCGCGGAGGAAAGGAAGTGGACAGATGGGCCTTGCCAAACCAGGCCGGCCCATTGCTCTCTCTCCTGCCCGTCCATGAGTTTTTTTAATAGAAAATTACTCACATGTAATTATAATTTTTTAAAATTACCTACATGTCATCGTCAGTAACTGAGTGACTTTTATCTGTTAGTGACACACCGATAACATATTATCAAAATGTGAAAATTATAATAGCAAAGAAAAAATTAACCTTTTTTCTATTATAGAACTTAGTTTTTTTCTATTATATCTATATTAGCGAATGTTTCTCTATAATATAATAGAACTCACTATGTTGATTTGAAATAACTTTTTTAAAAGATGTCCAATTACTACAATAGCATTTTCGAGTTTTTTTTCTATCTGGCAGAAAATGAATTGATCTTTTTATCTCTTGAATACCCTTTGAAATGAAGTCGGCTTTGGGTAGACGGCAATCGAAGGCTCCGACGAGCGACGAGAGGCTTCAAGTAAGTGACAACTGTCAAAGGCTCTGATAAGCGGCACGAAACTCACGGCGGGCGGTGACAACCGGAGGCGATGACGAGCGGCGCGAGACTCTAGGTGGGCGATGACGACTCTTGTGTGACTTCATATTCGTTTCGGAGGATATTCCATAGGTAGAAAGATCAGTTTATTTTCTATAAGATGGAAAAAAGTTCAAAAATACTATTGTAACAATTGATAATCTTCGATAATACTATTTTAGAAACTCGTAGTGTGTGTTTGTTTCAGGTTTGGATTATAAAAATCTAACTTATAAAAAACTGAGTTCTACTAGATTACTAAACTGTTATAATCTGTACTCTAGATTATAATAAATTAACGGAATAAGTTACTCTAGTTATTTCAACTTACGAAAAAAACTGGATTATCCAGCCGAAACAAATAGAGCTAATTGAAAAAAAAACTCACATCCAATGGCCTCGTGACTCCGTCCTCCGCCGCCGCCGCCACCGCTCGATCCAGTCGATGGAGATGGCGGAGGCGGAGGAAGCGCCGGCGCTGGCGCGCATGGGTGCGTTCTCCGGCACCGTGCGCCTGGTTGGGGTCTCCGGTGCGGCGGGCGAGACGATGCTTCTGTGGGCCCTCGGGCAGCCGGCGGCGCAGCCGCAGAACGCCTTCGTCCGCCAGGCCGCGCACTCCCTCACGCTGGAAGCATGCGGCCGCCGCCTCTCCCTGCTCCAGTCGCCGTCCTCCATGGCCGCGCCCGGCGTGACCGGCGCCGTGGTTTGGGACAGCGGCGTGGTCCTCGCCAAGTTCCTGGAGCACGCCGTGGACTCGGGGCGGCTTGCCCTCCGCGGCGCGCGGGTGGTCGAGCTCGGCGCGGGCTGCGGCCTTGCTGGCTGCGTTGCGGCCCACCTGGGAGCCGACGTCCTGCTCACCGACCTCCCTGACCGCCTCAAGCTGCTTCGGAAGAACGTCGACCTCAACGCCCGAGACGTCAGGGGCTCTGCAAGGGTCGCCGAGCTCGTCTGGGGTGATGACGCCGACCCGGACTGGCTACATCCGCCGCCAGAATTCGGTCCTCCTCCTCCTCCTCCTCCTCCTCCTCGTCCTCGTGATTTGGCTAACAAACAATACCAATTTCATTTCAGTGATCGGGTCGGACGTGATCTACAACGAGGAGGCAGTGGATGAGCTGCTGATCACACTAAGGCAGCTGTCATGGCCGCACACCACCACCATCATACTGGCAGCAGAGCTCCGCAATGGTAACTAGTGCTGATCTGCACCATGGCTGGCTCACGCCGCCGGCCGGCAAGACTGACCCTCGCTGCATTGCATTCTTCAGATGTTGTGCTGGAGTGCTTCTTGGATGCAGCAATGGCGGACTTCCAGGTCGGCTGCGTCGAGCAAGACGAATGGCACCCTGAATTCCGCTCTACACGTGTCGCCTTGTTCATCCTGGTCAAGAAACCATCACCCCCCTAAGGTCGTCGTCTCCACCACCACTCCTGTAGCCTACTGCCACAGCCACCAATTTCTCAAATCTTCTACTCCTTAATAAATCTAGTGCACTTTGTACTCACACACACACATTACACATACTTCTATCTAGGAAGAACAACACAGTAATTTTTCATGCTCTCTCCGTTCTTGCTTGGATTAGTCATGTGAAACAGAAGTCTAAATTTTACCCATGAAAAAGGCTTCAAGGGAGGTAATATCAATTATGTTTTTTATTCTCTTGATCTCCTGCTTTTACAAAGGCAATGAAAAATTTCGGTTTTTTCGATTCAGTTTTGCATATCTCCTAGCATTGATATGAAATCTTTGTGGTTCTGTTTTGTCACTTTTCGATTGTTATTTCAGTTTTCTAGATCGCGCATGTAATTCATCCGTGCATGAGTCTAGTTTCACAATCATGAATCATCTTGCTGGGGCATTCAAAGATGGAATTGATTTAGTGCCTATGTTTTGTTCTACCACTCTTTGGCAATTGTGTCAAATTTATAAGTTTTCCAGTGCCATCCATGTCATGTGTAATTCAATCATGTCTCATGCTTTCCTATATTCTCAGTTATTGTCAAAACCTTCAAAATATAATCTTATCACTGTTGTGGTTTGAGTGAGTGATGTTGATTAGCTTATGATGAGGACCATAATTGTTCAGGTGTCGTCTAATCGACGATTAGTCGTCAGGGCGGCCGCCACAGCCAACGACTTGTCATATAGGACTGTGGCATCCACCTCATCCAATAGTGCCTCTATTTTGTTGTACCACTCTTGGGCAATTATGTCAAATTTATAAGTTTTCCAGGGCCATCCATGTCATGTGTAATAATTGTGTCAAACTTATAAGTTTTCTAGTGCCATCCATGTCATGTGTAATTCAATCATCATGTCTCGTGCTTTCCTATATTCTCAGTTATTGTCAAAACCTTCAAAAATATAATCTTATCACTGTTGTGGTTTGTTTTGCCATTGAACATGTATATGACTTTGGGTGAGTGATGTTGAATTTATAAGTTTTCTAGTGCCATCCATGTCATGTGTAATTCAATCATGTCTCATGCTTTCCTATATTCTCAGTTATTGTCAAAACCTTCAAAAATATAATATTATCACTGTTGTGGTTTGTTTTGCCATTGAGCCTGTATATGACTTTGGGTGAGTGATGTTGATTAGCTTATGATGTATGCATACAACCATGTGTATCATATGCATAGAACAAACAAATGTGCATGATTTCTATATTAGATTTAAATTCTACATTTTTGAACAAAGGATGGTGGACGACGAAAGATAGCATTTTGTCAATGGAAGTTCGCTTCTCCCGTCAGATTCTGCTTGACTTTCGTCGGCTTTGGCTGAAGGAAGTTTTCTGTTTTCTTGTAGTGATGATGCACCATGAATTATTGTTACTCTCGTTTTCAAAAGTGTTTGTGTGGATTAAACAAAGAGTTGTGTGCACATCGAGTGTATGGAATATTAATAATGAAGTTGATTTGGCAAAGTCAGTGTCTTGCAAATAAGTTGATTTAGATTAATGCATTTTCTCATGTCAAATTAGGGTAAGGATAATGAGATCAAGTTTGACACATTTTTAATTTAGTCTCAGACTACTGTAAATAAGTTAATTTCACAAGGTCATAAGTTTAGCATGCTAACTTCAATTTGGATCAAGTTAGAAAAAGCGTTATGCGCAATGCGTGCGGTGGTCTATTGTATAGCGCTCAGGCGTTTTATGCATGATTAAGTGGTGCTTAGTTGATATTGACATAGTCAACAGTTAGACAAATTTGCTGCAACACCTTACATGTCTCACCACTACCCTACTCGATTTGACATCACATAACATGTTACAAATTCAAAACAACACCATCAAGTATTCAAGTTGAAGGAAAGTATTCAAGTGAAACGGGTCCAGCACTTTTTGTGCTGCACTTTCTTCCCTCTCGTTTCTTCATCATGATAATTGGGATAGAGGAAGGTAAGGTAGGAGCTGAGAAGCTGTAACTTTGGGGTAGCGAGATCCGGCGAGGGTGGTAGGGGTCGGCGAGGTCGACGGCTACAATGGGCGCCGATGAGGACGGCGGATGCAGCAAGGTCGATGAGGGTCGACGAGAGTGATGGTTGCAACGGGGCCGATGAGGGTGGCGGGGGCCGGCAAATGCAGTGGGGGCTGGTGAGGGCGGCGGTTGTAGACAACGCTAAATATGACACTTAGCCCCTAAGCACGGTGGAAGCCCACCGCATGGCCCATAAGCACGCTGCAACGACCGCTTTCTACCGCATTTGCGAACCCTTTTGGATGATATTGGACTTCATGAAAAACTTGGAAAATCTATTTTTCTAATGGTTTTGGTTCTATGTAGCAATTACATTTATAGTCTGAATCAAGTTGTGTTGTGGCATTTTTCTATAAAGTAATTCTGTGTTTTTCGGATGTGGCAACCTCCTTATGTCATTAACTCTTTAAATATGACAAGGTCACCGCCTTTTAGTTGGGTTTTATTAGATTAAAGTTTAGCCATCGTTACTTTACCGATCAAAGTAATGATTGGTTAGATCATCGTTTTCCGTTCACATAAATCCACCTTTTTTTTGTGCATCTTTTATATCTAGAAATTCTAGACATTTCTATATCTTTTTCTTTTATTTCTCGTAGGAATATGATTGATATGCACGATCAACTACTAGTAGGTGCATCGATTGCTAAGGCACAATACAGCGTCTATCCTAATAGGTTCTTTAGTGCCATATCCACTAAATTACATACCATAACTCATTGAAAAATCAGGGCAACAAACAAACCATATTAATAAGAGAAAATTACTCACATGCCATTATAATTTTCAAAATTATTTACATGCCACTGTCAGTGATTGTGATGACCCCTATCTATTAGTGACATACCGATGGTATATTGGCAAATCGTGAAAATTGTAATGACACAGAAAAAATTAACCCACTATTAATTAACGATAGTGTCCATAACAAAGGAATTTTTTTACATAACATTATAATTTTCAAGAATTTTCTACATACATTGTTGACGACCCACACCCACGATACATGCACGATACATGGAGTGAGATAGAATTGACATAATTTAACTTTAAAAAGTTAAAAGACTTATAATATAATATAATTAAAAGACTTATAATATAATATAAAACGAAGGAAATAAAAAATTTACGATAAAATATTGCAAATCTATATTAAAAGCTACACAACAAAAATTCCTGCTTAATTGAAATTAAGATCTATTCAAAATATTTTTCAATCAAAGTAATAAAAAAAGAAAATTGCTCAAATGTCATTACAATTTTTCAAAAATTTCTTACGTATCACTATCAGTTACTGTGAACGTATTTATTTATTAGTAATACACCGATAATATATTAAAAAACGTAAAAATTATAATAATACGGGAAAAATTAAAAGAAAAAAAAAAGAAAAAAAAGAAAGAGGAGCCCCAAATTGTTAAAATCCTCGTCGCAGCAACCAAACAAAAGTAGATTTGGCCATTTGGGTAAACTCGGAATTCTAGTTCTAGGGTCTCTCCCGACGGCGGCGGCCATGTCGTCTCCGCCGCAGCCGCTCCGCTACTACTGCCACCAGTGCGACCGCACCGTCTACGTCTCCCCGCCGGCCTCCGCCGATGACGACGTTTTCTGCCCGATCTGCATGGGGGGCTTTGTTGAGGAGATGGGGGATGACGCCGACCCCAACCCTAGCCCTAGTCCGCCGCCGCACCCGTTCCTGCCCTCCCTTTTCCCCTTGCCGTCCTTCGACCTCCGCCACCACAGCGACCTCGCTGCCTTCTTCGGCCCCCCATCCCCCGCCGCGCACAGGCAGTTCGACCCCTCCAACTTCCTCCACGAACACTTCAGCGGCCTCCTCTCCGGCGGCGCCACCATCCAGATCGTCCTCGAGGGCTCGTCCGCCTCCCTGCCTGGGGCTGGCATCAGCCTCGACGACTACTTCGTCGGCTCCGGCCTCGAGCAGCTCATCCAGCAGCTCGCCGAGAACGATCCCAACCGCTACGGCACTCCGCCCGCTGCCAAGTCCGCCGTAGCCGCCCTTCCTGACGTTTCCTTCTCCGCTGATATGATGGCCGCCGACGGAGGAGCCCACTGCGCCGTCTGCATGGACGATTTCCACCTCGGCGCTGCCGCTAAGCAGCTCCCCTGCAATCACGTCTTCCATAAGGACTGCATCCTTCCCTGGCTCGACCTGCACAGCTCCTGCCCTGTCTGCCGCTTCGAGCTGCCCACCGATGACCCTGACTATGGGCACCGCCGGGGATCAGAACAGCCCGCTGCCACTGCCACTGCCTCTGCCTCTGCCTCTGCCATGGCGCCTGGTGGTACCCCTTCACCGAGGGTCTCAGAGAGAAGGTTCAGGATATCGCTGCCATGGCCTCTCAGGGCCACATTTGGTGGACCGGCAGAGAGCAGCAGTCCGAGCAGACAGGATCCTGCTGGTGGTTCTGGTTCTGGTGGTAACAACAATGCAAGTGATGGTCATCATGGCTATGGCGATCTCGACTGAAGGGACTCTGAGAAGAGGGGAACACAGGGATGATGAGGTACAACTCATTGGCTCATTGCTTGCAAAATGATTAGCCTACACATGCCAAGATTGAGAATTGTGTGCTCTACAGCAGCCGTATTAGCTTTTAGAGATATGATCCGTTTGATTTTTTTCTTATATATATGCGCGCCCGTGTGTGTCAACTGAAAAGGAAGGAATCCTAAACTCTAGGACATCCACTTTTGCCCACTATTTATTAACAGTTCATATAAGTGCTAGACTTAGATAGTTAGATTCGAGGTTTTGACAATCTACAACATTCTTCTCTGATGTCTTCTATATCTGGTATTGGTGGTATAGGCTATGGAGCTGCCAGTGCCATGGTTCTAGGCTTAGGTCCATAACCCCATTTGACCCCATCAAAATTCTATGAAAATTCTAACTTAGCCCTAGTCGTGGCCTGTTCTGGCCCTGCCCTGGTTGGGAGTTGGGAACTTGGGCCCAGGACATGCCATGTGATGGTAAGTCAGTCTTGTGAATAAATGTGGGGATATGCAAGCGAGCGAATCAGCCCATAAGAAAATGCTTCAGTAATGCCCACATATATCTTCATTGATTTGGGCCGATTGGCCATACATACACGCTGTTGGTGGTTAATGGTTATGGGTATACGGTATTATGTATCTCAAATGATTGGTTTCATGTTTAAGTTAATAAATTTTAAACCTTCTATCTTTGGTCGGTACGAGTGTGTAATTTGATGCATAGATGGTGGTTTGAGTAGAATCAGTTTCATGGAGAGATGGTTATGTAGTAATAAACTGGTTAATCAAGATATTGGGATTATTTTCATGTCATCAAATCGAAGGGTCTGTTTTATCTTTCTTGGTTTGTTCAAAATTGAATTCTCTATTCTGGTAGACAGACCTGCATAAACTGTTTGAAAAGGAATGCATTGTTTTTTTTGAAGCTGGGGGGAGAGTCAGCCCCCCAAGAAATTTTGTAGAATGTCACAATGTTTACAAATCGCCTAGTCGAACCTAGACGCCATGGTACCGACCAAAAAACTAATCGTGATTAGTCGATCTTGGTCGGTCTATTTAATTATTCCATATATTTTAGGAAATTTACATAATATATATACACTATATAGTATATGAAAATAAATATCTAGGTATGGGCTAAATTTCCTGCCATTACATATTAGCCCAAAAATAAAATTGAAAAGCCCAAGCCCATTAACTAAACCCTAGCTTCACTCCTCACATCTCCCCTCTTCCTCACAGCCACCACAGAGACCAACTCAGAAGCCCCTGTGCGCCGCACATCCCTTGTGTGCCGCCTTCTCCTCACACTCCCGCCAACGCCGCCTTCTCCTCCTCACGCTCCCGCCGGCGCTGCCGGCGGCCCCTCTCATTCCAAGGCATGCTGCCGCCGGCCCACTCCTCCTGTCGTGGCCCGTGCGCCGTCGTCAGACCCCTCCTCGTTGGCCCCTGCCTTCCCCGGCGGTTGCCCTTCTCTCCTGGTTGCCAAAATGCCACTAATCGGCCCACGACTAGTCGGACGGCCAGATTTCTAGTCGCTCTAGTCGGGTCGGAGTACCTAGTCAGAGCCAGGAAAATGACCAGGCCGATTAATCACGATTAATCGGACGATTTGTAAACACAGAGAAGGTGAGAGTCGAACTCTAGGGTGGGCTAGCTCACCCATCTGTGGTGCTAGCCACTACACCCCAAGAGACATCTCAAAGTAATGCATTGTTGACCAATGCTTTATTTCAAAGGGATTTGTGCTACGTAGGCCACAGTAGGCTGATATGTATTGATTGCTCACCTTCAATCTTTATTGTGTCTCATGACAGTTTCCATATGAGCTTGAGCTAGATGATTTTTGGAAACGGACAGTGATGGCCCTTATAGTAGCGGATTTCGAAACAAATATGGACTGTTTTATTCAGAAATGGAAACGAATATGGTAGCACCGTTTTGCATGAATGGAAATGTATACGGATTATCCGGTGGTAGTTGTCTGGATATCCTGAAATAGAGGTTTGGCCCATTCATAATATAGTGGCTCTAGCCTCTAAGGCTCATACATTTAGAATTTAAATCTAACCCACATATGACTATGAGTATTTAGTATGTTATTTTAAAGACATGGTACATAGGTACTAGTCTAAATATTGTGTACTTGTTTTTTCATTCTATTGGATGATTATCATTAGGGAATCAAGTGGCCTATATGGTGTACTAATGTATGAATATATGGTTGTTAAAATCTGAAGAATTTGACATATTCTTTTGATAAAAGAACAACTTCTGTCTCCGTTGATTTAAAAAGCCCAGTTTGATAGGTTGTCATGTTCCAATAAGTATTCATGACTGTATTCATTCCAGTCCATATTCACCAAGTATCTACATTTGATGCTATTTGTTTCCATTGTCATATCCACATCCGGGTTATTCGTTTTTGTTGCAGAATCCCAGAAAAAATGAAAACAAATATGGTAGAGCGATATTCTGTCTGTTTTCACCACTATTGATACGTGTGGGGATGATCTTTGTGACTTTGACTATTGTTGTGCTTAAATGTCAAAGTACTCTTTGTTTGATCAAGTAGTTATTTAATGACCTGATGATGCATTTAGGCTTCCATGCTCTAAACAGAAAGTATAAATATATTGTGAATAAAAGTAAATGTCTATGGAAAGGGTGGTATTTGTAAAAAATGCAAGGATGACTTTTATCTGAATCGACTACATGTTCTGTTTTTGCAGTTTTAGTTGATCAGTGGTTTTACTGTTTTGTTATAATCTGTTCCATGCCTTTGCTTGTGATAACCAATCGGAGTTTAAGATGTCTTATTTTCCTTGTATCAAACCAACACATTTTTTGAGTGGGGCAACTTTGTCTTTTGGAAGCACGCTCCTCGTTCATATCAAGTTCAGAAACAGAAACATCCAACCAGTCAACACTGCTGCTGTCTTTTCCACTTCCTTATCCATTATTTAGTGCATAACACAAAAACTGCCTTTGAGATCTAGTTCATGTTGGCATTTTGCACGCATTGAAGTATGGGCAAAGTGAACTAGTCCATAAGACTGGGCCTGAAATTTTATCAGCTGTAGATTTTCACTCTCCAGAACATAATAATTTCCGACTGAGTTTTCATGTTGGTCCAGGGGCTGGTTGACACTGCAGGGAGAGGGTGCTTGTGCATCTGTACATATAGATAAAATGCGCCTGATTTTAGCTTTCTTGTCAGGAGTCCTGGTGCAAATCTGGCCAGAGTAGAATGTTCTATATCTGCAAATTTCTTGTTGTTACCTCCACTATTGCCTTTCCTGATGCTCTTCTGATGGTTTTGCTAGCAGGGTCTAGGGACATCGCTGGAAGAAGAGGTGTGATCAAGAGTGACTCTGGCCTGTTCACCCACCCCAATTAGGAGATGAAATCTGGGATGTTTTTTCCTTCTTATCGTGCCATGGATTTAGCATTGCTGGTTTTGGGCCCTCTGGTGCTGTAAACAACTTTTATTTGGGTCTTCTTTTTAATGTTATGGACATAACTGAAGGGGGGAAAGGTATTTACATTTTGAAGTACATACATATGTGGCTTTACATTGGTTTCAAGCTATCCAGCAACTGTTCTTGTGAATTACTCTGCCCGTCCATCCTAAAACATAGCGCATTTTAAAGTTCAAATTTTGTCTCTGATCTAATGTTCCAATGTACCAGTTTTTATCAATCTTTGAACTCCATTACTTGTTGTTTTACTGAGCCGCTTTTGAGATCATACTCACCCACTTTAAGAACAGTACTTTATCTTTTTAACAATGTAAAAGTTTTTAAAACCAAACCTCTTTAATTTGATCAATTTTATATATAAAAAAGAATATGTAGTTATGTACCAATGGGCAATGAGTACATAGCAAGTTAGGGTGGCACTCCCAAGCAAACCAGGCGAACAGGACGTCTCGAGTTGCTTAATTAATATTTGTTCGTGATTTAATTTAAATCCCGTGGATTACACGATACTTAGTTAATATATATATATATATAATATTATTAAAGGAAGGTGAGCAAGTTGGCATTGAATCTTATTAGAATTTTGATATTAAACGTGCTTAGATGAGAGTCTTCGTATCACATCCTTGACACGGAACCGGCTCCTGCAGTCGGAAGGCTGATTGTAAAGGGTAGTCGGGTTCCGTAACCATCCGATCTTGATCAGACGGTGCGGAGCCTCTCTTTGCTCTTTTCGAAACCTCCTGTGAAGTGGGTCTCACCTGTGCGGTACCCCCTTGCATACCCATCCGAGCGAAATTGGACGGCGCTGAAGAACCGACTTCCCTCTGCAGTCGGCGAGGTTGATTGCAGAGGATTTTGCTTCCCTCAACACATGATCTCGGATTCGTGAAGAAAATGTTCTAAATTAAAATTTTAGAATTGTACCTTAGCTTGGACCATTTCTCCTTGCCACTTGTGATCTAGATAAGTATAGTAATGTATATAGACTAAATAATAGAGCAAACTAAAATTTACACCACATTTACAACAGAGTTGTACCTAATTTTCGTATTGTGCATAAACTAAGGTGAATGACAAGCAAAAATCAGATGCTTGATAAATAGTAAAACCATCAAATCATTTGATTAATTTTTTCAGTACCATTACAATTTTCTCCGTTACCAATATATCATTGATGTGTCACTGACAGATAAGAGCCGTTACAGTGGCACGAAGTAAATTCTTAATTTTTGAAAATTATAATAGTATAATTGATTGGTACACACATTGAGCATGTACGAGAGAAGATTGAGGAACTGTGGTCACGGATAAATTGCAAATTTAATCATATTGTTCCAATCAAAAATACAGGCAGCCAAGCTGATCGATGGACGGCATATATATATATACATATATACATATATATATACATACGTACATACATGGCATATACATGCGTACATACGTACGTATTATACATCTAAGAAGGAATTGATGATGATTTAGTTGACGGTGACCTTGCCGACCATGCCGGCTCCGGCGTGCGGCTCGCAGTAGAAGGCGTAGGTGCCGGGGACGGTGAGGGTGATGGAGAAGGTCTCGCCGGGGCTGTTGAGGTACTCCTCCTGGGAGATCTTGGACGCGTCGACGCCGCCGGGCACGGCGTCCTCGTCGAAGACCACGTTGTGCGGGTAGCCGGCGTTGTTCTTGAAGGTGATGGTCTCGCCGGCCTTGACGCTGAAGTCGTTGGGCTCGAAGACCAGCACGCCGCCGTCGGCGCCGAGCAGCACCTCCTGGGCCAAGGCGCCGCCCGCGAGGATGGCGGTGGCGGCCACGGCCACGGCCGCCGCTCCCGCCGCCCTGCCGAGCGAGGCGCGCACGACCGTCGTCGTCGTCCGCCTCCTCCTCGTCCTGCTGAGCGCGGCGCCTGCGCCTGCGCCTGCGGCGAAGGGCGACGGGACGACGACGGTCACGGCGGCGGCGCAAGAGGAGAGCACGGCCATGGCGATGGTACGGTGGTGCAGCTGCAGCAGCCGCAGCGCCGGTGTGGACGCTGCTATAAACGGATTACGAGTGGTAGGGAGGAAGCGAGCGGGAGAGAAGGGTTAGGGTTGGGTGGCCAGCGGCGACTGTACGGTCGCTACCTCGCCATGGCCAATCTTATCGACCTCGCCATTGGCCGACTCGGATTTATGTGGGCCCGCTCGGCCTTCGTCTTCCCATTGCTTCCACGTATCTGCTACTGTATTTACTATTTCTTTTTACTAAAAAAATAGTACACTGAAATTAGTACAAATAAAGATACGCTACACCGCGACATCGTTTTAGCGTCAGACATACGTCGAGAAAAAAATAACATTTAACATCACTAAATCTTTACTAAATCTATCGGTAACACGTGACCGTCTGTCGGTATTAGTCATAAATTGTGACTAACAATCTATCGGTGATACGTAGTGACAGAATGTCTGTCGGTATTAGGCATAAATAGTGACTAACAATCTGTCGGTAATACGTAGTGACAGAACGTATGTCGATAAATATATCAATAGTACTCTGAAATTAGTACAAATAAAGATATATAATCGAATCTGAAATCAGTGAGTTTTGGTTTGCTGTAGACAAGAGAGGTTTTAAAATAGTATAGATCTATCGTTGATTTTTATCGCAACATTTGAACATTAGTTTTATTAAAAGTATTTTAATATCATTTATTTTGTTATAATTTGTTTTATTATCGAAAGTGCTTCAAACATAACTTATATTTTTGTATATTTGAAAAGTATTTTAATAAAATGAATGGTCAAATGTTGTGATAAAAGTCAACGACGTTTAAAAAACGGGAAATACTAGAATGAAAAATAATCAAAAAAATTCATGTCCTTAAAAATAAAATAAAAAAACAGAAGCGGAATAGTTTGGAACAAATAATCGAAAAATTCCTCTCCATCAGAAAAGAAATATGGGAATATTTTGGAACACAATTTACGGCTACGAATGAAAACTGATGGAAAATTTCCTGACCATTAAAAACACATATTCAGTATATTTAGACAAAAATATAAAATATACTTAGAAGTAGCACTATAATTTTCTCTTAGGGCATGTTTGGATCCTATGTATTGAGTTTAGAATTAAATAATTGGAATTCAATTCCATGAGGTGGGTTGTTTGGGCTACCATGAAATTGAAATTATCGAATCCGATCTAGAATTCAACCTGGAATTAGTTCTGTCAAATTCCCGTTCGAGAAATAAGGATTGCGTGTAATTCCTATATTTATCAAAATTGATCATTGTACTATGTATTCCTTCATCAAGCTTGTTTTTATAGCTAATATTTCTTGTATTAATGGAATTGATTTCATGGTTTTATCAACTAAACACGTTTGAGAATTAGTTCTTGGATTTCAATTCTATCGAATACCCAAACATAAATATTGAATTTCAATTAAATTCCACACAATTCAACGTTTTATAAAATTTAAAATGGATTCCAATTCTTTCAATGGGATCCAAATGGGATCCAATTCAGCTATATGGGAGAGGCTGATGAAAGGCCAATGATTCATATCTCTTTCTGCCAATTTTGCTTGCTCACAAGTCATCTATATGGAATCAAATGTATTTCTTTGCTTCCTTGTACTTATTTTATTTATAGTATTTTTTAAAAAATAGTAACGATGAATCTGCTATCATCACTAGTTTCTCGTTAATATGTAAGTCTAGGGGTATAAATAGTAAGCACAAAATTACAACCCAACATCAAACACCAACAAAACTCTATATACAAAAATATAGATCTATACTATTCAGCAATGAATCTGTCATCACCATAATAATTCTCATTGACACCATGAGCTTTGTTATTATTGACACATGATGATATGATATTTTTTAATTTGTATTTTTTGCCCTGTTAATAAAAATTGTTTATGGATTTGTCAGGAGGAAATATATTTATCGGCATTGTTAGAAAATAATTTTAAGATAAAAGATTTCTTATTTCTATCTGTAACCGTCCTTTGAAAAAAACCGAAAAAATGGAAAAATTAAAAAAATATCGATCTTAAAATCGAGAGTGTTCTACACGTATGTATAGAATATTTATTCTACACCGATCACTTTCAGTGGTAGATTTTCTAATTTTTTCTTGGTAGTAGATTTCATTCTGCGCCGCGGTGCATAATAACATTTGTAATCTTAAAATAATGTTTAATTTTATTTAAAGGTGTACACCCGATGCAACAATGAATGCATGCACACGCAACATTAATTGGCTCATCCATTACATGTGTACTGCTACCCAGGATATATATATATATATATATACAAATGCTATTCTACACCACGGGTGTAGAATGCTATTCTACACCGACGTGGAATAGAGGGGTTGGGATTGGGTGGGGGGTGGGCACGATTGGGATGATCGGTGTAGAATAGCATTCTACACCCATAGTGTAGAATAGTGTTCCTATATATATATATATATATTCGGAATGGTTGACCTTATATACTACTTATGTATACATCCTAGGTCATGCTTGCACCATTCTTAGTGAGTTGATGGTCGAAATTAATCGCTAATTTACGAGGTGTTTGGGTTGATGGGCTAAATTTTAGTCCATGTCATATTGAATGTTTGGACATTAATTTAAAAAATTAAACGTGAACTAATTATAAAAATAATTAGAGAATCGGAGGATAATCCGTGAGACGAATTTATTAAGCCTAATTAATCCATGGTTAGCAAATATTTACTGTAGCATCACATTGTCAAATCATGACGTAATTAGGCTTATTAGATTCGTCTCGCAAATAATCCACTAATTATGAATGAGTTTTGTAAATAGTCTACGTTTAATACTTCAAAACAGTATCTAAACATTAGATGTAACGAGGGCTAAAATTTTACCCCTTTTCCAAATTTCTAATATTTTTGTTCAGTTAGCTCCATAATAAATCCTCAATTTCCTAGTAGCATGACCTATAGAGTCCACCTATGGAATTATGATTAATTTGATGTAAAACTGGAAACCCAGCACTTTACTAGCTAAGCAATTATATCATCTGATTTGATATCTGGAGCTAACTGAACAAAAATATATATATTAGCATTCAAAGTTACATTAAAAATTAGTCTGAATAAATAAAAAGAGATTAACAATTAGATACTATAGGAAATCCGCAAACTTTCGTCGACCAAACCCAATAATTAGGTCAAATCCCACTAAAGAAACTATTCCGTAAGTAAAACACTAACTTCCATCCATTTCTAACCGACAAAAAATGACTAATTTTTATTGGCTAAGCGTGACATACTGTTCTACTGCCCCGTGTAATGCATCATGAATAAATAAAGTCTCTCGTGTTTCAATCGGATCCCATACAGTTCTAACATATTAGCATTCAAAGTTACAAAACTTTCGCGGACCAAAGCCGGTGGAACTTAGGCCAAATTTGATGGAAAAAACAAACTTCTATCAGGAAAATGCTAACTTTCGTCAATTTCTGGCCAACCAAAATGTGTCGATGGAAAATTACCGATTTCCGTAGATTAGTTAACTTCCGTCGGCTAGACATAGCATACAGTTTTACCGCCCCCATAAAATGCACCGTGAATAAATAAAAAAGTCTCTCCTGTTTGAATAGGATCCCATACAGTTCTAACATAATATATACTGTACATCTCATATGTTAGTGTGCAGAAATTTAATATGTTTCTGTCTACTAGAGATTTATTTTTAGAGAAGCACATGAACATATGAATATGTGTGTGTTTGGACGACAATTTTGTTGAAACGTGTGCTACGATTTTATATTAATATAATCTAATTGTTCAGTTTTATAATATGTTTCTGTCTACTAGATATTTTGTTCAGTTTTATAATTTTTACTCATTTTTCTATCATTAAGTATTAACTAGTTGGAAATAAATTTTACAGAACTAAGAAACATAGCACAAATGATATAAATAACTTAAAACATGATAAAATAATATTCATCGTAATTCGATTTCAAAAACAGTATATAAGTTTTAAAAGTACTAACAATATATATAGAAGTTAGTAGTGGCGGCAGATTCATCGCAAATAATTTTTTTAAAAAAAACTTTTAAAGTAATATAGATATGGTAAAAATGTTATTTTATCAAACTACATTCTTTTTTTACTCTAATGTATTAATTGAGAGAAGAAAAATATTTTTAGGCCTTAAAACTTAAAAGCAATCCAAATCAAATGTAAAGATTTATAATGTCACTGCTCTTTTTATCATTCTAAGAGAAGATTTAAAACTTGAAAAGGCTTCTTATTCTAAAATTTGAGATTATATAAATATAAACTCTTCTAATGCTCTTAAAGAGCTAATCAACCAAAGTTGACATGAATTGGGGAGGATATGATGACTTAACATGAGGATTATCCCACATATTTTGCCGTTGACTTTCCGGATTCCAATCCAACCTGATGGCCTGGAGCTTATACTTGGAGAAGAAAACTTATTTTGAGGTATAAAAAAATTTCTAATCATGAGTAAAGATTCGTGTGAGCTCTTTTTAAGGAAAGATTTATCATATCCCTTTTAAGGAGCAATACGATTGGGTAGAGGATATGGTGACTACTTCGGGCCTGTTTGAGAGCTTTTTTGGTGGTTGCAGCTATTTTTAGAATCTGAAGTCGAAATAAACGGTTCAGATTTATAACTCATGTTGTGAGAATCGGTAGTTGTAGAATCTGAAAATGAAATGGAATCCAAAAACTAAAAACAACAACTTCTCTAGATTTTTATCAGTTAGATACTCGGATTATCCAGCTACTCAGACTAGCTAGTTAGTAAAAATCTCTAACTATCAGATACTCCCCAAACAATGTTCAATATTACTCCCTCTATTCTACAAAACCTTTGTTTTCTCATAAAAAACTTTATTTTTAGTATTTAAATTTGTTTCACGGAGAAGGTGAATTATCTCACAAATCTCACCGCTATCGAGAAAAATGATAATTTGTCACTATTAAAATGATCCCTTCAATTAGGATACACTCTAAAAAAAGCTATTTTTTATGGTAGCGACCGGCAAATCATCAAATCTCTCGCAGGAGCTGGAGCTCAGCTATACATGGAAGTCTTGGATCACAATGACCTTTAATTACTCAGAAATACTCCATTAATTAATTGCAAATCATCTTCTTCCTCAATAAGTAGATCAGAGTAACCTCGTAATCTGTAACACGGTAGACATCACAGCATCATCGATCATACAGCAATGGCTGCAGCTGCAGCTGGAGCAGCAGTCGATCAGAGACGCAGCTCACTCTCCAAGAAGCTCATCACCTGTGCTCTGTTTGCGATCTTCTCCTTGTCTCTCGTCGTCTTCCTCCTCCTCTTCTTCTTCTCCTCCCTTCATTCCTCCTCTTCTCATCGTATCCTCCACGAATCTGCTTACGCAATTCCAGACATGGCGGACGACCGGTCGGCCTTCTCACCGTCATCATCTCCCACCACTTGAAGGTAGTTGAGAATTTGAGATTGAGACTTGAGATAATTGATGGTCGAATTGATCGTTTCATGGATTCTTGATTGAATGATTTGTTTGTGTGATTGTGTAGCTGTTTGGAAGCAATGCGACTATGGTGATGGGAAGTGGGTGTGGGACGATGAGCATGGCGGCGGGAGGGCGAGGTATGATAGCGAGAAGTGCGACGTGAAGATGGCGTCCAAGTGCGTCGTTAACGGCAAGCCGGACGGCGGGTACCTGAGCTGGCGGTGGCAGCCGGCGGGGTGCAGGCTGTCGGCGCTGGAGCCGGCGGCGTTCCTGAGGCTCGTGCGGGGAAAGCGGCTGGCGTTTGTCGGCGACTCGATGGCGCGCAACCAGGCGGAGGCCCTGGTGTGCCACCTAGCCACGGCGGCGCGGCCGGGGACGGCGCACCGGAACGAGGAGCGGGTTGGGCGCAAGTTCTGGCGGTGGGCTTTTCCGGCGCCGCACGACGTGAACATCTCGACGTACTGGTCGCCGTTCCTCGTGCGGTCGGAGGGGAACTCCGAGGACTTCGCCATGACGCACGAGGTGGTCTTCCTCGACGCGCTCACCGAGCCGTGGACGGCCGACCTCGACGCCATGGACGTGATTGTGATCTCGGCCGGGCACTGGTTCCCGCGCAAGGCCATCTACTACGACGGCGGCGAGATGGTCGGCGTGCACAACCGGCTAGACATGAACCGCACCGAGATGAACTTTGTGTCCGTGTACCGAAAGGTGATACGTCGGACGCTGGAGCACGTGAACGCCATGTCCGGCGCCGCCGACAAGCTCGTCGTGGTGTCGACCATCTCTCCGGCGCACTTCGACACCAGGTACAGCTGGAACCACCGCGACGCGTGCTCTCGCCCGAGGCCGTACGACGACGGGGAGGTGGAGGTGGGGAGCACGGACGCCGAGTTAAGGAAGGCCGTCATCGAGGAGGTGGCAGCCGCGGCGGCGAGGCGGCGGCGGTGGGGCCTGCGGTTCGAGGTGCTCGACGTGACGAGGCTAGCGGCCATGCGACCCGACGGGCACCCGGGCACCTACCTCTACAAGCACGCCTACGGCGGCGGTCCGGTGCCGGAGACGGCGCCGAACGACTGCCTGCATTGGTGCGCGCCGGGGCCGGTCGATACGTTCAACGACATACTGATGCAGATGATCGTCGCCGGCGGCGTGTAAGCGTGCCGCCGCAGATGGTCGTCGCGATCCAGCTTTGGAAAATGGAATCCGACTATCCGAGCTCCCATGCTGTCGATTCGAGATTCGCGACATGGGTTGACCACTTGAAATTTGACTTTGACTTTCATTTTCTCGATGGGTGCTGACTGTAATCTCGATGCCGTGGTTTGCCGCTTGCTGCCTCTACCGTAGTTTGGGAATTGTTTTTTTTAAAAAAAATTCAAATTTATACGGCGGTTTCAAAAAATTTCAAAATAGGTATCGGTCGGCCAACCATCAGCCAACTCGTGTCATGTCAGCGCCAGTCAAGTGTTGACTGACTGCCACGTGACACCAGTTGACCGATAGTTGGCCGATAGATACTTATTTTTGAATTCTTTTTAAATCGCCATACATACAAATTTGATTTTTTTTAAAAAATACTAATTAAAAAAATGTAGTTTGGCTGACATACAAATTCCGTATACTAGCTGACTGTTCATAAATTATAACATAAAAAATTACACCATTAAAAATTATCGTAGATAAATGAATCTGAAGCTAAAGAGTTTTTGTTTACTATGAGAAGCGATGGTGGTGACAGACTCATCACCATTAGTTTTTTTAAAATAATATAGATGTGTGTGTATATATATAATTAGATGATTTGAACTTAAAAATATTCTATCCATCCTATAATATGGTAGCTTGATTTAATATTTCATATACATATAATGTCACTTTATATATTTGTTCTACCGTGAAATAATTTTATATCTGATACTAAATTATAATATTATGGGAAGGAGGTATCTCAAACCTCATCAAATGTGACATATATATATAATATTTTATGATTTAGTACTTAAAATATTTACTTGAATAATATGTGTTCATCGAAATCTATAAATGGAGGGCTACGACATCTAATAATCGAAACTGTTTTTAAGTGTCAAATCATCATCGGATCTCCGTCGGTGGTGTTTGGTTTCATGGATTAAAATTTAGTCAGTGTCATATCGGATGTTTGGACATCAAATTGAAGGACTAAAAATAAACTAATTATAAAAACAATTATAGAATCGGAGGATAATTCGTGAGATGAATTTATTAAGCCTAATTAATCAATGATTAGCAAATATTTACTGTAGTATCACATTGTTAAATCATGACGTAATTAGGCTCATTAAATTCGTTTCGAAAATAATCCACCGATTATGAATGAGTTTTTGTAAATAGTGTATATTTAATATTCTAAAATATTATCTAAATAATCGATGTGACAGAGACTAAAATTTAATCCCTCAAAACAAACACCCCTATGTTCTGCTTATTTGAGCTAGCGTCTTATCTAAATTTAAATTTTATAATTTATTTATAGAATTTGAGTTTTTCGTCATTACCTATTTCCTACTCTTGTCTTTTAGACGGCTAAGCATAAAAACTATTCTTAAATTAATTTTCGATATTAAATCATATGAATTGGCTTGTAATGCACATCTAATTACTTCCTTTGGTGTAAAAATATTAATCGTCTTAAATAGAATTACCGAGGTGATATTAAATCGAGCAACACCGTCTGTCCCAATTGATTACCAAGACAAGATTCTAATAGTGCCACCTAAATTCAACTCTCGGTGGTCAAACGCGTGTCAATTAGGTCAATTAGGTCAACTCTTGTACACTCTCACCGAAACACTAAACATCAGTTAGGTCAATATGTCATCTATCGGCGGGTGAGACCTTTGGCTTAGCCCAACCTACCTCAACCATCCGCATGTTGGAAATCACAACTCGTAATTAGCTTTCTCATGATGGCTGCTCTGCAGTTGGGAAAGCAAAAGTTTCAAGAAAGATGAACATAATTTGACCATAATTACAGTTTACAATATAAAATCTCAACATGTGAAAAATGGCATTGTCAAGTTTATCTCAACAAGAGTTTTCATAGTGTTTATTCAGATTGATGAAAAAAAAAGTTACGAGTTTCGTGCATAAACTAGTTTAACCTCAAAACGAACACAGTTTTTGAAAACTACGATATTTCAAAAAATACACTATACTACATCTATGACAATACCATAGTTTATAATATCAAAATTTTGGAAAAAAGTGCTTCGTGCCAAAGTTTTCAATACCGTAGATTGAATGCAGTATTTCTAATACTGCAGTTTACTTTACAGAGATTTCCGATGGAGTTGCCAAACACCTTTTAGTATATAATAATGTAGTATTTATCAATACTGCGGTATTACTTCCAAAACTACAAAAAAATGTGTTCCCAAACAGAGTGTAAGCTGATGAGGAAATGTGGGCAATTCGCTTCATATTCCAACACTCCTCTCATGTGAATTCTGTTACATATTGAGTTTCATGTACGAATCAATTGAACCCAAAAATTTAAGTTGACCAGAAAAGATAGAGAATTCATTTCGTATTTTAATAGAGCAGCCACAAACTTTCCTTGTTGAGTTTGAAAAGTTAAAAAATAAAAGAATTGGATGGGAGTAGCTAAAATCAAGAACCCTAGCAAGAAATAACTGAGAGATCATAGCAAAGTATGCAGTTTGGTGAGCTACTAGTGTGATAGTGAGCTGAGCCAGTGACCACTATCAAATCCTTCAAAAGCTCGCCGGCCTAGTAGCCTTGATCGATCGATCATACACGGCGCACGTCGCGCTAGTTCTGAGCTCTGAACAAACCGGCGCCGGCGCCGGTGCCGGCCATGGCGCCTCTTCCTCCGTCGTCTCCTTCCTCGAGCAGCACTGCAAGCGGCAGCCCAAGGCTGTTGCTTCCCGGCGGCGGCGATCAGTGGAGCGTCGTGGCGCGGAGGAACATCAAGACGTCGCTGCTGCTGCTGCTCGTGCTCTCCGCCGTCTTCGTCTTCGCCGTCCTGCACTCGTCGCCCGGCCTCGCGTCGTCTTCGGCGGCGGCCGACGAAGCGCTGACGCACGGCCAGAGCCGCCCCCGGCCGATCACGGCGCTTGACGTGAGCCGAACGACGGCGCGCGACTACGGCCGAGCTGACGAAGAACAGATCGCCGTCGAAGAAACTAACGTGGCAGCTGAACACAGCAGCAGAGCCGCGGACATCTCTCTGCCAACGGCGAACTCATCGGCGGCGGCCGCAGCTCTACCTCCTCCGAGCGAAGCTGACAAAACAGGTAATACCGGTAATACAGGTAAGTGCTTTTAAATTCTGAAATTTTCCAGCTGGTTATCACCCAAAATTTCAAATTATTTTATTTCATTTTAAAATAAACTCCATTCAGTTACCCATTTAACGGCAACTTTTAACATCTACAATTAAAGCTAAAATAAACGGTATAAATTTTAGAATTATATATAAAAATCAATAATTATATAATCTAAAAATTAATAATAATCTAGAAATTATGAAATACTACTGTCTTTATTGGACAATTTCAGCTCCAAAATTTTAAAGTAGATTCGGTCTAGCTCCAAGAAATCTTAAAGCTAGAGTTGTGAATAGATTAAAAGTATTTAATTAAGTAATTTAGTTTTAATTTTATACTAAAAATAAAATTTTAAACTATTTTATTATATTATACAAACTCCAAATTCGACAAATCTTGAAGTTGAAGTTGAAGTTATCAATCAACTACTTACACTAGCTACACTAGCTAGCTGGATACTCAAACCAACAAGTTATTAATAATCACTAGGTAAAATAAATAGGCCCTAAATTATTTATACATTGAACTATTTAAATTTAATAAAATTTATATAAAAATACATAATCGTATTATTTTTTTATAAACTTTGTCGAAATAATTTGGCTCACCTTGGTAGAAGTGAACATGGAGGAGGAGAAATGCGACGTGTCCATGGGGAGATGGGTGAGGGAGACGAAGGGTCCCTTGTACACGAAGCGGACGTGCCCGACGCTGCCGGAGTACAAGGACTGCCACAAGTTCGGCAAGGATCCCGGCCACCTCTTCTGGCGGTGGCAGCCCGACGGGTGCGAGCTGCCGCGGCTGTCGCCGGAGCGGTTCCTCGCCGCCGTCCGCGGCAAGCGTCTCGCCTTCATCGGCGACTCGTTGGCGCGCAACCAGATGGAGTCCCTGCTCTGCGTGCTCTCTCAGGTAGTCAGGTCTCGTCCACGGTCTACCTGATGTCGACTAGCAATGGCTGCATGGCACGGTGGTAACTCGGATGGTGTTCGATCGTGCAGGCCGAGACGCCGGCGGAGGTGTACGCCGACGCGCTGGACAAGTTCCGGACATGGCGATTCCCGGAGCACGACTTCACGCTCATGGCGATGTGGACGGAGTTCTACGCGCACGCGGAGCAGGTGGTGGACGACGGCGGCAAGCAGACTGGCTCGTTCGACATCCACCTCGACAGGCTGAGCGCGAACTGGACGCGCCGGCTGCCAGAGCTAGACTACGCTGTCATCTCCGGCGGCAACTGGTTCTTCCGCGTCAACTACCTCTGGGAGGGCGGCCGCCGCGTCGGCTGCGTGAACTGCCGCGAGGCCAACCTGACCGACTTCGGCATCCCCTACGCCGTCCGCCGCGTGGTGCGCGCCGCCGTCGATGGCATCGCGCGGTGCCGCGACTGCAAGCGCGGCCTCTCCACGTTCCTGCGGACCTACTCGCCGGACCACTTCGAGCACGGCTCGTGGTTCAGCGGCGGCTACTGCAACAGGACGCGGCCGCTGGAGGAGGCGGAGCTGAGCATGGAAAGCATCGCGTGGGAGCTGAGGAAGGTGCAGCGCGAGGAGGTGATGCGGGCGAGGGAGACGACGACGGCGGCCATGAGCGGGAGGAGGTTCGAGGTGCTCGACGTGACGAAGGCCATGATGCTGCGCGCCGACGGCCACCCCGGCGCGCACTACGACACGAGGTGGGCGTCGAACGCCGTCAGCGACTGCCTGCATTGGTGCATGCCGGGCCCCGTCGACATGTGGAACGACGTGCTGCTGCACAAACTCACCGAGTTCTCACTACCGCCGGTCGCCTGATGAATTTGGCCATCTGCATAAACCAGTTTGTTTCGGTTTTGAATTATAAAAATTCAGTTTTGGATTATAAAAATTCATTTTTTTTCATAAACTGAAACAACCAAAGTAATTTATTTTACCAGCTTATTATGATCTAAAGTTTATAACACAATAAGCTGGTGAAACTCACATTTTTTATATAAGCTGAATTTTTATAATCACAAACGGACACTAGCTCCTCACATTCCATCAAACAATTAGATCAGCTAACTCCTCATATTCTTCATCTACTTTGTAAGGAGTTAAGCTGATTCTTGTATAGTTGTATAACCATTCCTCATCTACTGTTATTGTTGCTCAAGAACGAAGTATCTCTAATAAACAACAGTAGATGAAGAATGTGAGAAGTTAGACTGATCCTCATCATTCATCTAAAGTGCCAAAGTGGAAATATCATGAGACCAAAATTCAAACTAGGAACATGCAGATATTCAGGATAAAATTTTCTGATATTGGCTCAAGGAATCAAAAAATCAAATGAGAACAAAACTTTGTAAGTTGTAACATTGCCTCGGTTTCTCAAGGGCTCCATAGTCCATACTGCCACTCAACCAAATCAAATCCAACTTATGATGGTGTGACACCAGCTATCCATACCTTTGGTTTTTCAATGCTGCTACCAGACTCCAGTCTGCTCTTCCCACATGCATTCTCATCAGTACTCAGATTCCCAGAGTGAGGTTTTCCTCAGGTTATAGTATCAAATTCTCATCAGTACTCAAATTCCCACATGATTATAGTATCAGTCAGCATCTTGCTTTCCTCAGGTTTTCAAATCTTCTGAGATTGCGGAAGGTATACAATGTGTTGCCAAAATGTCCTGAGTTGCAGCCTTTGCAGTTTTCGTCGCAAGAACCACCACCTGTCAGATGATCCACCAGTAAGCTTACATGCGGCAGCATTGAATTGAACAAAAAAAAGATAACATTTTATTGTATAGAAGGGCAATAAGAATCTGCATGTCTGATACCTGATAGTGGTCCATATCAAATTTCAAGAATTCTTCGTCGCAATCTTCCACCATGGTCGCCAAGTGCTTCAAGTTTTTTACGGGTTTGCCATTGAAGGCAAGAACCTATAGAAAGAACCAAAACATAGATAACATAACAGGAAAGGTGAATTATTCAGAAAATGTTTATTCTAATTCCGTTGGAATCACATTTGAAACTAAGAACAATTAAATGGTCCACTAAACTTGGTATCAATGCTGGTACTTCCCATCTGAAATTTGCACCCACCAACTTCAAAAGGAATACTGTTTATGGGCTGCTAGCTTTTAACTATTACATTATATATTAGCGGTTAAAGACAACTAATTTTGATCAGCAAAATAAAAAAGAATTGGGCGTCATTGACTCATTGCAACATATCAATTGATATGATCAGCGGAAGAATAGTATATTTTTGGTACAGTACAATAATTTTGGGGAACAACCACCAACATATCATTACATCATTACCTGAATATTGACAATTTCTTCATAGCCAATGTTGATATCTGCTACAAGCACCTAAAAAATCACCATTTTAAAAAATAAGTGTCAACTGATGAAATGATAATTATACAAAGCTTTAAAGAAATGTGAGATGGTTCGTTGTGCCATCTGTCATAAAAACACCAGTTAGAACAGGACAAAGGTGACACCTGTGACACCACCACAAGCTGCTCGTCAGGTGATTGAGCCATTGCATGCAAATGCTTGTCCAACAACTTGACAGGGGTATCATAATCATAGTCTTTTCCATACTGATACATAAGCATAAAAGTTAGTTTTATGATCAAATGTTCTGACTTACAGCTTTGTAAGTAAAATCCAAAACTGCAGCAATTTGGGGGCACATAAAAATGCAAACATGTGATGACAGCATTTATGGATGAAGTAAACCTACTTTAGCATTTTTTGGGGGGAGGATACTTGAGTGGCTCTTGCATAAATTAATTGAGGAAGTTCTCCACAAAATTAAACCATGCTAATAAAGGAATCATCCAGGGAAAAAGGACCATCTCCCACTCACCAATTCATGTACACCAACTATTGGTTTTAAGGTTCGTATCAAACCTTTCAACCAACTTGGGACAAGCAACTAGAGCCCATAAACACTAAACCAACATGTTCAAATATGTCATCCAGGTGGCAATATTTCTTCCTTTCTACGAGGTTGGTGCAAATCATGCATGAAACATTGATATATTCACCGACTTCGGTGAAACCGTGAGACAGTGAACATGATGCAATTTCACATACACCAGACTACCAGAGTATGAACAGAAATAGTAAATCACTACAAGTCTACAATAAAATAAGTTATTGAACTAACATACAAAGTTTGTGAAAGTCCATTAGCATAGTACATATACGAAGCAAAACATGTAATTTTTAATTTTAAAAAAGAAAGACTACGGCTGAAATTGCAAGCTGTTGTCAAGACCAAGCTTTCTGAAATGACGAAAAATTATACATGAACATGCAGTGGTAGAATGGTAACTTGACGACTAAACAAGTATGTAATATCTTCACTATTATGTCACACCGAATGCTGGAGGACAAAGGAGAATAACAGACCTCAGATCGAAGATATGGAACAGACACAGCCATAAAAACAAAGCCAGCAACAATATAATATGATGGTGGCCTGCCCTTTATATGAGCTGGAATTAGTCTTTTGTGGGTTGCCAGCTTAATATTAAATTCATGAACTTCTGAATTCCGCAGAATTTTGACATGGGCCTTCTCACCAGTGTACTTCTGTGAAACAAGGTAGCTAAAGCCAATACGTTCTCCATGTCTGAAAGGAACTGGATAACCAAGAAAAAGTAAAAGAAGGCAGCAGTTGTGTTTTAGGCAACCACAATGTTGATAAAAAGGTAACCTTAAGCATTTAATACAACTACAATAATGTGTCTTTACCGTTGTGGAAGTGGACATAAGAGGCATGCACAAAAAGTTAGCCTTAAGCTTAAGGTGTACCATAACAAAATAAACAATTAATATCTTTTATTCATGTGTACTACACACCAATAAAATTTATCTAAGTGGGACCATCTTATTTTCTCAAGTGTCTTTAACCATTGTAGAATTGAACATAGTTATTGCCAACTGCAGTGGGTCCCACTCTTATTTCCATCCAAGACATAAGAATTGTGGTTGCCTTAAGTGTATTATACATATTTTCTTAAACCACAATTATCTAGAAAACATGAAACTTTAACTGGATGGAAAACTATGTATGCACTAAGCTAAAGGTAGCCATATCCCTGCTTAGAAATCTAATTGAGTCCTTACATGACTTTTCTTTTTCACATAATAACAAGTTAATAACAGATACATTTTGGGATTAACACAGTATCAGTCAAGAGCATACAGGTATATACTTGAGCATAGACACAAACAGAAGTGCATAACTGCATATCACCATAATTAGAATTCAGAATCATTGAGTTTCACAAAAGCTCCCTAAATCATTTCATATGCTACATTGGAGAATGGAGATAAATCAATTGGGCAACAAATAATAACAGTTGACTAGTATGTAGAATTGTAGAGGCAGCCAACAGATTAAAAAAGCATTCAACAGCTGGATACTATTCGTGAATTGAATGGTGTCATTTATGCGCATGTAATGGAGTACCCTAGAATGCAAGCTCCTAAATAAACACAGGAATAACTTGTAGTGCGACCAAGGTATATAACAAAATTAGTAGAAAAACTTTGATAAATGTGTAAACATATGACTAACCTGTACCATCATTGGCAATGTCAATGCCATCAAAGCTTAGAATAATATCGGAAGGTTGCAGGAATCCAGATTCGGGAGCAGTTGGCTCAAGCCTTCTGATACGAACACCCTTTTGGTCAGGTTTCATTCCCATTGCCTTTCGGAGATCAGGATTTTCCATTTTCTGCCATTCTATTCCAAGTATAGGAAAACCTGCAAAGGAATAAAGTAAACAATGAGTAACTTGCATGGCAGATTCAGAAGATCATAGATGTCACAAACATGAACATCAAATTAAAAGTATAATCCAGAAGTTAATAAAAGAAAATTGACTGGCACAAAAAAAATCTTACGAGGGACCCTCCACCCATCAAATCAATAAGGAAAATCTTACGAGGGACCCTCCACCCATCAAATCAATAAGGGACAACCACAAAAATGCATAATTAAACTATCCATACTATTTTCCCCTGAAGTTTTGCATTGATACAACATTATTGTAGCTATGTAGATTGTAGAATTTAAAATGCATAGAATCTATATTCTATAGATGCAATCGACATAGGTTTGGTGGTTTATTGAAATACATGCCAATATATCAAATTAACCTGAAATATAAGAACACAAAAAGATACCTTGTGAGTGTGTACAATGACAGAGGAAGCAATAACTAACTCTTCTAATTGATAAATTTTTATTTGCACAAAACACACATATAGATGAACATTTGACATTTTACTGTGTTGTCAAGCTCAGATTATTAAACATAACACCCTAAAAGTTTTTGTACATTGGTCAAGAACACCGATTTCAAAGCTCATCAAGGTTCCTAACGATATGATCCAAATACACTAAGCGTTGTTGCACAGTAATATGATAAGAATAACTGGCACCTATTTTAAGAAAATATAAAATATATGCACATGCATTTAAATAAAAATGTAACCATCATCCATTCCACTGATGTGCCATCATTTATAAATTCCATGCAATAACAGAATAAATGGATTTGCCTGTGTACTCTCCAGACGTTTCATAGTCTTGGATGAAGTGATTAATCACCGGGGTGGGTATGACATAGCCTATGTTTTCTACATCTTCGTGTTTAAGAGATTGAAAGGCTATGCCCACACATTTGCCCTTATCATTAAAAGCAGGGCCCCCAGAGTTTCCTGAATTTATAGCTGCATCTATCTGTTCATAAATAATACACGAGTTAAGAGATTTGTAGAAAAACAGTGTAATTATAATTCATAGTTTCATAACTAAAAGTAAAAGTAAATAAACATGTCTACATTCTGCAAAATATGGAGACAATCAAAAGGATGCAAGGGTTTTAAGGGAAAAAACCTGCAATCCTAGAAGCTCTGTTGACCCATGAACATATGAAAGTATCTCTATTCTAGATACAACACCACTTGTGACTGAGATCGTGTCTCCTCCAATTGGGTAACCAACAACAGTCACGGCATCTTGAAGTGCTGGCAACGATCCAAACTCCAGTGGTGAAACCCCTTTCCAGAATTCATCATCCTCTACAGTTAACATTGCTGAAACGGAAAGGTTATTTAATTACCAAATCATACAAGAAAGATCACTTTTTGAACCAAGTAAAACAATAGCATATTAGCATGTTAGACAAAGCTTTGAAATTTAACAATGAATTGCTTGAATAGTACAAGGTGACTCCTGCCCTTGTTTTTTCAAGCTTGCAACAAAATTCCAAGTGATCAACATTTTTTTCATAATAATAATCCACATAGACAGGCATATTTCTGATAATATAAAAGAACAAGCATATTGCTCACAAAGAATCACCATCAAGCTAACAAAATTAGCACTAGCATCTGGATGTGCTTTGCATGAATACTATCACAGTTTGTGACAGTGCATTTTAAGTGCAACAATAAAGCCCTAGATGAAAAAGGAGTATACATATTTTTTTTGTTTTTCCCAAAGCTATTTGACATTACTTTAGCTACTACCTAACATTTGTTATCCTGTCAAAACTATTACAAGGACATCTACACAAGCATGCTTCCATACAGTCTGTTCAATCTAGATTCTAGATTGGCACCAACTATGTTGAAATGGTATCATTGCGCTCAGACCTCTGTGGTTAGAATGAACAAAAACATAGATATTTCACAATGTTAAACCTGACAAATTCTGGTATCCCGATGTCAAGATTTGTAAAATGGCCAAACGCCCAACATACTGATCTGTAATTTTAGACCAATTCCACAAAACATTGCCATTTATTGGACATTGCTAGAGCTCTACTTGCCAGAACTAGTCCACAATTATAGCAAGCTTGCACCAAATGGGACATACATACCAATGTCGCACTCGGTACCAATGGCAAGAACAGTAGCAAGGTACTTGGTATCTGACCCACGCTTCTAAGCTTGACCTGGGTGTAGTGCTCGACAGAGTGGGCGTTGGTAAGCACTCTGCGGCCTCCAATGATGAATCCGCTGCTGCTGGAGCTATATTGCCGCTTGCGCTGCCATGGCAGCGAGAAGTTTGGCTCTGTGTGGACACAGAACACCTTCACCACGGCGTCCATCGACGGGATCACCTTTGCCACCTGCTCCCACCACAGCGGCTCAACCACAGGGACCTCCGCTTTGATGTTGGCCACCCCCTTCGGCGCGCCGCGGCTTGGCGGTGACGGGGGCAGGCGGGAGGCAGCGTCGGCATCGGCATCGGACGGGGGCCCGTGGCGACCCCGCCGTGACTTGCGGCCGCGGCCGCGGCCGCGGGGGGCAGGGGAGGAAGCGGGATCGGGATCGGGCGAATCGGAGGCGACCGCCGCGGAGGCAAGGGGAGAGGATGGGTGATGGCCGTCGGAGGAAGAGGCGGCCGGCGACTTCGGCTTGCGGCCGCGCTTGCGCTTTTGACCTGAGGCGGGTGCTTGGGCGTGGGCCCCATTTTCCGTGAGGCTGTGGCGGGGACGGCCGGCGGCTTCGTCTTGCTGCCAGGCCGGCCGCGCTTGCGCTTGGGGGCCGAGTGGGGGCGTCCTCGTGGTTGTCCATGGCGACGAGCTAGGGTTTCATGGACGAGCCGGCGGCGGAGGAGGTGGGAAATGCCAAATTCTATTTCTGAGACTTAATAGTCTCACTCTAAATGTACAATTCATATTAGTGGAAATTAGAGGGAAATATTACGTGCAAAATCTTATTTAGTCCAAGCGTGTAATCAAGTGATCTAGTGCATCCAGTCAAACGATCCAACGATTACATATGAAAAGAATTATGAAAGAGGTTAAAAAGTAAAAAAGTACTAGGTTTCAGCCCCTTTCATATGTAACCGTTGGATCGCTTGATTGGATGCACCAAATGAGTAATTGCACAGGATATTTCTCCGAAATTAAGAGCATCTCCGCCTCCTAAATTTTATCCTAAACTCTATTTCTTCCTTAAAAATTAATCAATCTACGACAGTTTTCCCTATAATCTCGGTCTCCTATTTTTTAAATCCTACAAATATGGTCTATAATATGTAAAATTATAATACATTCAAATATGTGTATCATCTAACTTATAGCAACACATACGAAGAAAAACAGTATACATACAAGAAAAAATATATACAAATAGAAATAGAGATTTACTAAACTAATTCTATATTAGAGAGAGATAAATGATGATTTAAGAAATGGATTAGGAAAGAGACTTATTTAAGGAAATTTTTGGAGCTTTGTTATTGACAAAATACCTAAATTCAAATTTAAGTAGCTATATAGATAATCTATTGGAGATGCTCTAATAAAAGAAAGATTTGAGAATTTACCACTTTCAACAAGTGACTTTATATTTTTGCCATTCAGGTCCATTGTCATTGACTCAAATAATCTTACATGTCAGTCTCAGAAGTGACATTATAATCAAAATACACATCTTAATTTTTCACGAGAAAATAGTCAAAAAAATTGACGAAAATGTTTTGTTTAGGATGTAGAAAAATATAAAAAATTCGGACGAAGCTTCAATGTTCGTTGAATAATATTTTATCACTTTATTAAGAAAATATTCTAAACAGATACTGATTGAAACATCAAGAAATAATTATATGCTACACCCTTATTGTTAAGTTTTAGTAGTTAAAATTAATATTTTATACACGAGAGTAAAATATTTTATTAACGTGAGTCAAATGAGCCTTATTATTTTTAACATTAATTTACTAATTTTACATTGGAAATAATTTTTATGTTACTAAGCGAATAATCACTACTTCCGGTGTTCAGTACAATATGATTATTACTCACTGTGATTCACACTGTTTGTTTAAATTTTTTATATGTCGAAATTATCTTCTAATCAAATTACTCCCGGTGATTAAATTTATTATAAAAATATATTTATAGTATATTTATTTGATACTTTATGTGCTAAATAAAAATCACTCCCTATGATTAAATTTATTTTAAAAAAACTATTAAATGCTTAGACTATCTAGTTACTGATTAGTTACTAAAAATCTATACCATCAAAAACTAAAACAAATAAATACGAGCCCACAATTCGTCAAATATATCATAAATATGTTCTTTTAGTATAATGGTTTAGTCCCATCACATCGAATGTTTGGATGTTATTTGGAGTATTAAATGTAAACTATTTCTAAAATTCATTCATAATCGGTAGATTACTCACGAGACGATTCTAATGAGCCTAATTACGCCATGATTTGACAATATAATGCTATAGTAAACATTTGCTAATCATGGATTAATTAAGTTTAAACAAATTCGTCTCGCAAATAATCATCCGATTCTGCAATTATTTTATAATTAATTTACGTTTAATCATTCAAATTAATGTTCAAACATTCAACATGACATAAATTTTAGTCCATCGAACCAAACACCTAATCAGACTCAACTAGACCATGCCATGCTTGGGCCGGGCCACATTCCGGCCCATGTTAGCCAGCCCAGTTTGTGTGTCTTGTGAGTGGGCTGGCCCAATTCTCTTTCTCCTTCCGGGCTTCCGGCCCATGCACAGCCCGCACGAGTCGTGCCGTCGTCTTCCTCCTGGGGACGGGAGGATTCAGGATTCTCCTCTCTCTTCACCATCGGAGGGCCCAAAGGAGCGCGTGTTCCGCCGGTCGCCGGAGCGGGGTAGGGTGATCTTGGGTCGACCACTTGGAGGAGAGGAGCACGCCGCACAAACCAGTAGGATCTCGAATCGGAGTCCGCCAAACCATCCGCTGCGGTTTCCACCCTCGGGCGGCGCGGCTCGTCGCGGAGTTCCTTCCCCACTTCGACGATGGCCGCCGAGCAGAAGAAAGGTCCGATCTTTGTCGCCTCTCATCTCGTCCCTCCTACTGGACCGTTCCGTCTGCTGAATCCTCTCGTTGTTGCGCCGCCGCAGTCGTGGTGCACTTCCGGTCAACCGGCAACGCGCCGCAGCTGAAGCAGTCCAAGTTCAAGGTGCGGACTTTCTTGCCCTTCCTCTCTTCTTCTTACTCCCTGCGCGATCCACGAGTTCAATCATCTCGAATTAGAAAGTCTTTTAGACGGGGCAGCAGTTACTTCGAGCCATCCTCGATCAGTCAATATCAAGAAAAAAAAACAGTATCTTGGTGGATTACGCAACAGTGCTGTGATACATTTGTACCGAGTGTTGTTATGTTAATTGAGGCATCCTGCAGCAACGTGGCCTTAATTGTAGCCATCAGAATGTAGATTTTCAATGGGGAAGTAGGTGTTTGATTGACACTTTCAGGTTTCGTTTCAGATGAACGACAGGTTTCAGTTTCATAGCCCATGTTTGGTATCCAGTATCCAGCAAATCACTCAAATATTTTAAGCAATGAATTCAACTTATTAATGTTGCCGCAAGATGTATTTGATCCCGTTATTTATATGGTGTTTGCATGATTGCTATTTTTTAGTCTAGTATGGAAGAATGTCTATGCTTTGCCGTGTGGTCGTGTGGAACATGTAGTTCGGCATGCACTAGTCTAGATTCAGATGCATTAGTATTTGGTAGTTTTACAGACTATTTTCTACTCGAGTTGTACAAGCCCTTGTTTAGTGAGTGGATGAATTTATCTGGAGCTTGTTAATGATTATTGTAGAACCGAAACAGTCGACTAGAGGGCTTGGTTTCTCAATTATGTAGTGAAACTATTTGTTATTTTGTTATGGTTTATGAAATTTCAAGCTGAAATTACACACGGCACGCTGTGTGCATTTTCAGATTGGTGGAAACGAGAAATTTCTGAAGATCATTGAATTTCTTCGCCGCCAAATTCACCAGGACACCGTGGTAAAAATATAGCTTTTAAGTTCACTCAGAGTAGAGTCATTGCGCTTTGGAATTTATTGATGATTTCTCCGTTTTACCTGTAGTTTCTCTATGTGAACAGCGCGTTTTCGCCAAACCCAGATGAGTTGATAATCGACTTATACAATGTAAGCTTAGATGTTCATGTTATTCATTCTTACATATCAATGCACCGCCAAACAACCTTTAGTACTTCAATATGTTTTTTCATTTTCAAGGCTCACAGTTACATATATAGGCAGTAAATTTAGTTGCATAGGAAGGCAACTACTGAATTGTAGTGTGAGTAATTCTGTAACCTATGTTATCCTGGCAGCAACTTTACATCTGGTGTATGATTAAACGACATAGGCTAAGCGTCTGTTTTTTCGCATCGCAGAACTTTGGAATCGATGGGCAGCTGGTGGTCAACTACGCATCGTCGATGGCATGGGGTTGAAAGGTTGGTTACCTTCTGGAGAGCAACTTCAATGAACATGGGAAAACCCTCCGGTGTACAAAATCGAGTTCTTGAAACCACTCCTAGTGTCAAGTGCTGGGAATTGATCTTCAAAGTGATGCTCTTTCATGCTTGTTGTCACACGTTGATGTCGTTGGCAGCCACCGCGGTTTTCGCCGGCTTTCAGCTTCACTGTCAAACTGATACATCTTGCATTAACATCTCCACAATGTTTGAGACTTTGAGTGGATAGCAGAGCTCCAAGTGCATCTTTCAGTGCACCAATTGCTGGCAATGCCATTAAGGGGTGTGGCATCCCCATCAGCGTCGTTTTGATGTCATCAATGGAGGTATACAATTTCCAATTGAAGCATGTCGCGGCTGGTTTCTCTTCCACGTTGATGCTGCCCTGTCCATCTACCCAAGAAGAAGAAGAAGAGCAGGGAGATGCATGCACTGGGAGTGATGGCGACCGTTCTTGGCATCTGAACGTCTGCGCCGTGGAGTGGAATGGAATGGAATCGAATCGATTCCTTGACGCTGTGATTCGTCGGCATTGACGCAACACCTGTTTGGTGCAGAGAGCAGAGGACTGAAGCAACGACAGGGATGCACGTATGATCCGGAAGAATCCAGCCAGCTCGGTAGGGTTCGTACCATCCGGTAGTCCGAGTGATTCGACCTGGAATTCCATGCAAGCGTCATGCTGCTGGGTTTTCGGATCACCCACCCGAACGTCGGCCGGTGGCGTGGCGTGGCTGCGCTTGTGACCATGACCGGTTCTATTTCATCGTCGGTTCTGTCCGGTTAGCGTGGATCCGATGGTGCGGAGCTCCTTGTGTCTGCTGTGAGGTGGATCTCACTATACGTGAAGTCCTACTTTTCCTATCCGATCTCGATCGGATGGTGTGGAGAGAATGATTGCCCTGGTCTCACTATACATGAAGCCCTGCTTTTCTTATCCGATCTCGATTGAATGGTGCGGAGAGAACGACTACCCTACGCAGTCGGTAAAGTCGATTGTAATTAACGAAATCGATCCCATAGCATCTCAAATCAAGAGTGACACCTACCTACCATCCAATGTGGATTCGGCGGTGCGGAGCTCCTTACGAGACTATTACAAGATGGTTCTCACCGCATGTAAAGATCGGATGGTCTGGAGAGAGCGATTGCCCTACGCAGTCGGCGGAGTCGGCTATAATTGACGAGGTCTACATCAAACTAGTAGGTGGCGTGATAAATGGCAAGCACTAAAGGAGGAAGAAGGAACGAGATGGCATGCTAAATTGCTAGGCATTTAAGCGCCTTGTCCCAACGACCACCTCATGGCATTCAACTTGGTGCGTGCATGCCAGTTCATGGAGCTGTAGTGTAGTAGCAGGTGATGAGATCTCAGTGATGACATGACCAGCTATCTGCAGAGAGCACTGGGCATGCAAGAGTAACATCAAACCAGGTGTCATGATAAATGGGGAGCACTCGAAAGAGAGAGGAAGAAAAATGATGACACGGTTAGGATGCTTCTCTAATCCGATCTAATCCGAAGAGGATGGTGTCTTAAACATTTATTAGGCTCTCGTGTAGTAAATAATACGACGTGATAATAGAAAATGAAGAAACTATGTCCGGTAAGACGTTGTGTCGTTACGGTATGCGAGGCGAAGATGGAAAGGGATTGGATAAGAGGGAGGGAGAGAAAAGAGAGTGATGTAAATTTTTTATTGCAGGTTCATGTTAAGAAACTGGGGTTGAGAGTATAGTTTGTAGAGATAACGTCTTGTTGACATGATGAAATAGAGACTAAGATACCATCTATAGATACAACATTCTCAATGAATAATTTCTTTTAAAAAATCATCCAATCATCTATCTTCTCCTTCCTTACTCTTCTAATCCTCTCATTTTCTTTTCTTGGTTCACATGAGTTGGTTTCTTGCAGGAGATCTAGTTTTCACGATTTTTCCTCTCTCTCCTCGTTAACTTGTTTATTATATCATTTTTTCTTACGTAACAGTTTGTTTAACGACATAAACACTATTCTCCTTGGTTTCTAAAAGGAAGTCGTTTTAGATATGATTTCAAATACCAATGAATGATTAATTTGTATATACTTTCCTTATTTCCTCCTAAGAAAACGAGAAGTAAACAGTACTACTTCAGGATATAAATGTTCAAAATGCACAATAAAATGCAAAACTGACTTTTTTTAGTCATTTTCGATACAAATTTAAACATCTTCCTTTAAAAAACGGAGGGAACACGTGACATAAGGATTAAAAATGTCATAAGAAACCAGATGCCATAGTCATTTAAGCGCTTGAATACGACATCAAGTTGGTGTGTGCCGCTTGAGCTCAGGAACCCTAGACTCGTAGGCAAGGAGTTCATGAACGTACTGACGCTGATCGATTCGATGGAGAGTACTCCTTAGTTCTTCACATAATCACGGGAGGGGAGTTTGTTTCGTGGACTAAAGTTTAGTCTGTGTTATATCGGATGGTTAGATATTAATTTGAAGGACTAAACACGAGTTAATTATAAAAATAATTGCAGAATTGAAAGATTATCGGTGAGATAAATCTATTAAGTCTAATTAATCTATGATTAAAAAATGTTTACCGTATCATCACATTATCAAATCGTGACGTAATTAGACTCATTAGATTGGTCTCACGAATAATCCACTGATTATGAATGAGTTTTATAAATAATCTATATTTAATACTCCAAAACAGTATCTAAACACTCGATGTGATAGGGACTAAAATTTAGTCCCTATAACCAAACACCCCCTTAGTGATATAACCCTGCTTTTTGCATAAGTTCACTCTTCAGTTCTATCGCTAGCGAGTAGTGTGATTGTTCTACTCCTCCTTTCCCAGGAGGTCACCGTCCTAGTATTACCACCGTTTGACCACATTTAACATTGGAGTTCTAATGAGATCCGGTGCCAACTAACTCACATCCCTTTCACAACATGAATATTTTTAAATGGATGTGAATATAATATTTTTTATCTAAATAACCTGATACGATATAGATTCGAATAATCTGAATAACTTTTATCGGAATAACCTAGATTTAAGGTCCATCTAGCCCCAATATCAACAAATGACTCTAATTGTTCTAAGATTCGTGTTTTACTTTATTTATAAGCGCTATTTTTTGTATATCTATTCATTATACTGTATTTGGTACTAGATCATTGATTTGACATGTTTATATTATATAATAAGTAAACTTTTTCATGTTGATTTTTTCATTTAAAATTATTAGAGGGTATGAAAATATTAGATGGCTATCGTCGGTTTTACCGAGCAGTCCACCTACGAAAGTACCCGAGATGATATTTAAAGTGGTAGGAAAGTGTTGTATTATGATCGACTCAAGAAATAAGAGATACGTGATTTAGATAAGTTTGGGTCTCCAGGAGGATAATAACCTTACGCCCTATGTGCTTGTGGATTGTAATTTTAATGTATGCTAAACAACTCGAGAGCATGTGAAAGCCTTCCTTTGGGGGTGTGTCGTTGCATATGAACAACAATAGGCTACGGGGGTACCCACAGTGAAATTTGGTTAGGTTTTACAGGGAGCTATGATGTCGACTAAATGGTTACCTCGAAAGACGAGGTAGAGAAAAGACCTGAGGGGTTTAGATAGGTTCGGGCCTTCTGAAGGATAATAACCCTACTCTTGTATGTAGTTTGGTTTAGAAAAATGGACTCTACCTTGAGAATATGACAAAGTCTACAGGCTCTCTCCAATCCCTTTATATGAGAGGGATCGGGTGTTACAAATTATCATTAAGGCACCCATTGATAACCATTCATGAGGATAAACGATCATATCATAGTTAATGACTCTAGGTGGTAATGGCTATATTAACCATACAATTATGTAGTTTAAAAGAGTGGACTGAGTCTTGATGGTGACCGTATGACTACCCGTAGTTGGGAAGGACTCCCGAATGCTGAACTCGGGGAACTCTCAGTTTCTAGACTGCTAACAGACTAATTAACTTTGATTGTTGACTGATTGTATTTAATGTTGTGTATGGTGGCCCCTCCTCCACTTGGACTTCATAAATCTACTTTGGAAGTACCCCGGGATCATATTCCCGACCGCAGCCCCCAAGATTTTTGCGGTATGCAGATGAAGTTGACCGCTTTATTTTGGAGAATAATTGCACAATATGCTGACGTGGAGTTGCGCTTATCGGGCCAAGGCTGAAAGAGTCGTCAAAAATAATGACGGTGAGCCAATCAGTGCCGAGTGGTCGCCTAAACACTTCATCGAGTGACTCTAGGGGTTGGCGGCTCGTCTTCGAGTTCAAGCCCGGGACTTCATGTGTTTGGTGGCAACTCACGTACTCGGGATTGCCCAAACGTTGTATCCTACAACGCATATGGACTACATCTAAGCAGGGTGATCAACCAACGTAGAGGAGTCCCACGTGGATCGTCTCTACTCGGAGGTGGAAGAGACAACCAATGTCCTCGTCGAAGACTTGGAGGCGTATCCTGTCGAGTCAAAAAATAGGATAAAAGCAATGTGCACATACATTTTGATTTTCAAATGAAGTAATACTTTGTATTTCATGAATATGCATTGTGACCGATCATTTGTAATGATTTTTCAACCGTTCGATATAGCTTAGGTTCGTAACGCAGGGAAACTTAGGCCGTATGCATGCTGTTTGGAACCATCGGCAACACAAGTCATTGGAAATAACATTTGAATAGATCGAGAAAATGACAAAATAAAAATGAATGTGTATTGTGCTCAATTATTTGCAATGAAATTCTAACTGTTTTGGTATAACTTAGGTCCATTAGCATAGGGAAAATTAAACCACATGCATGTTGTTTAGAACCATCAACGTAACAAATTAGTCGAGAATGACATTTAGACTCAATCAGGGTAAACAGTAAATAAAAGTATAATCCCCCGAATAGGCAAAAGGATCAACAATAACCAAGTCAGAGCGGATCATGAGCTATAGGTTAGAGTTATAAAGATGCAAGTACTCGAGTTTAAATAAAAGTCCAAGCCCTTGAGTGGACAAAAGGATCAACAATATCCAAGTCAAAGCGGATCATGAGCTATAGGTTAGAGTGATAAAGATGCAAGCACTCAGGTTTAAATAAAAGTCCAAGCCCCTGAATGGGCAAAAGGATCAACAATAACCAAGTCATAGTGGATAACGAGCTATAGGTTAGAGTGATAAAAATGAAAACACTCGGGTTTAAGTAGAAAGATGAAGGCAAATCAAATCAGAAAGATTGAACATCTTTATTAATCCAAAAATAAGAACATAGCTTATTGTGTCTTCATGCATAAAGCGATATGAGTGTTGTATCATCATCATCAGCTTGTCGGTGAACCCAATACGGAGCTAGGTGCCCAAAGGAGCACGATGAATCTTCGCCTTAGACTGGGCGGAGGTGGTCTGAACTAGTTGGCACATAGAACCATCAACAAAGTTCAAGCTTTCAAAGCTGATGATGGCACCAACAGGAACTTGAGTGTTGCTCTTGCAAATGATAACCATTGAATTGGTCTATAAATCACAAGACTGCTCCCTTACTGGCGTGTCAGTTGTTGTGTTTGAACAGCGATAGTCTACGGGGGTACCCATAGAGATATTTGGTTATGTTTAATAGGGAGTTGTGATACTGACTCAATGGTTACCTCGAAAGACAAGGTAAAAAAAGACTTGGGGGTTAGACAGGTTCGGGCCTCCCGAAGGATAATAACCTTACTCATGTGTATAGTTTGACTTAGAAAACTGGACTTTGTCTTGAGAATATGACAAAGCCTGCTTTTTGCAGGCTCCCTCTGATCCCTTTATATGAGAGGTATAGAGGGTTACAAATGGTGATTAAAGTACCCATTGATGACCTGCATTCATGAGGATAAACGGTTGTATCATGGTTAATGACTATATGCGGTAATGGCTATATTAACCATACAATTATGGAGTTTAAAAGAGTGGACTAGGTCTTGATGGCAACCTTCTGACTATCGGCAGATGGGAAGGACTTCCGAATGCTAAACCCAGGGAACTCTCGGTTTCCCGACTACTAGTAGACTAGTTAATATTGATTGTTAATTGATTGTCTTTAATGTTGTGTCTGGTAACCCGTCCACTACTCGGGCTTCATAAATCCACTCGGAAAGTACATAGGGATCATATTCTCGATAGGGTGCATGCCTCGCACCCTTTATACAGTCAAGGGACAAGAACTAGGGCTCTTACCCGATTTGGTTTCTTACATATCAGAAATTATGTATCAGACTTTGATATATTTCCTATTTATAAGGATATTTGTACATATGTATCTTTAATACGAAATTATGGTGTTTGGTTTGCAGATATTGCGCAAAGCTTTCTTATTGAATGTGAACTCTTGTTCATGAGACATATTGGACTCCAAAGCTGGCTAGACCAACTTTCAATCTAGATTGATAAAACTCATTTTATGGTAGAGGGGTCATATCCATGATAGTTACTAATGTAATGTGGATAGATATCATTTGGATAAGCTGGATATAAGTTGGAACCAACATGAAGAAGTGTCTCCTCATGTTGTTCTAAGGGGTTTTAATATTTCAATATATATGTAATCGTATTTATTCTAATTTATATTTATAGTATTTATCTTTTATTTGTATCTAGAGTATCTGTTTCTATTTTTGAATTCGAGAAAAATCGAAAATCAAATTAATATGATATCACTAGTATTCGTACTTATTCACTTCGATCCCTATTGTGGAGGGCCAAATGTTGGTTGTTTCCATGTATAGATGGTCATATGGACCAGCACGAGGCATGGAGATTTTGCCACCCCAAGCCAGACATGACCCATTATCCAATGGATCGGCTTGGTCTAGCACGGAGCATTGGGCCATGCCTAAGTTGAGAGGCTAGCCCCATCACGATGCAGTTTTTTAGGCAAACACGAGGCACAGAGATTTTGCCACCTTAGGCCTGACATGACCCATTGTCCATTGGGCCATCTCGGCCTATCACAAAGCATTGGGTCATGTCTAAGTTGAGAGGCTAGCCTAGGGCTAGCTTGACATGATGCAATTTTTTAGCCAGACACGAGGTCAACCCAATAATATAAAGGCCCTTATGGTCTGCTAACCCGACCACCATATAATGTCATGTTTGTTTCAGCTTTGGTTTATAACAATCCATCTTTTTTTCGTAAGCTAAAATAAATATGATAACTTATTTTGCCAACTTCTTATAATCTGGAGTGCAGATTAAAATAATCTAATAAGCTAGTCCAACCCAACTTTTTCTATAAACTGGATTGTTATAATCCCAAACTGAAACAAATATATCCTAAATACTGCAATCCATGCTTCATATTGTATACCTCATTTCCTTATACCATAGTCGTCAGCCCAACGGCGGGGCTAGAGAAAAATAGAAGGGGTACACCACTTTTTCATCAAAAGTGGAGGCAAATTGTAAATTTCATCAAAAGTTGGGGCAAATCACAAAGTGTTACAAGTGGAGTATAATTAATTCCTCGTGATTCTCATCGTCCACTTTCAAACATTGTCAGCAGCAAGCCCCAACCACCATGTGTATACGTGTATATATATAATATTAAGTTACATGCATCGATTAGTTCAACCCAAAAGTTTAAGCTAATGAGTAAAGATGACTAATTCACAACATCAAATCTCCAGCGTGTGAAATAGAAGTGGACTACTACTCTGATACCATATTAAGTTGCATCGATCGATCGGTTCAATCCAAAGCTTAAGCCGATAAGAAAATAGGACTAATTCACTTTATATTTTATCTGTTTCAAAATATAATTCAAGTTGTTCTAGGCTTGTTCAGATTCATCTATAGATAAATTCATTGATCTATAGATAAATCTAGACGAAACGAATAGCGTTAAATGCGATAATCATGTGGCCACATGGCCACACATAGTGTATGTGTATATATGCATATTCTATTACAGTGTTAAGTGTGGTAACCATCCATGGCCACATGCATGCATAGTGTACGCAATATAAATACGGCAAGAAACTCGCGAGAAGGGCTCCGCTGCAGACACAACTACACAATCACACAACCGATCGAGAGATCGAGAGATCGAGATCGAATGGGGAGGAGGGCGTGCTGCGCGAAGGAAGGGATGAAGAGAGGGGCATGGACGAGCAAGGAAGACGACATGCTGGCCTCCTACATCAAGGCCCATGGCGAAGGCAAATGGCGGGAGGTCCCCCAGCGAGCTGGTACGTACGTACGTACTGCGTCGTCTCTGCGTGCGTGTGTGCTCTACTGCTCTTGACCTAGATAGGATTAATGGAAGCTTTTAGTTTTCCATGGATGACGAGCTGAGCGCCTGAGCACCGAGTACGTGTGTGCAGGTTTGCGGCGGTGTGGGAAGAGCTGCCGGCTGCGGTGGCTGAACTACCTCCGGCCCAACATCAAGCGGGGCAACATCTCCGACGACGAGGAGGAGCTCATCGTCCGGCTCCACAACCTCCTCGGCAACAGGTGCTGATGCATCATGCATGGCTCGGTTGCATTGATTTCACACTGCTCATTGATGGAGCTGGCCAGCTGCCTGCTGCAAGGTGCATGCACCCACCTAATAACTAGGTAGTGATCGATCGATATCGTCCATGGTGTTTGCAGGTGGGCTCTGATTGCAGGCAGGCTGCCGGGCCGAACAGACAATGAAATCAAGAACTACTGGAACAGCACGCTCGGCCGAAAGGTCATCGGAGCAGTCAGCCGGGGCGGCGGCGACACGCCGGTCGCCGCGGCGGTGGTCGCGTCGTTGTCGTCCAGCTCCGTGACGGGGCAGCAACAGGCGGCATCAGCTGCTGCGTCGAGCCGCCCGGACAACAACGACACGGCGGCAGCGACGACGACGACGACCGTGTGGGCGCCCAAGGCGGTGCGGTGCACGCGCAGCTTCTTCTTCCACAGGGAAACTCCGCCGCCGCCGCCGCCACCGCCGCTCGCCGAGGGAGGGTCGTCCGGGACGACGGGAGAGGTCGACGGAGATGACTACTGCAGCGGCAGCAGCTCGTCGACGACGAGCACATTCCCCGCCGATGCCGAGCCGTGCTTCTCCGCCGGCGGCGACGACGACTGGATGCGGATGGACGACGAGAGAGTCCTGGCGTCGTTCCTCGAGTCCGACGAGGGCTGGGACACCTTCTGCCAAATCGCCCAACCTCACGCAGAGTAGCCGGAATCGGCTCGTCTGTAGTCGGAAGGCTGACGGCAGAGGATAGTCGGGCTCCGTAGCCGTCCGATCTTAATTGGACGGTGCAGAGTCTTCTTCACCCTCTTCCAAGCCTCCTGCAAAGTGGATCCTACTTGTGCGAAGCCCCCTCGCACATCCGTCCGATCGAAATTGGAGGACGCTGAAGGGCCGATTTCCCTCCACAGTTGGCGAGCCCGACTACAGAGAATCTCGTGTGGGAGTAGCCGAGCAGCACACGTACTGCACTCAACTTCACACTTCACACCAATCGAGACCAAGTACACAAATGTAGCTAAATAAGTAGTACTCCATCAGTCCATCTGTACTAAAATGTAGCAACATTTAAATTTCTTTATATTTATTTGAAAATTTATAAAAATATATATTATAATATCATTTTTAATTATTGGTGAGTGTGGCACAAAATAGTTGGTTAAAATAATAAGTTCTCTTTCCATCCTATAATATAGTAATCTCGTGCTCGATGGAATATTTTATAGTATAACAAATTTGAAGATTTGTTTTACTATGAAATATTATATCTGGTACTATATTGGGTACTATATTGTTGTTGTTGGCGTAATAGAATTTATATTAAAAGATTTGTTTACCCTCGAAAGGATACTATAATTGCGAAGTAATTTTATATTATATTAGTTTAGGCCTCTAGACACTACAAGAGATAGAGGCTTCTATGACAAATATGTAGTCACAACAGAGCTATTCGTCATTATATCATAGTGTTTATGATGTTCTGAAATTGCAGGTTTATTTAATGACGAAAAATTATTGTATGTCACTAAAGCTAAAAAAATATTTGTCATACCCAAATAAGACATGACTTTTATGACAAAATTATATATACATGATTATTCGTCATAGCCAAGGATATCATGTTGGTAGGTATAAACCACATGTCATCCTACATGAAAATGTGGGACCCACTTATCAGTTTTTGTCAGTTTTATTATTATAAAAAATACAAGATAATCCATGTGAGCAAGTGTAAAGGTATAAACCACATGTCATCCTACGTGGAAATGTGGGATATACTTGTCAATTTTGTTATTATAAAAAATACAAGATAATCCATGTCATCAAGTTTTTCCACTTTGGTAGCTTAATCCACTTGCAGGTGAGGCAACAGTACAAGGGAGGGAGGCAAAATAGAAATAAAATGTGGCTAAAGGGGATCAGACCTTCTATTTAGCCACCAATACCTCTCCCACTTTACCATTTTGATTTTAGTAAGTAAAGATCATGTACCATTCTTATGTACCACAAACCACAAACCAGATGTAGCTAAGAACACAAAAATTAGTGCTTTATGTCCGGTCTGCAAACGTCACGCTGTCACCTTACCACCGCCCCCTTGTCGTCGTCACGCCGCCCCCTTGCCATAGTCGTGCCGTCCCTTACTGTGGGCATAGCTACCCCGACCGCGTCCACACTGCGCCTTGCCGAGGTTGTCGCTCACCCGGCCACGGTCGCACCGCTCCCTACCGGATCTATAGCTCCCTATTTCGTGCCCCCATTAAGTTTGTCTTTGTGTTCTTGCATTCTTAATTTTGTTTGATTTATGTGAATTGATGCTCATCTTGATTTTTTTCAGTTGTGATGCAGATGGATAGAAGTTGGATCAACGATATGCTATTTAGTTAACATGTTTGTTTAGCCTTCGAGGGCAACTGATTGCGAAGTGGTTTTATACTGGTTTATGTCTTCAACTGTCGGATAATAACCTTACATCCGGTGTGTAATATTATCTTAGATTACAACATATGATCCTGACAAGTCCTCTACTCCTGTAGAGAAGGCAATATGTATTTTTAGACAAAATACAATAGAAAAATATCAATTTGCTCTCTAGTTACAACCGTAATTATTGACTCTACGCATAAAACTTTGTTTGGGCAAATATTGACTCTCTACTCAACAGTCTCCCTCATAGCTTTCCATAATTTAAGGATTCTAAAATTAATAAATATTGAGTAATACTCAATTTATAAGCTTAATTATATTTTTCACAATTTAATAATTATAAAACTAGTACTTCACATGTGTCGTAATATTACAGATCAAAATTGATATTCATAGTACAACGAAACCGGAGAGTACCATTGTCCAAATTTATTGTACTATGAAATATTAAATCCGGTCCTATGTTACAATATTATGAGATAGAGGAGTGATTAATAAATATAGAGATGTTTTATACCATGTGCAATGTTTATTAGTTTATTAACATAATGTTATTTTGTGTTTTGAAACAAATATCATTATTATTTAATAATTAGAATATGACTTATTTATGAGGTTTTTTATGCTATTTATATATGATTCCTGACCATACATTATAGCATTATATATAAAATGAATATGGCTATGAAATCAGTGCATGAATTGATTGACAAATATTTTTCATGATCATGGTACTAAGATTTTAAATCAATTATATAGACTCATGTTAGAGAACATGCAGATGGTTAGATCCACCTAAGACTTTGTTGAGATTTCAATGTTCCATGAGTTAGCCTCATTAGTGTGGATACATACTCCTTAATTACATCTGAGATTATTAATGTGTGTAATAGTTCACTTGGAGCTACCAAACACTATTTTATAACTGTGCAACCTTGTATTTCTAGCTGTAGGAATTAGGTATCCCATATTTAATAACACTACTTTAAAAGATATAAGTACTCGTTTAGTTCTTCGGTTCAAAAGTTTAGTGCGGTAACATCGGATGTTTGAATGCTATTTTAGAGTATTAAATGTAGACTAATTATAAAACGCATTCATAACCGGTGGATTATTCACGAGACGAATCTAACGAGCCTAATACGACGTGATTTCACAATGTGATGCTGTCGTAAACATTTGCTAATCATGGATTAATTAGGCTTAATAAATTCGTATCGCGAATAATCCTCCGATTTTGTAATTCTTAACTAATATAAAGTGGCTACTTCATCCGTGGATTCCGTCCGCAATCCCGTGCGTGCCTTCCCACATCCCATATAAAATCGGCCAAAACTTGCACCCTGTGAAACCCCGCCCGAACCGCCGGCTCACCCGCCCGCTCGGAGCACCCCGGGAGCAACCGCCCGGCTCGACCGCATGCACTGAACCGCCCCGGCTGCATGCAGTGCAACTACCTGCGTGAGAAAGAGGAAAAGAAGAAAAATAAAAAAGAAGAAAAAGAAAAAAGAAAAATATACTTCCGCATTTCAGTGTTTTAATTTTTGTATTTTGCACGGATGTACAAATTTTGTGTAAAAACTCTTAGATTTCTAAAAAATCATACAGAAATATAAATTTTGCGCAAAAACCCTATTGCAAAGCATAATCTGACTAATATTTTTATAATTAGCTCACGATTAATCCTTCAAATCGATCTGATTTGTTGTGCTGGCTTCACCCTCATTGATGTACTCTCCTAATCTACTTTTTCAACTTTGTCTTTCTCTATACACCACCATGCTCTAGAGGCTACTGAATAGGAAATCTCGTGTGTCCAACTCAACTTAAACATGGAGATCGATGTGATCGTTGCAAGCCGAGTACGATAGTAAGGCTGTGGAGAAAATGACTTTAACACCGTTTACCGTGTGTGTTTGGGTCTCTTTGTTTCAGCTTCTGGTAGCCACGGTTATTTCTAAAATCTGATGCGGAAATAAATGGTTCATATTCTAGACTCAGATTGCAGTGGCGGGTACAAGGGGTAGTCTAGGTCCCACCTGGACTATCCAAAATTTGGCTCAATACATGTTTTGATTTTTTATTTAAGTATCGATTATATTTATTTTATTTATTTAAGGGTTGATTCTAGTAGATTTATGACATCATGGGATATAAATGTTATATTTGTCATATTTAAAAAAAACTATATCATATTTTGAGTTTATAAAGGTATAAAATTTTGGGATATAGAATAGGAACACTCTTGAAAAAAATCTCGGAGTCATCACTGTCAGATTGTGAGAATCAGTAGCTGCTGAATCTGGAAATGAACTAGAATCCAGAAACTGAAAACACCAGCTACTCGAGCTATCTAGCTACTAAGAATCTCTAGTCCGCTAGAAGCTAAAACAAACAGATCCTTTGACTCACTGACTGCATAAGTTCGACGAGGATTTACTGAGTATACAAGTTCAACGAGTGTGTCATAAGGCTTCACTGCGTGAGGATTCGCCGAGTGTATTCGAGCGATACTCGGCGAATAGTATCTCTTTGCTAAATGACCGAGTAAAAACACTCGACGAACCTTTGATCTGTTTGTGATAGGGATAGGACCTTTCTGATCAGGGCAAGCCTACCTAGCAAGATTAGAACAATGCTACAAGTTATAATTGAGGAGTGTACGTGTAGAACAGCTTCTACATACAAGACACGGAAAGAGATGGATGAGCTAGATAGCCTTTAGTTTGCAAGATGTAATTATTAATAATTTGTGCATGCAAAGATATAGTGTTAATGGCAATGTTTACGTGTAATCGCCGGTTCCACGCTTAGCGTGGTACTTCTTTCCGTTCAGTGGCGGAGCTAGAGTAAAACTGAAGAGGGTGCGCCGTTTTAAGCAGTACACCGAATGAAAAGACAGTACACTGAATTAAATCTGAGGGTTGCACAAAAGGTGAAAAAATAACAATAATAACTATTTTTTTGCAACGGGTTGTTTAAACCACTTGTAGGAGCTGTTGAGCTGCTCATCAATATCAATACGGTCATAGTTCTTTGAGCTGCCCGATGAACTGAACAAGGATTAGGCTAAGGTTTTATAATACTGTTTCCTAAAATGTCACATCAGCTTTACAATTGAATGAAATATCCTCTTTCAGTGGAAAGTTTTGTTTCACTATTTCATAGGCTAACCAGTGTAATTAAATGCAACAAGCTCTCATAAAATATACTCGATCTCTCTGATGAAACGATTTGGCTCTCCATGGATTTTCATTTCGTTTCATCCGTCTTGGAAACGTGTTAGCACCATGTCATGGTGATGACACTAGTTTTTTTTCTCTTTCCTCATTAATTGAATGCAATGTCAGCAAAAAATCTGATGTGGCATGGTAATTAATACCATGAAACACCCCATGAAACCCCCATTGTGAATAGCCTAAGAACATGGTTATAGAAATAGATAGATCTTAAAGAGATATCGAATTAATAAGTATCGTTTAGTTTATTTTTATAGATTTAAAAGTCGATATCGGACACCCTAATCTAACGACCGCGGTTAAAAAATTGACATTATCTTAAGAGGTAGTAGAATGTATCGTAAACAATCATTAGAAACAAATTGTATTTTTAGCGGTTTAGAAGTGGACTATTTTCTAAAATTTAAATTTAGTTACAAACTACTTTCTCTTTTTTTAAATGATATTGTTGATTTTTATCATAAAATTTGATTATTCGTTTTATTCAATAATCTTGTGAAAATATGCAAAAATATAAGTTATACTTGAAATATCTTCCATAAAAAAAGATCTATAATAAAATAAATGATATTTTAAAAAAGGTGAATAAGATGAATAATCAAATATTATGATAAAAATTAACGACATCATATAAAACAAAGAAACAAAGCTAAGGGTATATTTGGTAAGTTCAACTCTAAGATCCAGACTGAATCTAATATTTGTATAATATAATAAAATAGTTTAGTTTTTTTGTTTTTATTATAAAATTAAAACTAAATTATTCAACTAAATACTCTTAATCAATTAACTCCTTTAGCTTAAGGATTTCTTAGAGCTAAGTTGTACTTGCTAAAAAAAATCTTAGAGCTGAAGTTGTCTCAAACGAGCATAAAAAACGGTGACGTAGATGGCGACCACAACAAGTAACAGATTGGGAGATGAGAGGGGACGGCGGCGGGGGAGTGCAGATTGTCGTCGGCGTGCACAAAATTCAAGACGAAGACGACGACGAAGAAATTAAAGCAGGCGGCACCACCGGGCAGGTGGTGATGAAGGAGCGCCAGAACTCAGATGTGCGCGCGTGGACCTCACCGTCGCCGTCGCCGGCGACGAGATGGCATGATACTACTATGCCTCACGACAAGTGTGCCAGTGGCCACGTCGTGCATTGAAATTAGTAGGTCGTTGCGTCGTACGCCTCGTTTGGATCACGCATTTCAGTTATTTTGCGGAATCTAGTAATAAACTCTTAGAAGCTCAATTAGATCCTCAAGCTATTTAGGTACTCAAACCAATTAGGGTATCCCAATGCAATGACTAAGATGATTTTTATATCATTAAATAGCAGTCTACATAAACAAAAATCTGATGCAGAAGAGAAAATTTGAGGAAATTATTTCTCATGCAAAAAATAGGTGTCTATCACTAGTATCAAGGATGAAGAAACCACTCTATATGTATTGAGAAAGTGTATTAGTTTCTATACATAAAACCCACTCATTTGTAATTGGACAAAAGAGAGAAAAGTAAATAAAGACAAAAAATCATGCATTGTGAGGTAAAGTTTTTACGAATAGTTTCTTAGTGACATATCATGTATATAAACTACTAAATGATTTCTGGATTGAAAAGGCCCTTAATCAACTACTAAGAATCTCGAGTTGAAACAAACATGTCTTTACACTAAGACATTCATTATCCCCTACATAATCAGGCTATTAAACTACTGAGAATCTAGAATTGAAACAAACATGTCCTTATACTAGATACTAAGGTTGAGATTATTTAGCAACTCAAACTAATCATTCAACTATTAAAAATCTTGAGTTGAAACAAACACGTACTTATGCTGGGACATTCATTATCCCAACGAAACCACAAGACGCTAGGCAAGCACAGAATTTTTTAAGAGTTGCAGTACATAATACAGACTGCCAGTAGTTGGCTGGCACCTTGATCAGCATGACGATAGTTAGCTATTAGCTTTTTACCCATTTTCTATGTGCTTTGGGCAACACAAACGGGTACTGGATTTGAGCCAACAAAACTAAGCTCAACTTTTTGGGGGAGAAGGTGGTATCTGATGGACATCTCCTCAAATAGTTTCTTTAGTTCCATGACGAGCTCAGATCTTCTGATGTTCCTCTCTCGGAATGTTCTGGAAGTTCATCGTGTGCTGGACACACAGAGACACGTTCATCTTGTTCACGTCCAAGATGTCCTTCAAGTTTACAGTGTGAACAGCGTACCAGTGTGTTGGTTTGCTCTCTATGTACCTGAAAGTGATCAAATGAAGCATGCAGTCAACTTCAGATCACTTATTTATTGCCATATCAGATATTCATATCCACATATGAACAGCGGCAAACCTCTAGAGTCAAATATATAGGTACTGGATTAGATTTTTCTTAAAGAAAGTATAGAAAAGATGAAAACAAGACAGTATTTACCCTTTAATTCTGGACTTCAAAGCTGCAATCCTCTCGATTGAAGTTGAAACATCAATAGCAAAATCAATGGTGTCATACATGTTGGGGCTTCGGTAAAAGTTGCTGATTGGCTTGGTAGATAACACAGAGTTCGGGTAATATATCTTCTCATTGTCATTCTTCAATAAAACTGTTGTTAATATATTCATTTCTTCAACAACCATCTATAATTATCGTATATACATGTCAGCATCAGAACATAATATGAAAGATCAATGGAAACAAATACTGTAAACAGGGTGTTCTAATAGGGACCTGGATTCCATCGATGACACAACGGTCACCAACATCAAACGGATGCATGATGAATACAAATATAAGAGCCTCAAATACAGTCTTGCAGGCATTTCCAAATATGAACACCACAACTAGAAGCTGGGAGGAGATGACAATAAGGATCTTTGTTGTTGCAATGCCCATCAACAAGCAAAGCGATAATAATGATTATAATAATCACTATAACTCTGATGAGGTTATGAAGTTGCATAACTGCTGTTTTTGTGTCATTGAGAGAATGTGCCAGTGATTTCCGATCAATGTATGCCTTTACCTGGTGGTAGTAAAATAATAATCAGGCAAAAAAATAGATAAACTTTAAACACAAATAAAATAAAGTATACCCATGTTGGGTTTCAAAATATATCAAGCATATTAGCCCATCCTATACTGATGCAGCATGTTTTGCTTTTTTATCACAAAATCAAACGAGTTACTAGGAACATATTGTATGTACACAAGCTTCCTGCTTCCTAACAGCGGTGCACATCAACTAATAAATGTTACCAAAAGTTCAAAAAAACAATGCACATGTACTTCTGTGTTGTATCCAACCCCTCCGTTGGTGCCCAGTTCTTCAGTGTAGACACAAGAACACAAGAGTTTTGGTGCTGCTAACAACCGCAGCTTTTCCTGATTCACTCTATATTTAAGAAAACGTGCAAATTACAGAAGCAAAGAGACCCACTAACCAGCCCTTGACCCAGCGCACTCCAGGCTCCACTACCTAGCGCAGCATGCAGCACACCCCACTAGACACAACTAACCGAGAGAAAGAAGGAGAGCCAAGCCAAACGCATGGACTAGGCATGCAACAGCAATCCAGGACGCGCTCAATCCAGAGAAAGAGCTCCAATTATTTCGACTAAGCAAAACAGGAAATTAAACACACACGCAAGACGGGGTTATCTAACAATCTCCCCCTAACACAGTCTTGCTTCACTTCAGCTTGACGATGTCCATCTTGTCACGAAGTTCGCAGAACCTTGCGCGCCCCAATGCCTTGGTCAAGACATCAGCGAGTTGCTCCTGTGTACTCGCGTAATCCAAGCAGATCCTGCCATTGTCCACACACTCACGAATAAAATGAAACTTTGTATCAATATGCTTACTGCGATCGTGTAGAACTGGATTTCTGCTCAGGGCAATTACAGATTGATTATCCATCTTCAAACTGGTGGTTGAACAACTCCCCCCATGATGTAGCTCAGTAGCTGAACAAGCCACACCACCTGACAAGCTCCTGCTGCACCGGCCATATACTCAGCTTCACATGTTGAAAGGGTCACTGTCTTCTGTATAGATGTTCAAACAGGCGGCCCGGCCCGGCATGGCACGAGCCCGTTGAGGCACGGCCCATTTACTAACGGCCCGGCACGGTTACTAAACGGGTCATGCCCTATCGGCCCATGGGCCAGACAGCAAGCTCAAGCACGGCCCAAACGAGATTTAATCGGGTCGTGTCGGTTCGTTGAGAGAAAAAAATCTACAATGGGCGCTGGCGCGCTGCTTCTACATGCCCAGGCCCACGCCACTGTCGAGGACTCCCGCCCAGCTCTTTTTGCCCACCGGCCTCTTTTCCCGCCGTTCGCTCCCAATGCCTCGTGAATGCCGACGTTGGATTTGCAGCTTTGACCATCGGATGGTCACGCAGGTCGCCTCGTTCTTCGCGTGGGGAGTGCTGGAAGTTCTCTACATGAGGCACGAAGGTACAAAGTGCATGCAGTGGGCCCATGCATGGGTGTGCAGTGTGTCTGCATGTGCATGTGCATGTGCGACTAAATGGCTAATGTATGTGTATGCATATTCTTTTAGATATTTTTTGGTTTGATTCTTGGAAATGAAATTAATAAATGCAATTAGTGAGCACTAATTAACGGGCCTGACCGGGCCTAGCTTTAAACGGGTCGTGCTCGTGCCGGCCCATCGTGCCAGGGTGGCGGTCCAAGCACGGCACGGGCCCGTTTACTAACGGGCCATGTGTGCTCGGGCCATGCTCGGGCCAGCCCAATGGGCTCAGGCCATTTGCTCATCTATAGTCTTCTGCTTCTGGGATTGCCAAGAAACTGGTAACCTCCCCAAGAAAAAGATCACTCCAGTGGTACTCTTCCTCTCATCAACATCTCCCCCCAAATCACTATGATTGTAGTCGGTCAGTGTTGGGGGAATAAGTTTTCCCTTGAACAAGGGCCAAATGACGTCAGCCTTTGTAGGACTCTGGCCCGGAGCCTGACACTGTCGAAGCAAATCCTCCCTGCCGAAGTTATTTCCAAGCATCATATAGCCCAAGCCTCCAGACTCCTTTCGAAGCCCTCCGGAGCGAAGCCTCCAGGCTCCTCCGAAGTCTGCCAGAAGCCAAGTCTCCAAGCTCTCTTCGAAGTTCTCTTCAGAGTTAGCCTCCAGGCTCTCTTCGGAGTTAACCTCCGGGCTTCTTTCGGAGCTCCCTAGAGCCAGTCTTTGGGCCCTCTCCAGCCAATTCGAAGCTAAGTCTCCGAGAATCCATTCGGAGTTCAGTTCGGAGCATGCTTCAAAGTCCACTTCGGAGTGCCCTTCGAAGCCTTAATCGCAGTCTCCGCCTGAAGAGCTCCGACCACTACTTCGAACCAGGAAAATATCTCCACTCCACTATAGTGCAGAGCCATACCGGGGGCCCTCTGCCCCTAGTATGTCATTTAGCTACTCAGAAGTGACGTTTATCTGACACGTCTGTAAAGCTGTAAAGCACTTTGTGCAGTAAGTCTAGTATTTTTCCCTTCTTGCCCCTATGAGGCCTATGACCTATAGAGGGCATTTAGGTCTTTTCCTTTGGCCTGCGTGCCTATAAAAGCAGGGACATGCCCTTGTAATGACCTAGACAGAAGAGATACAACAGAGGCAAAATATGCCAAATCCTCCACAAACTGGACGTAGGGCTATTATCCCTTCGGGGAGGTCCAAACCAGTATAAATCTTTTCTCCTTCTGAGAGAACCCTTCGAGGTTCATTTTATACACCATATACACAAAAAACCTAGTGTTGTAGCTAACGCAATTGCTACAATAGTCAGGTTCTTGTCACCATTTGTCGCCTTGGGGTAGACCACACCATAGTCCACTGTATCAGGCGACATAGTGGAGCAAGTGCTTCACAGCAACAAGATGCTCCTGCCTTGGCTTCTCCGTGAATCGACTAACATATCCCACATCAAATGCAATGTCAGTCCATGTATGCACCAAATACCGCAAACTACCGACCAAGCTATGATATGAAGTGGCGTCAACCTCCAGTGTGTTGCTTTCTATGGACAGTTTTAGTCGCACCTCCATTGGCGTGTGACAAGGCTTACAGTCCTTCATCCCCGCCTTCTCCAACAACTTCCTTGCATATGCTGCCTATCCTAGAGTGATTGAATGTTGTCCCTATTTTACTTCTATCCCAAGATAGTATGAAAGAAACCCGAGATCACTCATTCGGAACAGTCGACGCATTTCTGACTTGAAGCCATTTACATCTACTGGATTGACACCTGTCATGATCATGTCATGATCAGATCATCTACATAGACGCCCACCACCACACGTGTTGTTGTCCCCCTTGTGTACATCCCATGTTCACAGGCACACCGAGTGAACCCGAGACTGCGTAGGTTGTTGTCAAGCTTTGAGTTCCATGCCCTCGGTGCTTGTCATAGCTCGTACAGCGCCTTCGTTAGCTTCAAGACCTTCCCTTCATGACCAGCAGCAATGAACCCCGGCGGCTGCTGAACATAAACTTCCTTCTTCAGCTCTCCATTTAGAAACGCTGACTTCACATCCATGTGATGCACTAGCCAGCCTTCTTGTGTCGCCACTGCAAACAGCATGCGAATGGACTCCATCCTGGCCACTAGAGCAAACACTTCATCAAAGTCGACGCCTTCTCTTTGAACATACCCTTTTGCGATGAGGCGAGCTTTGTGCTTGACAATGGCGCCCTCCTCGTCTCGCTTGACGTTGAATACCCACTTCAGACCAATGGGACGGTGGCCATGGGGCATATCCACCAACATCCAGGTGTTGTTCTGCTCAATGGAGGACATCTCCTTCAATGCCATGCGCCAGCACTCTTCACGACATGCTTCCTCAAAATTGGTCGGCTCATCACCAACAGCCAGGAGATCTTCACTGTCATTGACTTCTCGCTCAGCCACTCTTGGGTTCTCAGCCGGCCTAAGAATGTTGTCCAACAACCTGAAACGCATAGGTATTTGATTGTTGTGGGCGTCATCGAGATTCGATTCACCTGAGGGCGGAGTAGCAAACTCCAACACTCTGCCACTTCCTGGTTCAGGTGAAACAGAGGCCGACAGGTGTGTCGTCGTTCTGTAACCCTTCAGGCAGGCCCGAGTTGGATGTCATCGATGATACTCTTGGTGTCGATGAGGCTGATGGAGCTTCTAGAGGGGACGACCCTGGACTGTTCACATCCAGCACATTTTCTAGGACTGCACCATGGCGGAGAGTCACCGTAGTATACTTGACGTAGAACGGCTCTTGTCCTTCCATGTGAGTGTCACCCTCGCCTTCATCCCAGCTCCATGACCTCCCTTCATCAAACACAGAATCACGCGATACATGCACGCGCTTGGTGTTTGGATTGAAAAACTTGTACACCTTGGTACCTTCTTCGTATCCGATGAACACCATTGGCACACTCCGATCATCAAGTTTCTTGAGATGGCCTCCTGCAACCTTCACATGCACAACACAGCCGAACACTTGGAAGAAATGCACAGGCGGTTTGAAACCGTACAAGACTCAAATGGGTCATCCCCTTGACACTCCTCGTCGACGATCTGTTTAGGATAAAGATGGCAGTGAGGACAGCCTCCCCCCAGAACCAGCCATGCATGTTCATGGCCTTGAGCATATTGCACGCCATCCCCAGCACGGTCTAATTTCTTCGCTCCACAACCCCATTCTGCTGTGGAGTGTACGACGCGGTGAGATGTCGTTGGATGCCCTGTTCTGCACAGTAATCACTTAATGTCCCCGACGTAAATTCTCCCCCACGATCGGTACACAGGGTGTCCATCTTTCACCCTGCTTCAACCTCGACGCGAGCTTGGAGTCGAATGATCGCGTCGGCAGCTTGGCTCTTGGCACTCAGCAGTAGCAGCCACATGTAGCAGTTTTTGTCGTCGACGAGGAGAAGGAACAACTTCTTCCTCCTTGGAGTCTCCGGCGTAATTGGCCCACAAATATCAGCATGTACCAGCTTGAGAGGATGCGCAACACAGTACTTGCTTGTCGTCGGAAATGGATGTTGTCGTTGTTTCCTCGCTAGGTAGCTGTCACACAACTGGTCGACGTGGTCGATCTCCAGTAGCCCACGCACCATCTTTTGTTTCACCATCTCCTTGAGCCCTTGGAACCCGAGGTGGCCGAACCAGGCGTGCCACTGTCAGGCCACCTTAGAGCTCTGTGCAGCGAAGCACACCAGCCTGTCGATGGCGAGGGAGAGCACGTACAAGCGCCCTGGTGAGCGCGGTACCTTGGCCAGCAGTCGTCGTCGCTGGTCCCAGATCCTCAGAACATTCCGTTCGATGAGAACCTTGTACCCATCTTCGTCGAGTTGGCCAAGACTAACAATATTTGCCACCAATTTCGGGATGTAATACACCCCGGCCAGCTCCTAGTGTTCTCCACTCTTTAGCTTGAAGATGATGATGCCACAACCCTCAATGGCCACGACAGAGCCGTCGTCAAAGCGGATTGTCCTCCGCACATCGGTGTCGAGCTCGGAGAAGATGGAGTGCTCCCCCGTCATGTGATTCGTCGCCCCGGTTTCGAGAATCCATCGTGTACCCCCCTTCACCCTTCTCTCCGAGTTGGACGAATAGCTTGTCTTCGGCAAGGTGAATGGGCTCTTGGACCTCCACGCCAAAAGATGGAGTGTGCAAAACAGCACTGTTCGAGACCAAACCAGCAAATGGCGCGACCTCATTTTCTCTCTCGAGTATCCACCGAGTGCACTGTTCACCACCACCGTCCACCAACCGAACAAACAGTTGTTCATCCGTCGGTTCAGCGATGATCGACGTCACCCCAAGATTTAGCTCGGTCTCCTCTGCCTGAGTTGCGTGCGCCTGCTCATCACGCTTCTTCTTGCGACATTCACGTGCTCAGTGCCCTGCCTTGCCACAATATCGGCACTCATTGTTGGCAATCTTCTTTTTTCCGTTGCCACCAGCAGGCGGCTTGGAGCCACTACTGCTCCCGCCATCTTTGTCGTGACTACTGCGACGATCGCGCCTATTTGTTGAAGAAGTCTTGCCACCTCTCGGCGACCCATCACCTGAGAGTTGCAGCCGTGTCAAAACACGCGCCACCAGCTCGTCTTCGGTGAGGTTGAGAGACACTGAGGACCCTCCTCCATTGCCACCGAGACAATGACGTTCATATGCCGCCTTCAATCTCCCTATCAGATCCTCGACCGTCATCTGGTCAAGATCGAGGAGGGTTTTGATTGCCATGACAATCTGTCCAAACCGCGGCGGTGTGGCCTGCAAGAATTTTCGCACAATCTTCGGCTCAGTGTACCCACTATCGAGTACCTTCAGCTGGTTGGCGAGGTCAGTGATGCGGACGCTGAAATCGTCCACCGACTCCCCATCCTTGAACTTGAGCAAATCAAATTCGTGCCACAACGTGTTCGCCCTCGCTTGGCGCACCCAATCTGCACCGAGATGCGTCTTCTTGAGCGAGTCCCACGCGAGCTTGGCGTAGGTCTTGCTGGCGATGCTGCCTTGCAACTCCGGAGGTACTCCAATTGTGATGGCCTCCAAAGCATTGCGGTCGTCAATGAAGTTCTCTGTCTCGACGTCCACCGCAGTCCACGGGCCTCTCACCTGCATCTTCACTAGCATGAGGGCTGCCCAAGTGTAGTAGTTCGACTTGGTCAGCATCGGGTATGATCCACCGCTGTCGCCTTCCCTTACGACTCGGTAGACAATTGGTCGCCATCACCAGTGATGCCTTTGCCTCCCCCCGCGCTGCTTGGAGTCCCGCCAGTCCCTCTCACATTGCTGCCGATGTGGCTCCTATCACCTAGCGAGGCTGAGCGATGTTGACGACAACAATCCATGAACGCAGGAGCGATTGCTCGATCTCGCATCCACCGAAGGAAATGGGCTCTGATACCACTTGTTGTATTCAATCCCTCCGTTGGTGCCCAGTTCTTCAGTGTAGACACAAGAATACAAGAATTTTGGTGCTGCTAACAACCGCAGCTTTTCCTGATTCACTCTATTCTTAAGCAAACATGCAAATTACAGAAGCAAATAGACCCACTAACCAGCCCTTGACCCGACGCACTCCAGGCTCCACTACCTAGCGCAGCATGCAGCACACCCCACTAGACACAACTAACTGAGAGAAAGGAGAGCCAAGCGCATGGACTAGGCATGCAACGGCAATCCAGGACGCGCTCAATCCAGAGAAAGAGCTCCAATTATTTCGGCTAAGCAAAACAGGAAACTAAACACACACACAAGACTGGGTTATCTAACATTCGACACATATCTCTAACAGTTATCGCTACAAGATAATGAATCTGAGCTTAGACTAGAAGTACATGTACATTTAAAAATAGTGACATTTGTTAGTTGTTAATTGTTATGCATCATGTGTACAAGAAACTTGTGTGCATAGGATATGTTCCTAGAAAACAATCATAAATGAACCATATCCCAACTCTGTAACTTCACATAATATTTTATAATTTTGCATGTATTACTCAAACTGTATATCTCTACTATTACAAAGGTGACGTTCACAATTCTGCCTGCTGCAGTCTAAACTCAAAAGCAAAACATGAAACATCCGAGCCAACCTGTATTCTAGGATAAAATGGCCACTATAACATATGATGCATAACATAAATGAATTGTTTGTGTTAGAGTTTTCCCCTACCACAAAGTTCTTCAATGCAGACTTTTTTATTGTCCCTGTTTCTGATGCCCCCTCAAACATTGGAAGCACCAAATCCACCTCCTCCTTGTTGAAGAACCTCAGCAGATCCACCTCTTCAATGTGCCTGCGGTGATAAACACCGTCACATATTGAAAGATATCAACAGAGAATAATGGACTACATTACAGTCATAATCCTCTCACTTATAGCCAGGTCTTGCTACGTTCTTGAAAATGGCGTGTGCAGCTGCCTTTGCCTCCCACTCACTGTTTATCTCCTTGTCCTTCTGCTCCATGCCATCAACATCATGAAAGCTCTCAATGGTATTAGATATGGTTGAAAGACCTGAGCTTCGGATTGCGGCCATCAGCCTTCTCATCGTCCATGCTGATACCTTCTCCTGGCTCATCTTCCTCAGTTTCACAACGTCAATCACCGCCGGCATGCCTTTTTTCTCCTTCATGTTGCTGAAGCTCACCCGACCAAGGCCACTGCCTTCCCTGCCCACATTTTCTGCCAGCTCCATCACTGGAGGCCCAGACAAAGCCTGCAGGACGTATTGGTGGAACACACTTTCCTGGATCCGATCAAAGAACGCTTTCCGGTGGAACGTGGAAGCGACCATCTTCATGATGAAGGTCTTGATCACCCAAATGACTGAGCCAATGAGCATAGAGGCGAGAAACCTCGAGACGTAATTGAGAATTGTAGCCGTTTTGGCCGGTCGTCCAACCTCGCGGTCGAAGAGCTGCGACCAGGCAATGAGCACGAGTGCTAACCAGAGGCAAACCTGGACGCTCTTCTTGAGCCCGAAGACGAAGTATAGCACCTTGTTGCGGAGCAAGAAATTGCGCTCGATGAGGAAGACAACGAGCGTGACGACCCACTGGCTGACGAGATGACCGGAGAAGACGCAGATCACCATGACGCACCACTTCCAGATCTCCAGGCCCCACACGAAGCGACCCTTCAGTGGACGTACCACGAGGCTGACAACAAGCAGCGCGAGGAAGAGGATGAGCACGGAGAGCTCGAGACCGAGATTGACCCTTCTGCGGCAGCGAGCCGAAGACGCAGGGCGGACCTCCTTCCGGAAGACATCATCATCGTCATCGGCGTCTTTGGGGGTGTGCGGCGTGGAGGCAGCCGTGGAGGCCCCACCCTCGGCGTGAGGGGTCGCGGACTGGCACGCTGGGGAGGACGGAGGCGGAGCGGCGGGCTCGACGAAGCGGGACTTAGGCTTGGCGAGTGACGAGCGGCGGCGCAGGAGCGCGGCCGAGGCAGGAGGCAGCGGCGGGCGCGAGGGGATCGCCGCCACTGGCTTCTCAGGGTTTTGGGGAGGCTTTGCGGCCTCGGGCGGCGTGGTCGGCGACGGCTGCTGCGGCTGGTCGGGCGGGATGTGGAGGACGTGGTCGGCATTGGCGGGCGGCGCGGCGGGCTTGGCTTGGTGCGGGTCCATGTGCGGCGCGCACGCGCGAGACCGAAGACGCGACTGCGGGCCGGGCCAGCGAGAAACCTGGGTGTTGGGGGAGTCGCGGCGTGGAGGAAGTTGCGCTTCTGCTGCCGCTGCCGCCGCCGCCGATGGGTGGCGAAGCGCGAGGATTGCAGCGGAGTTGGGATCGGGGAGGGGGGAGGGGGAGGGGAACCGCCGTGCGATGGCCGCTTTCGAAGTTTGAGCCGGAGAGCAGAGCAGCAGTGTATCACACGAAAGCTGTCGCGCACTTCGTTGGGTTTGTTTCTTGTTTGTTTATGTCTCGTATTTTTTTGAGCTACTTTATTCTATTTGGGAACCCACAATCCCGACTCATTCACTGGGATGGGTCAGGATTTTAAATTAAAATCTCGGCCCATCTCTAGGAAATGGGTCGGAATTGTGGGCTCCCAAATCAGCCCTAAAGTTTATAAGAACATCTTTCGCAGGCTATTTACAGTGAGGTTTCATGGGTTTTATGGTATTAATTATCGTAACACGTCAGATTTTTTGTTGATATGATATTCAATTAATAAGGAAAGAGAAGGAAACAGTGTCATCATCATGATATAGTGCTAACCCGTTTTCAAGATGGATGAAATGAAATGAAACGCCCACTGTGAGCCAAATCGTTTTACTAGAGAGAGGGTAATTAATTTAATTGCAAAGCATTTAATTACACTGGTTAGCCTAGGAAATAGTGAAATGAAACTCTCCACTGAGAGAGGGTATTTTATTCAATTGCAAAGCTGATGTGACCTTCTAGGAAACGGTGTTACAAAACCCACCACTGTAAATAGTCTAAGAGACATGTCCCCTATAATTTCTAGTGGTACCGAATCATAACTAAATGTAAACAATAAAGATATTAATTTCTATCTCGCATTTGCACGACTGACGCTGACATGATCGACCCTTTGAGCTCCGCCTCCATCTAGAAGACACGCTCCCAACCTCCATCGAGGGGTCCCGCTTTGCTGCTATCGTGTTCCTCTTCGCCACGGCCTCATTCAAGCTAGGACGAATCTAGCGGCGGTGGTCGCAGCTCGACATTCAACTAGTAGTTGGCTTTCACTATTCAACTGTTTTTACTGTTATGCACCGAATTTAGATTTTGCACCGGTTCATACTATTGTAGTAAGAATTAGTGCATCGAATGGTATGAAATTCATTAAGATGTCATCTCATCCGATTCACCACTTTAAACTCCTCACCGGAGATGCTTTAAATTGTGTTCCCACTCAAACTTTTACAGTTTCTCACTATAAAAATTACAAAAATTACCAACCATGCCATTATAAAATTACCCCTTTGTTTTCTTTCACGAGCGGTAGCTTTTCCGAGCCACCCCTCCCTTATATGGTTGAATAGTATTTTATAACTTACAACTCACAACAACCTTTTGAATTTAGGTTACGTTTGGTTCAACTTTTCAACCAGTTTCATGGTTGAGAAATTAAAAATTGAATCAAATAAATCCAAGAGCAAAGCGCTTCTCCCAAGTTGTAACATTCTCTTTTACAAACTGAAAGTTATTCCACCAAGGGATGGAAATGAAGAGAAAAGTTTATATCCATTTCAGTAAAAAAACAAAAATTTATAGGGCTTGTTTGGAAGGCCACAATCCCGCTCATTCCTAGGAAATGAAGCTCCCAAACAAGCACATAGGGTATACAGGAGCAGAATACCTTGGAATGGAAATATTTTTTATCCGGAAATAAATCAACAAACAAACGGATACGAAAATAGAATATTTCGCATAAAAAAACAAAAAAGTTTATGCTTCACCATTTTTATTGCGCTATATAAAATATTATTTTTTGTTTTTCACATTATATAAAACTTTAAACAATCTTCTATTCATGAAACATTAAACAATTTTAAAATTAAATTAAACAAATAATATATGTTCATTAGATATGGAACTTTATATAAAACATGTTTTTACTTTAGTATATATTTATCATTTATTAATATACATGCAAATTGATTTTGTTTATCGGTTTATCGTATTTTTTACATATAATTGTTTTTTAATTATGATATATATTAGGTTTCATATTTGTATCCACTCTTTATTTGGTTTGTATTCGTTTTCAGTATATATATATACATATTCGTTTCTGTTTCCATTAAAAATACGAAAAACATGTATGATAACACTTATATTCGTCCACTTCCATTCTGTTTTTATCAATTTAAAATTGATGAAAAATACCCACCACGCCATCGAAAAATACATTTTCATTTCTTCCCCGAGCAAAACAAAACAGACCGCCGCCGCCGGCCGGAGATTCCCAATCTTTTCATTCCATGCAGATGGATTGAGATTTTAAACTAAAATCCTAGCCCATCCACGTGGAATAGATCGAATTCGTAAACCGCTAAACTAGCCATTAGTAAGAACTGTTGACTCAATTTCCATCAACAACAAAAAAAAACAGTGAGTCCTGTAATAGATCAGTTACCACCTTTTACTTTATCCTCGTGCATTCGACACGAGCGCGGTAAAAGTTTCACCTTATGTCCCTTTTGAGTAGAGATGACAACGGTACCCGAAACCCGAGTAGCCGATGGATTTTACCCGATAAGAAGACGGGTATGGAATAATATCTTCACCCGCGGATGTCTTATTGGGTAAAAACCTCTACCCAACGGGTAGAGCGGGTGCGGGTGTATAGTACCGGTACCCGCTTACCCGCGGGTAAAATACACCCGAAGGCCCATGTGCATTTTCCTTCAAATTTAGCTCATTCGTGACCCATATAGTAGTATCTCAAATACATATATATACTCGAATACATATATATTAGTGTGGAAGTAATATGCTCCAATGATCTATTAGACTATATTTGTTGGTGTAAATTATTGTTACTTGTAGATGCATATACCATTTTTCAGTGATATATTTATGATTCATGGCGGGTCTGAAATCGGGTGTGGGTTACCCATCGGGTACAAATACCCGCGCGGGTGCGGGTGTGGGTATGTTTTTGTACCCGTGAGCGGGTGCGGGTTTTGTAGCGGGTAAATTTTTATATGGCGGGTGCGAGTATGGGCGGGTGATACCCAGTGGGTACGTACCCGTTGCCATCTCTACTTTTGAGCAGTTACACGTAGTTCTATCACCTTTTATCTATACTATTCTAGAGTGTGTTTAGATACAGGAGCTAAATTTTAGGGTTTAGGGTTTAGATACGAAGTATTTTTTTGAGTAAAATCAGTAGGGAGGCTCTTACTTCGATTAGATACAGAGTATTATTTTTGGAGTATTATTTTAGGTTACGTCACATCCAATGTTTAGATATGGAGTATTTTTTGAGTAAAATCAGTACGAGAGGTTCCTACTTTGATTAGATACGGAGTATTATTTTGGAGTATTAGATATATACTATTTTATAAAACTCATTCATAATCGGTGGATTATTCGCGAGATGAATCTAATAAACCTAATTATGTCATGATTTGACAATGCGATGCTATAGTAGACATTTGCTAACCATGGATTAATTAGGCTTAATAATCTCGTCTCGCGAATTATCTTCCGATTCTGCAATTATTTCTATAATTAGTTCACGTTTAGTCCTTCAAATTGATGTTCAAATATCTGATGTGACACAGGCTAAAATTTAGCCGCTTGATCCAAACACCCCCTTGTCCGTTGTTGTGGCTGTTTTGTAGAAGGTAGGATGCTATTTTTCCGATTTATCGGAGTATTTTTATTTTTCCTGATTACCGTCTCCCGTGATAATAATATTGTATTTTGATAATAATATTGTATTTTTTTCTTCAACGTCATCAATACATACCTCTACATTGTCTCGTGTGTATTGCTCAAAAAAACATTGGATGGGTAGTTCGATATCTTCGAACAATAGTTCAATACTCTTACTATAGATTAGAACATTATCATGATATTTTAATAATATATACACATAAATATATAATTAAATCTCTGCTCCTTAAAAATTAAGTTCATAGTGATGACACATTCTACTCTCCTCCTTATATGCGGCCCCACACGAAAGAAAAATTTCATCGTATATCCTCCCTTTAGATTGAAATTTAAGATTTACCCTCCTAGTCTATATGTCGTTCACCTGAGTAGACCCCATATGTCATTGTGATGCAGAGGGTAAATCCTAAAAGTGTAATTAAAGTGAGGGTATATAATAAATTCCCCGACATGAAAAGAGTAGAATACACCGTCACCGTAAACTCGATATTACATCATTTTCTAATTTATTGTATAAAATACTTTAATTTTACTCCCTTGCCTAATCTTGATTCAATAATTAAGAAGATTTAATTCATATATATTTATTAACTATCGTGTTATAATATTATTTTATTATCAATAAAGTGCACTTTTACCTTTTACTTCTATTACTATTTTTTAGAAAAGCTGGAAAAGCTTCGGCTAAGCCTCCGCTCGCACGAATCGGCAGATAAATTCGGATGAATTTTCACGTGTCACATTTTTAAACTTCTAAACTACCTAAATTTGTTTAAAAAAATTTCATCATACAAAATGTTGAAAAAAACTGTTTAAAAGCCCAGGCCCATTCCAGCCCAAAGAAATTGGGAATGTTTTTTTAATAATATATTTTTATTCAAAATTTCAAGTTTAATATACGAATCTCATAATTTATAAAAATAATCTTATGTCGATAATTGATCTATCGATTTAGACCGATTGGTCCTAGATCTAGACTGATCTATGCTGAAATCAAGCTTCTTTCGATGCTTGATATGTCGATCTAGCCCAATTCAACCTAGATTGGGTTGTACCATTCATTGATCTAAGCTAAATTAGTTCTAGATCGGTTCTAAATTAACAGATAGTCTGCCAATCTACAGTCTATCGGTCTAAATCAGTAGACCAATTACCAATAGAAGACTATTTTTTATAAATTTGGTGATTCAGCCCGATCAAATCTAGAAACTATTCGCGGGAAGCCTAAGGTCTCGTTTGGATTGAGGTCCCTTATTTTTACAGACTAAAGTTTAGTCTCATTTAGTACATAAAATCACAAACACCATTGCTTATGAGAACTAAACTTTAGTCCCTAAAGTTTAGTCCATTAGTCCCTTAGAAGTTGCTTAGGCTATTCACAGTGGTGTGGTTTATAACGCTGTTTTCTAGAATGCCACATCAACTTTACAACTGAATGAAATACTCTCTCTTAGTTGAGAGTTTCATTTCACTATTTCATAGGCTAACCAGTGTAATTAAATACAACTAGCTCTCATAAAATACCCTCTTTCCGATGAAACGATTTGGTTCTCAATGGATGTTTTATTTTGTTTCATACGTTTTGGAAACGGGTTAACACCATGTCATGGTGATGATATTACTTCCTTCTCTTTCCTCATTAATTGAGTGACATGTTAGCAAAAAATCTAATGTGACATGGTAATGCTATTCACAATGAGGGGTTATGGGGTGTTTCATGGTATTAATTACCATGCCACATCAGATTTTTTGCTTACATGACATTCAATTAATGAAGAAAGAGAAAGAAGTAATGTCATCACCATGATATAGTGCTAACCCGTTTCTAAGATGGATGAAACGAAATAAAACAAACATTAAGAGCTAAATCATTTCATCAGAGAGAGGGTATTTCATGAGAGCTAGTTGCATTTAATTACACTGGTTAGTCTAGGAAATAGTGAAATGAAACTCTCCACTGAGAGAGAATATTTCATTCAGTTGTAAAGCTGACGTGACATTTTAAAAAACAGTGCTATGAAACCCACCATTGTGAATAGCTTAATTAATACCATGAAAACCCCATAAAACCTATTGTGAATTGCTTAAAAATAAATAAATTCATCCAAACAGGACATAACCTCTCTAGGGGTATAGATGTCATTTTATTACTACCCTCTCATTCGCACGTACCTTTTCGTCTCCCACCGCTCCGCCGTTTCAAAATTAATCAAAACACAAATAAATTTGAATTTTCCGTTTTTTCAGTTTTTTTATCGTCTTTCTCGCGAGTCGCGAGACGCGAGACGCGACCGCTTCCCTTTTGAACAGCAGCAGCCAGCCGGCCGGCCCCAACCACTCGCCCACCCGACCCCGACCAAACCCCAGACCCTAGCCCGGGGGCGCGCGTCGTTTGATGCGATTTCGGCGGCGATCACCACCACCACCACCACCAGCGGCGGCGGCGGCTGCTCCTCCGGCGTAGCGTTCGGCGATCTCGCGGTGGGCATGGCCGGCGGCGGCGGCGGCGGGCGACGGCCTACCGACAAGGCGGCCCGCGGGCCGACGGCGATCCAGTCCACCATCCAGTCCATCAAGGAGGTCGTCGGCGGCCACTCCGACGCCGACATCTACGCCGCCCTCCGCGAGTGCAACATGGACCCCAACGAGACGACGCAGAAGCTGCTCAACCAAGGTCGTTCCCCCTCCTCCCTGTACCCCCCGCACCTCCCCGATCTGCTCGGCTCGGTCTCCTGCCTCGTGCTGAAACCTAGGGTTTTGCGCGTGCGCGCCCCCGCATTGGTCGGTGCCGCCGGTGCCCGTGTGCTTTGCGGGGCCGCCCGGAATTGGGATTGGCGGCTAGGGTTTTTTTAGCTAAAACAACCTGGGGCAGTTGGGCACGTGAGATGGCGCTGTTATTGATTTGGGACGGCTCGTTCGATATTTCTAGTGTTTTACCTTCTTATAAGGGTGAGTTGGTTTGGGCTTGTTAATCGATAAGTTTATTGATTATAACTTTGGATTTACTGATGATTTTTATTAACCAAGCTCAGTCACGTGGATTGATCTGGCATAGAGATATCATATGGACGTAGTATTTTCTTAACCTTTCTAGATCAGCAAAACAAAAGGTTGTATCTCGGTAATTTCCATGAGCTATTTTTTAATTAGACATGCCTGAGGTGTTGTCAAGTAGAGAAGTTTTTCTAGTCTTTTACTGAAAGAATTGCATTGCTTAGTGCAAGCACTAGTTGTTCTTTTCCGAAAAAGGCAAAAACTTATCAGGGGGGACATGACAGGGTACAGACACATGTCATTCAACTTATTTAGTTATTTATATTTATGACATCACCTTATTATACATGAAATATGTTATGCCTGCCTTATCTCTATGGTCGTAATTATTCTTGTGGTTTGCATTTGCAGATCCATTTCATGAAGTGAAAAGAAAAAGGGACAAGAAAAGAGAGGTAATACATCTGCAGTTTTCGATCAGAAAAAATCGATATCAATGAAGCTTGAGAAATGCATTTATTTGCATTAGCTCGTTTACTTCGTAGCCAACTTCACATATAATTAGTTACTTAGGTCTGGTATGCCTTTTTAATAGTGGTTGAGCAATTGTTGTTGTGGCAGCAAATTAAAATATTTGCCTAAAAATGTAACACCTAAATACATGAATTTGATTACTGATTCTAGATTCGCCATAATATTACACTGTGCTATTTGAAACTTAAATGGATTTCAAGCTTGTATCTTCCGTTGATTGATAATATTATTAGTTTTTGAGTCTCAGTGTGTTACCCTTTGGTTGCTTCTGTCTACTCTTACAATAAAGGATTTTTTTATTTTTATTTTTTAAAAATTCAAATGTGTATAGAAGTTTCAAAAAATTGCAAAAATAGGTAGCTATCGACACTTGATGGGCCGACTCACGCCACGTGGCCCCAAGTTGGCTGATGGTCGTCCGACCATCAGTCGACTTGGGCCCACGTGGCCTGGTTCAACTTTTTTTGCCACAACAACGACTCTTTCGGCCGACTCAGGCCATGTGCATGCGAGTCGGCCGATCAACGGCTGACTCATGTTGAGGTGGCTGAGTCAGCCCTTGAACAGCCGATTGTATGGAGAAGCATGCAAGAAAAGCTACTGGAAAAGCCCTTTTGTATTGGCCTGGTGTACTTTGTACCAAGGAGCAGAGCTAGCTAGTAGCACGCGAGTTGATTTTTCTCTGTTTGATGGCTGGATGGATTGATTGATACGAGAGGAGGCAGCTAGGTATAGTAGCAGCTAGGCAGGCAGGCCTGTCGTGCGTGACACATGCATATATACAGGATAGTGGACGTATGTTGCTCGATTTTTTTTAAAAGTAATTGATGCATGGCTGCATAATGCTTACACGACTTCGGCCTATGAGTTTATAGTAGTTTGGCATGCAAAATATATACACAACCCAAGTCAGCCTAAGTCGGCTGTTGATCGGTTGACTCACGCTGACGTGGCCTAAGTCGGTTCAAAGAGCCGTTACCGGGCTGAAAAAGAGCCACGTGGTCCCAAGTCGGTCGATGGTCAGTCGACTTGCGCTGACATAGCGTGAGTCGGCCGACCATCGGCCGACAGCTACCTATTTTTGCAAATTTTTGAAACTGCTATACACATTTGATTTTTTTTTTCAAAAAAATATTTTTTTAAAAATTCTACAATAAAGTGTACCATGATGTTAATTGATGATTAGCTAACATTTGATCATACTTGCTTTTGTGTTGAAGTGATTTGTGGCCCACATTTGAGGCTTTTATACAAACGAGATGTTTTCATCCACTGCACTTAAATTCACATTTTCTATGCATCTTTCTTTTTGATTAAGAATATCTGCTACTGTTTCAGAGTGCTGGGCAGAAAAGTGCTGCTGATACTTCAGCACAAATTGAGCACAGCTCACAGTGGACAAAGCCACACACACAAAGGGTTGAGAATGATCAAAGAAGACCTCACAGCCATGCTCAGGCATCTGGTAACTCATTTGAATAATATTGTCATAACTTATTAAAATTAGGATTTTTCTCCATTTACAATAAATCACTTCCAGAAAACCAGCTTTGAGATTAACCAAAATCACATCATTTGTATCATGTTGTCAATATATTTTATTATTTTTATATAGTTACCATAAAAAAACTTGTATCCCTATTCAATCCCAAATATTTTCATCATTGCTTTGGTCCTTCACAACATCTTTGTCTAAAGGTCACAAATTCACAACTTGTCATTGTCATTTTGAGCTCACATATAATGAGATAAAACAGTAAGGATAAACTGACAACATCTTGAAGATAAAGTCGTGTTTAGAGTGATATGGAGTACTTGACTACTTCTGCACTGGCCCACGTGAGCATTCAGCGATCAGCTTGGCCTAATCATTACATTATGTGATTGTTTCTAATTCTTCCCCGTCACTCATGAATGGTGTGTGCAATGCATAGTTATGGCTGTGCGGCGAGGCGAGGTGCCAAAGTACCTTCACACCTTTTAGGTGTGTATGGTGTGCGGCGAGGTGACACCATACTCACATAACATAAATGTACATGTCACAATAATTTTGGAACAATAGGAAATTAAATTTAGAACCATATGAAATATAAATAGTCAAACAAGTCTATATTCCATTCACTATAAACAAACATACTTAAGCCAAAGGAGTCAATCAACTAGCTATGTATGGAAATCTTATAAATGGTATGAGCTGATCGGCTATATATGGAAATCATCAACATATGGAAAGCTGATCAATTATATATGGAAATTATCGACATATGAAAAGGTGATCAACTATATATAGAAATCATTAATATATGGAAAGCTGATTAGTTATATATGGAATTCATCAATATATAGAAAGCTTTGCATATGGAAATTACCAATACATGGGAAGCCTATTCATAGCATGAGCATATTTATTTCCAAAAAATAGCAGATTTATTTTCAACAAAACATAGCAGATTTATTTCCAACACAATAAAACAGATTTATCTCCGAGCACTCCATTGCCGCCGCCGTCTGGCATCCTCATGAGCTATTTGGCGTCCGCGCGACGCCTAATCCCTTGAGGCGTACGGCATGTTAGATGAGGCGGATGCCACACTCTCATATGGTGAGTCGTCTGCTGTGGCGTCCTCTGCAGGCTGCCCCTAGGCAACGATTAGGCGACACCATGACAACTATGGTGCAATGGAATGTAGTTCCATATGAAAATGGAATTATGTGATGTAGTCTGCCTCCAAGAGTTCAGTTTTTAATTTTTGCCTAGTTTTTGAGCGCACAATAATAAATTTTAATGGAAATTGGAGTTAGAATCGATAATACACCAGTCCTGTGGCAATGCTGACATTTAGGCTTTAGCCTAGGCAGAAAGAACTCTAAAATTATCCCATCATTTCACAATGTTTGTCCACTCTCTTGGACGTTCTTTTCAATATTTATACCTTGAGAAAAGGGTGTAGTTATTGTGATCTCAGGAGAGGTTAAATAGCTTGATCTAACAAATAGGGGTATGTATGGTCATTTCAAATTAGCTTTTTCATAGAATTAGTGATTGATCCATTTTTATGGTGGGTTTAGACAATTATTTTTAAATGAAGGGATTAATTAACTAATAAAAACTGAGATTTACAGCTTTGGGACGTATCCATGTTATTTGCTTGTTCAACCTTCCATTCGACATTTCGTTACTCATGCATGAATCTGTCTGAACATTTTTGTTTACTTGACTTAGATTATATGATATGCTGTCATAAGGTACATTTTTTAAAAAACTTTTAAACCATGTAAAACATGCTTTAATTTAGATATTTTTTATTAAATTGCTAGCTGGTATAAATCTTATTAGATAAACTATGGTTTTCTTTATCTTCAACTTTAAAAGTATTTATGTTGCCTGGTTGGTAGGTACCACACATAGAAGCTTTTTTGCCCTCATAGTTTGACATGTCTGTAACAAGGGCTTGATTACATCATTTTTCCTGCCTTGTATATTTTTTACCTAATTGGTTGGCATGGCTTGATGTAGGTCCTAACCGGGAATTTTGGGTTGTGAGGGACAACAGGCATGGTGTGATTGAAAACAGACCAGAGCTAGGATACAAAGGTTCAGCAAATGTAAAAGTGTCTGAAAGGAGGTATGATTGTCTTATTGTTTGATGACATTCCCTTCTGGTCCTTGTTATTCTGCTACTACTAGTTGGTTATTTTTAGACCTGATCAGAAATCGTTCTATACTTCTATGTCTGGGCTAAAGCATAGGTTCACCTGTTTATTTATTTTTTCATCACAATATTTTTCTTTGTAATGTAGACATGTAGTGACAATGTTTATTCAAAATTCAAATACCTATATTGAAGTAACTGAATATATGGTGGTTAGGTATAGTTGGTTTGGTTACACCATAGATAGCAAACAACATTGAACATTCAATGTGGTAACTATATCTTATTTTCTTTTTTCTTGATGACCTGGAATGCATTTCTCAACCTTTTTGAACTGTTTTGAATCTGTTATATGAAAATTGTATCATTAGATTATCCTTAGAAATACTTTCATAGTGGAGTATCACAAGTGCACTATTATATCTTGATGTAAAGTTAAAGAAGGTATTATCAAAGTAGCAGCTTGAAGACCATGACAAATCAAGGACTTTAATTAAGAAGGAACAGATGTAGTAATTAACAAATTTATTTTACAGCCAGAACTAAAATACTTTAGTACTTTAGTAGAATTGATAAATCTTCACTTACCTAACTAGCCTGTGCATTAACAATTTTCTTATTGTCAGTTGTCTTGCATGTGTGCACCTTAACATCAAACTAACATTTTGCTTAATGAATTGTTTCTCTGTAGTGTGTCTGTAGCTCAGCCTGGTCGGAACCATCCTCCAGCTACAACTTCAGAAGGCCAGATGACACAAGGTGTAAAGCACAACTACAACTCTGACTTGCTGCAGATGAAGAGCTCCCAGGACGATCAATACCCTCAGAAGTATGTGAAGCCATATTTGAAGAACTCCCAGGTTGATCAACACCCTCCTACTTCTGATCCTGCTCACATCCCATCAAATTTACAAAATGCTGGAGGTGGTGCTGGACTTGTTCGACGCCATGTTGGAGTAGTTGGTGCACCAAGGCAGCTCTCTGCACGTTCAAGTTCACATTTGCATGTGTCAAGTGGTGGTTTTCATGTAAATAACCAGAGGGGAAATTTTGTCCAAGGTGGGCCATCTGGTCGTCATTTTATGTCTAAAAACATGCAGTCCAACCATAGACCTGCTTTAGATTCAGTATATCGTGGCAGACCTGGTGTCAGATCTTTTGTCACTCCTAGCACCAGCAAAAATCAACAGGGACCTGCCTACAACCAGAAAGGTAACATTCTTCAGGGTATTTGTGCTGTTCATTTGGTTACACAATGCACTGAAAGTGACAATATTTTCTTTAGTAGTTATGTTTGAGACTTGAAGATGAAACAATAGATATCTTCTCATGTTACCTATTATAAGATGTTCATTCTCTTTGCTCATTGGTTGCTAGAACTAAATGTGGGTTGGGTTGCTTAGTACTTAGAAGGTGAACAATTTGAATGATGTAGTAAACAACATGAATTTGACATCGTTCTGAATTTTCCGATCTTATGTGATTCTTTAATTTGTTGGCTCATTTTGGAAATGTCATTTATTCAGCACATTTTGAAAATAATAGCCTTTTCTGAAATAAAAAAGGTGTCTAGGTTTTCACTATCAACACCTTACATTGTCATGAACAAGAATGAAATAAGTGATGTGCATTTGTGCTGAATCATTGAAGGATAAGCACAAACTTGTTTTTTATATATTTCAATTGGCTGTCTTATACTGGTCTATTTGTCACTTCATGTTCCACCGAACTCTACACCATAACCAAATTTTATGTGTTTTGATATCATAAAATTCCTTCATGTGCCACTGAACCTAATACCATGCCCAACGTGTAGCTTATTTCATGTTCTATATTCTCTATTACTATAGTCAAACAAGCTTATAGGATAAATAACTAATTAGCTGGCTCAATGCAATTACAAAGATTAACAAATTATAATTTAGCATCCAATGCACTGATTAGAAGTCGGCTGACTAATCGCGATTAGTCAGCCTGGTCGTAAATTTTGGAACGTTCAGCACTGGATGCATGACTAGTATGACTAGTTTTCTGATTGTCTGATTAGTCACGACTAATCACGATTAGTCGGACGACTAATAGATGTCTGACTAGTTTAGCCCAGTTGAAAAGCAGTGTCGCACACGCGGTAAAGCAGTGAGCGCATGGCAGAATAACAGTGTTGCGTGTGTGGGAGAAAAGCTTTGCGCACATGGGAGAGAACCAGCAGCACGTGGGGAGAAAAGCAGCAGCGTGCGCGAGAACAGGAGAGTGGGAAAGAGGGTGCACAAAAACAGTGAGCGAATGTGGAAAAAAAATGAGTGCGCACAGGCGCCAGATTCCAATGTGAGGTTGAAATGTGGTGCTTCGGGGCACATGTTGTGAATGGGTGTTATTATTATTATTGTTGTTGTCATTTTATCTTAGAGGTGAGTGTAAATGTGTAATACATGTTCTCTCTCTGCAGCCACACAGCCAGCTAAGGAATGGAAGCCAAAATCAACGAAAAAGTTTCCCAACACTGATGCTGATAACATTGGAACAGATGTAATAACACCTTCAGTTAGCAACACCGACAAACCTAATGTGTTGGATGAAAATGCGTTATGTGATAAAATTTCTCAAGCTTGTATACACGAGATGGAACATGTGATTATCCCTGAACATCTCCGTGTACCAGAGTATGAGCAGACAGGATTAAGGTTTGGCAGTTTCCTGCTTGGGTCTGGTTTAGAGCAAGAACCAAACTCAGAAAGTCCATCAGAATCTGAAGAACAGGAACAGTTAGGTGAACCTATGCCAATTGCATGAATTGCTGATTCTTTAACAATATATAGAATGATTACTTAAAAATAAGTGCAATTCTTGACTGAAATTGCTTCTTTACTGCATAGAATTGACATATACTCTAGCTAAAAAACAAAATCGTACTGTATGCCGTAGTGCTTTTCCACATATTAATAATATCTTGTTTTCTTTAATTTTTTTTAGAAATGTGATCATGGTGAATATTTTGAAACCTGCAATACTGCATGATCAGTTGATTAATGTTCTGATTTAGTTATCTGTTGATAATTCTAGCATGTTGTCAAGGGCCTCAGGCCCCTGGGTAGCCGGACCTAGGCTACGTAGTTCGTAGCCGCGGTCCGTTGTCTCCGGCGAGGTTTTACCCCTCAGCCGTAGGTTTTCTTGGAAGAGTAGAAAAAGGGAAATAGATTGATATTGAATTTGCTTGATTACATCTGACCCTGACTATGGCTTATATAGCCACCCAAAAGACTCCCATGCGGGCTAATCCCCTATTTTATAGCAACCAATTAACTAATCTCAACTAATTATTCAAATCTCAACTAATTATTCAAATCTCAACTAATTATTCAAATCTCAACTAATTATTCAAATCCCAACTAATTATCCAAATCTCCTGGCGCCGGCCCTTTGGTTGCCCTGCGCACGTCGCGGGCCCGCCGACGCCTGCTGTAGGTGCGGCCCCACATGACATCTCTCCCCCCCTCGAGATCCAGCTCGTCCTCGAGCTGAAAGTCGGGGTACTTGTCGCGGAAGGAGTCCAAATCTTCCCATGTTGCCGATGCCGCGGTCTGGCCCTTCCAGTGGACAAGCACTTGCCGGACGCCTCTAGCCATACGGGCGCGCACCACCTGTTCTGGTGCCGGGTCCACCGCACCATGATGGATGTTGGGCAGAGGTGGCGGAGCTGCTGGCGGTTTGCCCACCCATTTCTTCAATAGGCCAACATGAAAGACGTCATGGAGCTTGGCGCGAGGAGGGAGCTCAAGACGAACAGCAACTTCGTTGATGAGTTCTTTGACGCGGTAGGGTCCGAAGAACCGCGGTTGAAGCTTGCCCTTGACCGCCGGCGACAGAGAGGCAACTGGGCGGTGTCGAAGGCGGAGCAGTACCCAGTCGCCCACTATGTAGGAGACTTGGCGGTGATTTATGTCGTAGTGGTGCTTTTGGACAGCTTGTGCTTGTTCCAGTCTGAACCGCACATCAGCCAAGAATTCTTCTCGTTCTTCCATCGTCTTGGCCACTGCTGCCACGCGAGTGTCGCCTGGTTCATAGGACCGGATGGACGGAGGATCCCGCCCATAGACCACTCGGAAGGGTGTCTCACGGAGGGACGACTGGTAGGCAGTGTTGTATGTGTACTCCGCCCACGGTAACCAACGGAGCCATTGGCGGGGACGATCACCTGTAAAACAGCGGAGGTACATGGTGATAACACGGTTAGCAGCTTCCGTCTGGCCGTCGGACTGCGGATGAAAAGCCGATGTCATGTTCATCTTGGTGCCCAGAAGGCGCATCAGTTCCTTCCAGAACGTTGAAGTGAATACGGGGTCCCGATCGGAGACCATGGACTGCGGCACCCCATGGAGACGTACAATGTCGGTGAAGAACGCCTGTGCCACGGATTCCGCGGAATACGGATGGGCGAGTGGGATGAAGTGGCAATATTTGCTGAAGCGGTCCACCACCGTGAGGATGACTGATTTGCCTCGGACTCGTGGTAGCGCCTCCACGAAATCAAGGCTAATGTCCGCCCAGACAGCTGTCGGAACGGGGAGCGGGAGGAGAAGTCCCGCCGGGTGTAGGTGCTCTGATTTGTACCTTTGGCATGTGGCGCAGCCGCGCACAAAGTCTTGAACGATGCGGCGCATGTCGGGGAAGTGAAAGTCTCGTCGGAGACGGTGTAAGGTGCGTTGCACCCCTTCATGGCCGTCCTCATGGACCGCTGCCAACAGCTCTTGCAAGAGTGGAGATGCCGGTGGTACGTACAGCCTCCCGTCATAGGTCACCAAGTCGTCGATGAGAGCCCACGGTGTAGCCCGTGACCCCCTTGCCAACTCCTCATGGAGGGCGACCAGCGTTGGTTCGGTGGCCTGAATGTTTCGGAGACGTGTGATGAAGTCGAAGCGCGGTCCCGAGACGGCCATAACCGTGCTGCTTGTGGCTTCCTCTTCTGTGTCGCGGCGGGAGAGGGCATCCGCCACTGTGTTGAGGGCCCCGGGCTTGTATTCGACGGCGAAATCGAAGCCTAGGAGCTTGCCGACCCAATGATGCTGTGGAATTGTGGCGAGGCGCTGATCAAGCAGAAATTTAAGGCTGTAGTGGTCTGTCCGCACCGTGAAACGCCGTCCCCAAAGATACGGCCGCCAATGTCGAATGGCGTGCACAAGGCCGATGAGTTCTCGCTCGTACGCCGCGAGGGAGCGATGACGTGGTGCCACCGGTCGGCTGAAGTAGGCGATGGGATGCTTGTCTTGGATCAGCACTGCTCCGAAACCGTATGTCGACGCGTCGCACTCGACGATGAATGGCCGGGCGAAATCCGGTAGCGCCAAGACCGGTGCCGATGTAACCGCGGCTTTGAGGGCCTGAAAAGCTGTAGCCGCCTCGTCGTTCCAGGAGAACCCGTCCTTCTTGAGCAGCGCCGTTAGTGGAGCCGCAATGGAGCCGTAGTCCTGGACAAATTTGCGGTAGTAGCCCGCGAGGCCTAGGAATCCCCGCACTGCGCGAGCCGAACGGGGTTGTGGCCAGTCGCAGACCGCTTGTACCTTAGCGGAATCCATGGCGACACCCACGTCGGAGATGACATGTCCTAGGTAGGCAATGGAACGTTCACCAAAAGCGCATTTGGAGCGTTTGACGAAGAGCCGGTGCTGTTGTAGTATCGTGAAGATGGCCCGAAGGTGGCGTAGGTGATCAGCCCACGATGAACTGTAAATCAGAATGTCGTCAAAGAATACCAAGACGAAACGACGCAGAAAAGGTCGTAGTATGTCGTTCATCAGCGCTTGGAATGTTGCCGGGGCGTTGCACAAGCCAAATGGCATGACCAGGAACTCGTACAGGCCGTCATGTGTTCGGAACGCCGTCTTGGCGATGTCGTCGGTGCGCATGCGGACCTGATGATAGCCTGAGCGAAGATCGAGCTTGGTGAAGAATTTGGCACCGTGGAGCTCATCCAGCAACTCGTCGACGACCGGGATAGGAAAAGCGTCTTTGACGGTGATGGCGTTGAGGGCGCGATAGTCGACGCAGAACCGCCATGATCCGTCAGGTTTCTTGACGAGGAGGACCGGCGAGGAGAACGCCGAAGAACTTGGCCGGATGAGCCCTTGTTCCAGCATTGCGGCGCACTGGCTTTCCAGCTCGTCCTTGTGTCGTGCCGGGTAGCGATAGGGACGTACCGCGACCGGTGGCACGCCCGGGAGTAGCGTGATGCCATGATCCCGAGATCGGTGCGGCGGTAGGCCGTGAGGTTCGGCGAAGATGTCGGCGAAAGAGGCGAGCAGTTCATCCAGTAGAGTTGGCGTGGCCGAGATGGTGTGGACGGAGGACGTCGTGGTACTAGGCACTCCCTGCCAACAGATGGACTTGCCATGCCACTTGAAGGTCATGCTTCGTCCGCCAAAATCCCAAAGGATAGGGCCCAGCTTCGCCAGCCACTGGGTTCCCAAAACTATGTCGTAACCTGCAAGAGGCATAACAAACAGATCGTCGTGGAAACTGTCGCCGTGAATAGTGACCGCCGCTTGACGTATGACCCCCACGCACGCCACCCGCTCTCCATTTGCCACCGTAGCTGTGAGGCGGGGCCGGTGTTGGATGGGCAGGCCGGATCGCTGCGCCGCGGACTCGGAGATGAAATTGTGAGTAGACCCGGAGTCCAGGAGCGCGATGAAGGGGTTGTCGGCGAGTTTTACGTCGATCTGCATGGTGTCGGTGAACCGGACTCCCGCGATGGCATGCAGGGAGAAGGTAGGCGACTCCTCCGCCAGTTCATCCCCTATTGCTTCTTCGTCGTCGTCTTCCATGGCGCAGTCCAGGAGGAACAGCCGCTTACATACGCGGTTGTGCCCCCGGCCAAATTTCTCATCGCAGTTGTAGCATAGTCCGAGGCGGCGGCGCTCCTCTTGTTCTGCCAGGGTCAGTCGCTTGACCGGACGGCCCTCCACGGTAACCGTAGATGTGTCGGCCTTGGGTACTGGCGGTGCCGGTGGCGCTGGACGTGAGGTAGGAGCAGGCAGGAGGCCACGGCCGGCTGGGCGGGGTTGCGCCGTGGTGTACTGTTCTCGCAGCTCTAGTTGCCGTGCCAGGCTCATGGCAGCCGCGAGGGACTGCGGATTGAGGATCCGCACGTCGAAGCTGAGTGGTGGCTGAAGACCTCCTGTGAACAGCTGCACTCGTTGCTCCTCGTTGAGAGGTCCGGCGCGAGCCAGGAGCGCCTGAAAACGGTCCTGGTACTCCGCGACGGTGGAAGTGCGGCGGCATTCCGCGAGCTCGTATAGGGGAGCGGCACGCAGGGGCGGCCCGTAGCGCAGGTTGAGCAGTTCTTTGAACCGGTGCCACGGCGGGGTCCCTTCGTCCCTCTGGACTTGCATGTACCACAGTTGCGCCCCATCTTCAAGGTTGTATGACGCCATCCACACCTTTTCCTCCTCCATGATGCGCTGCTGATGAAAGTATGATTCACAGCGATTGATGAAGATGAGGGGGTCGGACTTGCCGTCGTAACGGGGAAAATCCAACTTTTGAAACCGTGGCGGCCGATCGCTGTGGTGTTCGCCGGTTCCCGGGCGGGGCCCGTTGGAAGCGGAGGACGTGTGGTCGGAAGCCAGGGCCTGGATCGCCGCTGCATTGGCCTCGACGGCGGTTTGCAGGGACCGCATGTTGGCCGCGAGCATCTCCAAGGTGGTCCTGAGGTCGTCACCCATGGTGTTGGTGGCTGGCGGCGGTGGAGAGGAAGATCGCGCGGATGAGGATCGCCGGGATCGTGATACCAGGTTGTCAAGGGCCTCAGGCCCCTGGGTAGCCGGACCTAGGCTACGTAGTTCGTAGCCGCGGTCCGTTGTCTCCGGCGAGGTTTTACCCCTCAGCCGTAGGTTTTCTTGGAAGAGTAGAGAAAGGGAAATAGATTGATATTGAATTTGCTTGATTACATCTGACCCTGACTATGGCTTATATAGCCACCCAAAAGACTCCCATGCGGGCTAATCCCCTATTTTATAGCAACCAATTAACTAATCTCAACTAATTATTCAAATCTCAACTAATTATTCAAATCTCAACTAATTATTCAAATCTCAACTAATTATTCAAATCCCAACTAATTATCCAAATCTCCTGGCGCCGGCCCTTTGGCTGCCCTGCGCACGTCGCGGGCCCGCCGACGCCTGCTGTAGGTGCGGCCCCACATGACACATGTCATAGCTAAATCTGTTGTGAATTGTTCTGATCAGAGCTCTCAGCCATTCACCAAATATAACATTGTCTTAACCTCTTCGTTACATGTAGTATACAAGAACCTGTTCAACTTTCAGTCCAAGAGGACTCGTCGGGTGATGGACATGATGAGGTAGATGAGCAAGCCAGATCTTCACAACTCAATCTATCCACATCAACAGCTGAGATTTCCTTGCCTCCATCTGAGGATAGCGCTGAAATGAACAGCGAAGAAGTTGAGAATGATGATGGTCTTGGGTTGGTTCAGAGTGATACTCCACTTGGACCCGTGGATGGCCAAAATATGCAAAATGCCTCAAATTTGACTTCGTTTTCTGTAAGTCAATAAAACAGAGTTATGCAGAAACACTACTACTTTTTAGTTGGCTAATTTGGATGTTCCAATAATTATATTTTGTTGCCATTTGTTTAGGTTATTTATTATGTACGGTAGTGTTGACAGTTTTTTCAGAGACTCTTGGACCTTTGATTGAGTTAGAATTTTTTTCAGACGTATGATCATGAAGACCCTAATATGCATCCAAATAATGAGGTGCAGTTGTACAGACTAGTGGAACCAAATGTACATCCACAAGTAATGGCTTCCCCTTCTCAGGTAATTTTACCGCTGAGTTCAGTTGTATTTGGATTTCATTGTATGCATATTCTCTGAAAGGAATGCTATACCTTCATCACTGACTCTCTGTAAGCAGGGATACCCTTCAGAAAATCCTGAAGCAGATAATGCTATGCAAGTGTTCAGAATACCAGAATCTAATGTCCATTCCCAAGTACTACCGTCCACATCTGAGGTGGCATTACTTGTTACTTTGCAATCAACCCAGTTTATTTTGTGTTCTCTCTCAATATCTGTTACCCACCTATCTGTTTAAGATATTCTTCCATTCTTTCCCCAGTATCATGTTTAGTAGGGCTGCAAATGAATCAAGTTTGGTCATATTTTGGTTGTATTAGCATTTCTTTTCTGAGAAGGCTTGCTACCAAGCATAAACTTCTGTATATTCCCCATACGAATAGATTGACCAAGAAGGTGATGAGGCTTGACTCTTGAGCTTTTGCTGCCTTTGCTGTCCATTTGTTTTTCATAAATAATGTTTCCTTGACCTCTCAATCAACCCCTGGCAACATTTATTCAACATAATGTATTGATGACAAGGACTTTTGTTTTGTAATGAATTGTGACAACTGGTATCATTCATTTCTTCGACTTATGCAGGCCCTAACTTCACAAATCGTGAGCAGCAGTCCTGTTGCAATGACTCAACAGTTGCAGCATATATCCCAGCTGCAACAAGCAGCACAGTTATATCCTCCAATTCATATGCAACATTTCCCAAATTTCATGCCCTACCGTCATCATATCTATTCTCCAGTTTATGTCCCACCCATGGCCATGCCAAACTTTCCAACAAATATCCCTTATCCATCAAATGGAAATAGTTATCTTCAGATGCCAGGAGGTGGTTCACATTTAGCCGCAGGTGGCATGAAGTATGGAGTTTCACAGTATAAGCCTGTTCCAGCTGGTAGCCCTTCTGGTTATGGAAATTACACCCATCCAGCTGGTTTCACAATTAGTTCTCCTGGTGTTATTGGAGCCGCTGTTGGTGTTGATGATGTCAATAGGATCAAGTACAAGGATAACAACCTTTATGCACCATCCCCACAGGTACAATTTATGGATGCCTGTAGTTAGATATGGATTACCATTATTATTCTGTTTTCTTGTCAAGAACTATGAATGCAGGATGATAGCTCAACCTTGGGCTATGCTCCTGCATTGCTTGCTAATGAATTATCTAATTTTGTTTGGAGTAGCAACCTTAACCCGCTAATACAGTAAAAGATAAATATGGGAGAATCTTGTCTGCAATGTGAGAATTTAACTGGAATGATAAATTGGGCCAATGGAAGGCTGTGTATCTCTACTTTACAGTTCAAAGACAACTCCTTTTATGCTTTTCAGGAGTGTTGCCTTGACAATATTTCTGTAATTCTGTGCTTTGCTCCATTGACAAATTGCCTAATGGGGATGTCTTTCACAGGTGGAGACATCTGATATCTGGATTCAGACACCTAGAGAGATGCCGCCTTTGCAGTGTCCCCCGTATTTCAATTTATCAGGCCAAGCAACATCTGGAGCTTTTGTGCCAAATCCTGGGAATGCATCATTCAATGCTACAGCTCAATCCTCCCATGCCCAATTCCCAGGCCTGTACCATCCACAACAGCCTTCCTCGATTGTGAGTCCACATCCCATGGTGCATCAGCAGGTCCCATCAGCAATTGGTCCAAGTGTTGGAGTTGGTGTGGCTACACCAGCCCCTCAAGTAGGGGCTTATCAGCAACCCCAGCTTGGTCACTGGAGACCGGGCTTTTAAAAGTTCATTAATCATCTGTAATTAGGGGTCACAAGAGCCTTTATGTAACAAAATAGGCTCCTTTTAACAGGAAGCACCTTTGTTTTTAGTGCAGCTCTTTCTGATCTACTTAAGGTATGACATGGTTTTGTTAGCTTTTCTCCGCCAGGTGAATTCAGTACCCCTTCTGAACTAGTATGATGTAGATTGTGACCTAAACATGTGCTAAGTTGCAAGCAGAGGTTGAATGCTGTCTATTTTATTCCCTGTTTACCTAATCTACTTTTCATGTTTACTGTGTTCGAACACTTAGCAGCGTGTCTCTTGAATAACCCCAGGTTACTCATCTCTGATGGTTTCAATTGAAGCAACAACCATCACGTTTTCAATTAAACCGTTATTTTCTGTAAATTTTGTCCCATCAACGCAGCAGTTTTGTTTCAATACTCAGGTCAAGAGGGGTAATCACTATTCCTGGAGAAGAAATGAAATTAATTTGTTGTTCTTTGGGACTTGTGACCTTGATACCTTTTATGTGATGTTGCAAGTGAGGCAACTCTGTTATTGGGCCTGCTGATGCAGTTATGCAAAATAATGCCGGTTTAAATGTTGTTCCAAATAATTTTATTCGACGGTATTGTTGTAGAGTCTTGCTATACACACGACTGGAAGAGCCGATTTTTGTACGACCAAACAGAATGCCAGGCCAGGATATGCGGAGTAGTGCCATTTGTTGCATTGGGTCGTCTAGGAGTTAGTTTATTTAGTCGTGTGTTCGATTGTTTTATTACTATTATATTTCGGATACACTATGTGTTAATGATCTTTTTGGTTTCTTTCAACTCGTAAAACTTACCACAAGTTTGGCTGCCACAACTTTTGTTGATCGCAGGTGAGTCAAATTGTTAACCTTATTGTTACTGTGGAGCAAACAGTATGGTAGTATTAAGACCCTGTTTGGTATAGCTTTAATCTAGAATATTTTCAAGTTGATCTAACTTAGTTTCAAGAAAACATGTTTATTTTGAATTAAAAATAAAAATTTAAACTATTTTATTATACTATATAAATTTTTCGAATTCAACGTAAATCTTTAAGTTAGAGACTATACCAATACCTCTCTAGATGTTCAACCTGCATTTTTTAGTGATAACGTATTCTCATATATCATATTTTGGATATGATTTTTTTGAAATGATATATTTTTTAAAACAAATTTCAAAATCTGTTATACATTTTAAAAAAATTGTAAAACTAACCTTCTATTGGTTTATGTGTTAATCCAGATCAGGTTGATCGGGAAGCTCTAGGATTTTATCGGTAGATGAAACACCGACGTAGCTCTAGACCGGTCGATAGAGTGCGATGTTTCATTGGCCAACGTAGTACTGGAGCTGTCCGATTAGTCTTGATCAACTGATGAAGTGTTGATTAGGGCCTAAAATCGTAGATCGACTCTTGAAGTGCTCATAGAATAAAAACCCACGGATTTGGATTTGAGTTTCGGGTGGCCACCTCGCGCGCGCCACAGAAAACGAACCAAAAATGGCCGAGCGACCAAGGCGAGGGGCCGGCCGGACGGCGCGCGACCGCATTCGCCATCGCCCACCCCGAGTCCACGGGCCGAGGCGAAGCCAAGCCGCAAGGGGCGCGCGCGGGCGTGGGCGTGGGCGTGGGCGTGGGCGTGGGCGTGGGCGTCGCCTCCCCTCCTCTCCTCCGCCCTCCGGCTGGCGTGTTCGGTCTCTCTCTCTCTCTCTCTCCCCCAATGCAGGTCGTGTCGGCGCCGATGGCGCCTCCCCTCGCTCGCCGCTAGAACTCTCCGCCTGCGGGGTGCTTGTGGCCATGGCGTCGCGGCGGCAACGGAGGGCTCTGCCGCCGCCGCGGGCGGGGAGTGAGGCACCATGTTCGGCGGAGCCTCCGCCCGGCGCGGCGCCCGAGGCCGAGGCGGCCAAGGAGAGCGTCACCGTCACCGTCCGCTTCCGGCCCCTCAGGTTTGGGTTGGCCGATCGTTAGGTCGGGTTTGGATTTGGATTCCGGGCAGTGTGGATTTATTTGGGCGGTGGTTCTCTGCGCGCGCTCGTGTGAAGCCCGCGGGAGGTTCGGCAAGGGGAGGAGATAGCATGGTACGCGGACGGCGAAACCATCGTGCGGAACCAGCAGAATTCCAACACTGCTTATGCCTACGGTATGAATCAGTTTGGGCGGTGATTGTCGCACTGTTATTTCAATGCTAATGGAGTAGTTGCTTTTTCACGATATTGATGCGGAATTTACTGCATTTTACTGTGAAAATGTGGATTCCTATGAGATGTCAATAATAAAACGAGTAATTGTACAATTCACTTCAGTAACAAGTGAGACTTCCCAATGGTATTGGAGATGTAGTGGACTGTGTTTGAGGCAGAAATTAATAAGTAAGCTATCTTCATATAATTAAAGGGTAATTCGTCATACATGCTGGACAATTGCATAACTTTGATACTTGGTACTGCTTGATTATATATTATGGTTTGATTACATGAGTTAGTAATACTTTGAACTATCACATTATTGCTGCATTACGAGTTAATGAGTGTACATTCTTATTTTTACTTTTTTTGGCTTTATCAAGGAGCTATAATTAAAAATTTCATGCAAAACCTTGGCCATGCTGCTGTCATAATACAAATAAGTTGTTACTAATTGGGTACCATTCAAAATGAGGGAAAACATGCATAAACACTGTAATTTAAGGCTCTTTCGTCCCATATTACATATAACCCTCATAAAAATGTCAAAAAATTATCCTGAAACAACTGACATGTGGGCCAATGATGGTATTTTCCAACTGACACCTTTTTATGGTACTTCTTGTAGTTTCTTATTTACACTTAACGTTATACAATAACAAATTTAGAAGCACTTAATTGCTTTGGAGTTCATCTACAACTTCCTTTTTAACACATGAAACTATAATTTGTATGGTAAACTATGCGGATATTCTGGCTCGTACCTTCGGTTGTCCTATTGGGAAATTTCCTATACCTTATCTAGGATTACCTCTGGGGATCAAAGCTCTGAGATTCTAGGATTTCAGCTCCATTATTTCCTGAGTTGAGCACCGGCTTGCAGCGACCACCTACTGGCTTTCCTATGCTGGGAAACTTCAGATAGTTAACTCAGTGCTTTCAGCCCTCCCCACATACGCAATGAGTATGTTTCGCCTTCCCGCCAAAGTGATTAACTGTATTGACAGGGCTCGCCGGCACTGCCTGTGGAGGAGCCCCAATGTGCATGCATCTCAAAAACCCCTGGTGGCCTGGAAAGTGATCTGTAAACCAAAAAAGAAAGGTGGTTTAGGCGTCATCAACCTCCGAGGACAGAACACTGCGCTCCTCATGAAGCACTTGGATAAATTGTACAACAAGAGAGACACCCCATGGGTCAACCTGATCTGGACCTCGTATTATAGGGTTGGCCCCTTACCCCATCTTTCTTATAAGTGCCGCTCCCCCTGGTGGAATGGTATCCAACAACTCTTGCCGCTATTCTTAGCCATTGCCAAGCCTACGGCTAGAAATGGCTCCTTGGTATCTCTTTGGTTTGATCTCTGGCTGAATGGCACTATGTAGCACCGATTACCAAGACTGTTTACTTTTCTGAGAAACAAAATAGTCACATTGGCTTCCTACGTGCAACACGCTGAAGCCTCCAGGCACTTCTTTCTCCCCCTTTCACCTCAAGCTAACCTGGAGCTTCAACATCTCAATGAGCTTACTGACCAAATGAGCCTGGAAGCTGGATCCTATGATGAGTGGTCCTACGTTTGGGGCTCGTGCTCCTGCCCGAAAAAGCTTTACTCATGTTCTTTTGCTGCAATGGATGCACATCCGGTCTATTCTTGGATTTGGAATTGTTGATGCGCCAACAAAATTGAGGTCTTCTTCTGGCTTCTCATATGTGATCGGCTTAACACTCGAGATCTTCTCAAAAGGAAGCGTCTCATCCAGGATGATAAGGACTGCCTATGTCAGCTCTGCAATTTCGAATTGGTGGAAAGCTCGAGGCATCTCTTCTTCGGCTGCAGCTTTAGTGTATCATGCTGGACATGAATTGGTGTTACTTGGTCTTCACATGAACTTGTCCAAGATCTTGTTGCTGCTTGCCGATCACATTTAAATTGACCTTTCGTTATGGAAGTCATCCTGGTAGGCACTTGGACATTATGGCTGCACCGCAACAACACGATATTTTGTCAGCAAGACGCCTCGCTCAGCGCTTGGTTGTCCTCTTTTAAATCTATTTTAGCTCTCCAATCTTTCCGATGTAACCTGCTTCTTAGGGATTCCATCTCTTCTTGGCTCTATAGTCTGTAACTTCTTCCCCCCTACCTCCCCTTTTCCATACACTGAACTCCTGTACCTTTTTCTTCCGCCGTTTTTATTTTAATATGCATAACTGCAGTAGGAGCCTCTCCTACTGGTTATTCTCAAAAAAAAAAAGCGCAGTGAAAGGACATAAAACCTCATTCTTGAGGTTTTTAGGAGAGGAACATCCATATACTAACAATAAACTCTCCTTTTCATCTTTTCATTATCAGATGCTAATATGAAATTTCATATCTAGATCGAGTCTTTGGACCAACGACAACAACACGCCATGTGTATGATGTTGCAGCTCGATATGTTGTTAGTGGTGCCATGGAGGGAATAAATGGTATTGATCTTTTGTTATCTTATTCCTATATTCATTTTATTTTTTTAAAAACTCATTCTTACAAGAATGAAGAGCCACTGTCATTCTCTCAGATGATTTTTATTGTTTATTTGAATTTACAAAATGTTGTATGTTATGAACATAACTGAAATATCTGAGGTTGAACTGAAAAATATTGATCCATGTGAAAGTTCATTGATACAATTGATCTTCAATGGTGAAATTTAGATGTCGCCACTGTTTGTTGTATCCATTGTTTTGGGGGAATGACAAACTTCTACTTGTTCTTTATCATAGGTACAATATTTGCATATGGTGTTACAAGCAGCGGAAAAACACATACAATGCATGTAAGAACATACACATCACTACATCAGTGAACTTGTTTTAAATACCTCTTTTTCAACTAACTCATGTCATTGAATGATTGATTCTTTCCCCTATAAATCATAATGGGAGCTATCCAAAATTTTCTAGGTAATATGATATGTGATCTCAGCTTCATGCTGAGAATTAAAGTTCTCCTGTAGTTCTGTACAATTGGTTTTCTGCCTAATAATTTGGTTATATGTTATACCATTGAATCATTGACCCCTTCTGTCAAGAGCGTCGGTCCCTAGGGTTGGGGGCGCTCGACTGTGTAGATCGTAACGGTAGGATAGGTTGACGTAGGGTTGATCCTCTTGCCGAGCTATGTTGGAGAACGGGGGAGACTTTAAAGAACGGGGAAAACTTCATAGAATTAGGGCAAAGACTATAAATTGATTTTTCTTTTTTGCTTGATTATGCCTGAAGGGCTTACATCTATATTTATAAGGCCTAACATATCAGAATTAACTAACAAGGAAACTTAATCTTAACTAACAAGGAAACTAATCTTTAACTAATAAGGAATCATATTCTAACAAGAATTCCTAATTTCCATCATGGGCCTGCTGGTCCTTGGATGGGCTGATGTTGCGGCTGGCCCAAGGTAGGCAGGCAGCCCATGACACCTTCATTGAAGCACACTAATTTTCATTCATCTTTCTTGAAGTGTACCATTTGCATCAGTATGCATTTATTATTTGATTTTTTCCCTAATAAACGGTAGTTTGTACATATTCTAGAAAAACAATTATTTCTTAAGTTCTTCATCTACACTTATTTTATGAACAGGGAGATCAACGGTCCCCAGGGTTAATACCTCTGGTTGTGAAAGACACTTTCAATATAATACAAGAGGTATTCTTTGGTATCCATATGATCTATTCACTATGATTCAACCAAGTTTTTGCCATTGCATAATCTATGGTTTTTGCCTTATATTTCTATTAATTTTTCTTGTAGACCCCAAACCGAGTGTTCCTCCTTCGTGTATCATACTTGGAAATATATAACGAGGTCTGTCATTCCCTATGTTTGTACTTTTTGACTGTTTTCCACTTTTCCTAAGACCAAAACCTAACAGTTCATACTTAGATAAATCAACTAAAGAAAAGAAAATATAGCATTGACACATGCAATTGTTTGGGTCTTAAGTGAAGACCGTAATCCATTTTTTTTGCAAATAAGTGACAATTTGGAACCAGAGTAGCTTAATGCAATTGACAAACTAACTGTTTGTGCTTGCCTGGTTTACTTACATTTTTCACAAAGAAAAGCTTGCAGTTGCATATTTGTGATCTAGGAAGGTGTTTTTTGAAATTATTTTTGAATGTTGTATTATTTATGTTCTGTTATTATGAACTAGTCGACTAAACTACATAATCTTGTGTACGGCTCGTTCTATATTTTATTAATTGGAGAGATTCTCTTGTTTATAGGTTGTCAATGATCTACTAAACCCTGCAGGGCAGAACTTACGGATTAGGGACAATCTTCAGGTAGGACATGCCTCCTTTATTAAGTAATAGAATGTTCCTTGGGATTGTCTCCATCTACGAAGTGTGGATACATCTGAAAACTCATGTATCAGTATTGGATACTGTTGGATATGCATCGGGCATTTTCATGATTAAAAAAGAAAAGAATTCCCAATAACTCCTGGAATGGAATGATTAGGTGCTATGGGCAGGGTATTGTAGCGTGGTACTGTAGCAATGCTATTAGGAAAGAAACTGCCTTCCTGTTGTGACGTCGGGTAGCTGGTAGTGGTTGCAGGGGAGGTGGAGAACCTTGGCTACGCAGGGTGTAGCCGCAGGTCGCAGAGGAACGAGGTTTTGCCCCTCGGCTCCCTATGGTGTTCGGTGGGAAGAGAAGGAAGAGGATAGATTAATTCCTTGTTATTTCCTGAGACAATGCCCTTCGGCTTACATAGCCTTTGGCTGACAACAATCCCTCAAATCCCTCTCAGTTATTCACTAATTCCCTACTAATGCTAGCTCTTGCTAATTATGCCACCCCATTCCATGGCAAGCAGCACCAATTTAGCTACTCCCCTGAATTGCTGGTGTTTCCTTTCTGCCCCTACGGGAGTAGTGTTTGCCCCACATGACATCTCTCCCCCCCTCAACTAGCAGCTCGTCCTCGAGCTGGAATTGCGGGTAGCGCTGGATGAAGGACTCGACGTCTTCCCAGGTGGCTGCTGACGATTGTTCACCCTGCCATTGGATGAGAACTTGACGAATGCCCCATGCAAGGCGGGCCTTGACTGCTGCAGCGGGAACCGGTACCGCAGCCCCATGATGCATATGTGGCAGAGGCAGTGGGGACTCCGGGGGTGTACCAATGAATTGTTTGAGGAGGCCGACATGGAAAACTGGGTGAATGCGGGCGCCCAGTGGCAGTAGTAGTCGGACAACAACTTCAATTTATGAAATTTTGTATGGTTGTATGAAATTTTGTATGGTTGTATGAAATTTGAAATGTCAATTTATGAAATTTTATATGGTTGTATGAAATTTGAAATGTCAATTTATGAAATTTTGTATGGTATGAAATTTGAAATGCCAATTTATGAAATTTTGTATGGTTGTATGAAATTTGAAATACCAATTTATGAAATTTTGTATGGTTGTATGAAATTTGAAATGTCAATTTATGAAATTTTGTATGGTTGTATGAAATTTGAAATGTCAATTTATGAAATTTTGTATGGTTGTATGAAATTTGAAATGTCAATTTATAGAATTTTGTATGGTTGTATGAAATTTGAAATGTCAATTTATGAAATTTCGTATGGTTGCGAAGCCAAAAGCCAAAAGCCGCAGAAAGCAGGTCTGGAGGAGCTTTCACATTTACACTGCACTAAAAGTTGCTTTTATTAAAAGCTGCTGGTTAGAAATAGTCCCTTTGGTTTGGCTTTTGGCTTCCAGGAAGCAAAAGCTGCTTCCGGAAGCCAAATCAAAGGGACCCTAAGTCTTGGATGCAGGCTTTGCGAGAATATTATCCATGTTAGCAACACTAGAATTAGAATTAAGATACATCTACTAAAGGTTGAAGTATATATATGCAAACATTTCGGCATGTTAGTATTTTGCAGGGAATGGTCTACCGGGTGTCATGTATCTATCAGTGTATCAGCATATCCATAAATCACAGTTTTCCAAATTAGTATTGCCCATTCTTCACATGGATGCATGTTATCAAGTAGGCTGTGCATGTTTAATAGGTCCAAGTTTAGACTTAGATCATATTTTCTTCTATACAACAATTGAGATAATTTGACCAGTGATTTTTGCCTAATTACATGGGAGTTTCCCCAATATAGAAATCATCTGATGAATGAGATGCACTTGTAATAGTTATCTGATTTGATAACATGTCTGATCACACATAAGCTATGAATTTCTTAAGGTGAATTCAGTGTATCATTGTTTTGAAAAATGTTGCTGACTCTTCTTGATTTTGATATTCATATCTCAGGGAACATTTGTTGAGGGGATAAGGGAAGAAGTAGTGTTATCTCCTGTACATGCTTTGTCACTTATTGCAGCTGGAGAAGGTTAATTTTCTCATCTATGATTTTAAATGGCTATTTTATGCAGCTTTGTTAACACGATGGATTTTAAAGTATAATCCTTATCTCGTGGACATATCTTCTTTTTGATAGATATCATACATACTACCATGTAACAAAGCTCAATATTCATAGTAGAAAGTAGAAACAATACAAATCGACAATGAAAAGTATGTGAGATCATCTTTTGGCTACTATGGGATTTCTTGTGAAATTGTTGTTATAGCTTAGCCTATGTGTAGTTTGTCATGAATTGACCCATCTAGACAAGGATGGGTAGATTATATAATTTATATGAAAAGAAGACATGCCGTTTCATTTTTGCTTTGGATGAACGGTTACATCTTGCATCGGCATTATTAAATGGGCATTTTTTCTGAGAGAGAAAACTAAATGGATTATCTCGGTCTGGCATTAATAAGATTCTGTTGGATTGATATTGTTTTGTATATTCTTCCAGTCTCATAGTTGTGGATCAATGCACTTACAGTTTGTGCCTGGTCTACTTTTTCAGAGCATAGACATGTTGGATCCACTAACTTCAATCTGTTAAGTAGCAGAAGCCATACAATTTTCACACTGGTAATAGTTATGCATGTTTTGTATTAAAAAAAGAATCTATGAATTCCTCTGTTTGATGTGTAAAATATCTCTATTGAGATTGCTCCATATAATTGATCAACCATCATCATGCTTATTTTATAAATAATACTAGTACTAAAAAACATCTGCATTTGACATTTTGACATTGTGAGTGACTGAGTGTATCTTTTGTATCGTTCATGCATCATGCAGACAATAGAGAGTAGTCCATGTGGTCAATCTAGTGAAGGGGAAGCTGTTATGTTCTCTCAGCTGGTGAGATAATATTCTTCTCTTCCCTTTTTGTTCTTAGCCCATCACTATTACTAGTTACAACTATACACATATGTTACACACCTGCATTCCAAATACATTCTTTTTGTTTATAATACATAATTTGAACTTTAGTGTATTCATGCAACAAAAACACAATGATTTCTTAGTTTTCTCACTCATTTGCAGAACCTCATCGATCTGGCAGGTTCTGAGAGTTCAAGGGCTGAAACTACAGGAGTACGCCAGAAAGAAGGGTCCTATATCAATAAAAGCTTGCTGACTCTTGGAACGGTGGTCCTCATTCATACAATCAGCATTTGATGATAATATGAATATATGATATAGAGTTATAGAATTTTCATTAGTATTGAAATATAAAGATGATATACTCATGCTATTAAGATTTTGTAAACCTAGACATTTGGTTGCCTCTGCAATGTGTGTGTAGACTTTGGTTTTGGGAGTTTGGACCCTAAACCCTGTCCAAATTCCCAATCCCACAGCCCACATGTATACTTTCTGCTTGCAGTAATTTCTTGTTTCACTTTCTGGAGATTTTTTTAAATACTAGAAGGGTTTTAGAAGTTAAAACAACTAAGAGATAAGACAATGCTTTACAACTTTTTCCATTGCCAATGATAGGTGCTTCCCTTCATTTATTTGCAAGAAGTTAAAATTATCCATTTTTTTCTTTTTTGACTAACAGAAGTTAGTTTATGTATTTCAGGTGATATCTAAATTGATTGATGAGAAAGCTACTCATATTCCATTTCGAGACTCAAAATTAACACGGTTGCTACAGTCATCCTTGAGTGGTCAAGGACGTGTTTCTGTAAATTTCTCAGGGCACTGCTTACAAGTTAAAATTCATTCATTATTTTGTCAAACATTTGCTTTTTTTGGGTCCAGTTGATTTGCACAGTTACCCCAGCATCAAGCAATTCTGAAGAGACTCGTAATACATTAAAATTTGCTCACCGTGCAAAGCACATTGAGATCCAAGCAACACAAAATAAGGTGGATATGCTTATTCATCAGATTCTTTCCCAGTGTTTAATCTCCTATAAGATATTTTCTTGTTGCTGCAAATACAATCATGAATTTCAGATTATGGATGCAAAATCTTTAATCAAGAAATACCAACATGAAATTTGTCGACTAAAGGAAGAGCTCGAACAGATGAAAAGGGGTGTTCTTATTGGAATCCCTTTAAAAGATGCGACACAAGAAACCATCATTCATTGGAAACAAAAGGTGATTTTGGATTTGTTATTTCATCAGTTCCTTTATAGTTTTGTTGGTATTCACTTATCATCATCAGTCCTTTATAGTTTTGTAGGTAGCACTTTATTTATCATCATCAGTCCTTTATAGTTTTGTTGGTATTCATTTCTCATCTTTGAAAAAAATGTTACTTCATCATGTGTTGTCACTACTTGGGTGCATTGTGCTTTCTTTTTTAATCATCTAATGCTGCATGCACGGTTCATTGGTGGATTCTAAATTCCTAATGCAAGTTCATCACATGGAAAGCTCGAAGATGGTCACGTCAAACTTCAATCTAGACTAGAACAAGAAGAAGCTAAAGCTGCTTTGCTTGGGAGGATAGAACATCTAACAAAGCTAATTCTGGTTTCCACAAAGGCAAATCTGTCTACTAAATCATCTCAACATCCTGGCCCAAGGCGAAGCCATTCTTTTGGTGAAGAGGTCTGATTACTCAGATAATTTTGCAGAATATTGTAATGCACATAAGCTTGTATTTATATTTTAAATACAATGTCTTATATATTAGATTTAGTACCTCTAGTTCTTTAAAGTGTCAGCTAAAACTGCAGCTCGCATATCTCCCATGTAAAAGGCGAGACATCATGCTGGATAAAAGCAATGTGTTGTTTAATCCTATCGAAGGGTTTGGTGAAACACTCAAAATTTTCCCCAAGGAGGAGATAAAAAATCGCAAAGGACTCCTTAACTGGCTGAAATTTCAGGTATGCAAATGAAATGCTATTTAATTCACTGCATTTCAATAACTATTTAGTAGAATTAAGAGTTGTATCACCTCTTCTTTTCTTTTTGAATTATCTATCATATCTCATGTATCAGTTAATCAAGCTATGCGGTCTCAGAGGAAAGTCTATCATGTCTCATCTATTGATGGTCCTCTAGTTTTTTTTCAACTAAACATGATTGTTTTCTTAAAATTTTGTTCTGTCTCACACTAGGACATGAATAGGTCACCCAACTATCTGTACCACTTATTTCTAATGGACGCAGGAGTAAACTTATATATTCGTAAAATTGGAAACAAGCTGCTAAAATTCATTTTGTTAGCTTAAATTCATCAGTAACCCACCGTTTTGTCAGAATTTTCTGAAGACATATTCAATTAATCAATTTTTTGTTAACGAAGAAATAGTTGGAAAGAATGGGTTTTAATTCTAAACACACCCACAGGGAGAGGAGGGGGAGTAGAAGTAATGTAACAGTATCAGACCAGGATTCAGATTAATTCATTCATTGAAGATGTACAGTGTGTGAATACCTGAGCAGATATCTGTAAAAAATAATGATGGCTTGATCTGATATATCATATGATAACAGGTCAGCAGAAAGACTTCAGACCATGTTGATCTATTGGGAGAGCAGTTCAATATTTTGTCAGGGGAGGTTGCACTCCATCTAAGTGTTCTAAAGCACCTATCAGAGGAAGCTGGAAAAAATGCAATGAACGAACACGTTGAGGTGACTTTCCAGTCTCCACCGGTGTGCTCTATGAAATATCATTATAAATGCTCTTGTTTTTTTTTGAAAATGTGCTTTTATCTATGTTAAGATGGAAATGAAAGTGGTCAATGACCAGATTAATCACATTAAGCAGCAAATAGCATCTATAGAAAGGCGGATTGCTCGTGCAATGTCAGATAGGCAAGGCAAGCATGACAATTTAGAATTTTCATGGGTAATGTTTAACTTCTCAAGTGTGGGTTTCAACTGTATTTTTAAACCATATACATATCATATTGTTGTGTTGGTTTTGCAGCCTTACACTGAGATACTTGGGCAACTCAATGAGAAAGCCTTTAAACTTGAGGTACATAAATTGTTCTTTTATGCATCCCATCTTTTGGCAGTGAGCTTGATGCTCCTCATGGCTGGTAACATCAAGGCATTGCATTCTCCTCTTCCTAATTGAAAGATGGCTCACTCTCAAAAAATTTATTAGGAAAACAGAATGAAATATGTCATGGACTGTGGGCTAGGGCTGCCAGGCCTAGGCTAATTATGTGAACAGTACCACATGAATACTCTAGCGTGACCGGTACCCATGGGTATTATAGCAATGCAGGATTAAAGATTCAATTAGTTATTCCTTTAAAATAGCATGTTAGATTAGAGTTAGTTAAATACATAAATCTTGTAGGCTGTATAAATAAGGCAACATTCATCAAGTAATCAATGAAGAGAGAATTAGTCTAATATCTCATCCTAATGTTTTTTCTCTCCAATCTAAGTTTATCTCTCATCCCTAGTAGTAGCCACCGTCTGGCTATCCTCTCAACGGTGTTTATCTTAACATGGATCCAATCCACCACAAAGTATAAGGTGCTTTCAAGAATAAACTTTGTAGTTTGTAATTCTTGGAGGAGAAAATTGGTAAAATTACTTAAGGATCAGAATTGATATAAATCATAGTATTTCGAATTTCCTTAGTAACATCATGCAGTATTGACAAGATGAAGTGGTACTGATGGCAATAGAGCACTAAAAATAGAATTCTCAGTGTGTCACATGTTGACTGTAGTGATGTACTGATGTTTTCTCAAACATATTTTTTCTTTTGCTTCAATAAGATAGAGCAGTCACAAATCTGGCTGTGATGCTGTGAGCATTGGTTGGTTATGGGTTTAAGAACTGAGAGTAGGACACTTGCCCTTATGTCTGCCCACCCTTTAATCATATCTTTGTTTGATCCATTAGAGATACCAACTACGTTGTGTATAGGTTGGTGGCTTGACTACTAAGAAACCTATCTGCAATATTAGGTATATTATCCTAATAATCTCATTTAAAACAACCTCATATTATCTATTTGATTCAAGACCCAAAACAAATTACAACTTACAGATGTCATGAACTAAATTTATGATGGTATAACACCGCTAAAAAGATAGTCGGATACTTTTGACTGTAATGATGAGCATCGCGGAGAGATTAGACCAATTCTTCATTAAAAGCAGATTCCTTGCCTTAGCGGAGATGGCGTGGGAGAGGTAGGCACGTGGGGAAAAGCGCACAGGAGAGGCTGGAGAGCGGGTGATAGTTCGTGCGGGAGAGGCTGGCACGTGGGGGAAAAAGTGCACGGGAGAGCCTAGCGTATGGGGAAGAGCATGCTGGAGAGGCAGACACGTGGGGAAAACCCCGTGGGAGAGGGAGAGGCAGGCGCGCAGGAAAAGCACGCAGGGGAAAATTGTGTGTCGTAGGCAGCCCCGTCCCACCAATTTTATGGGCCCTCGTGCCATTAACACACTAAAAACCTGACAATCTAATATTTTAATATAATAATTACAATATATAATAATATTGTTAACAAATAACTTGTAGCATATATATATATATAATTCTTCTTGGAAAAGTAACAGTGCATCAAAGAAGAATAAAAACGACAAAATAACTATGATGGTTACCTCAAATAAAAATACAATGCTTTAGTGCTTTTTAAAAAGGCGTTTTTGGGCATTTCTTGATGCAAAATCTTCAATAACACTGTCAAGATCAATTGTATCTAAAATATCCTTCTCAATGTTGTATATAGCCAAGCCATTTAATCTTTCTTGTAGCATAGTTGATCTCAAACAATTTCTTAATAGCTTCAATTTGAGAAGCTTCTTTCAGCTGATGCTACTGTCATTGGAATAGTTAATATAATCCGATATGCAATAGAAGCATTTGGATAACAATCTGCAACTTTAATAAAGTGAAGAATCTTTAACAAAGTGAAGAATCTCAGATGCTGACATCAACTGATCTAGCAAAGTTACTTGCAACACTTTTAACTCAGAGAACAAATCATCTAACTCAACATCAGACTTATTATCATGAGAAAATTTATTCGCAAAAATGTATACATACATGGTAGATTCATGGCCCCCCAGCCTGCGGGGCCCCCGGCCATCGCACGGGGTGCACCCCCCTCTAAGACGGGCCTGGTCGTAGGAGCCACCGCGTAGAGCTCCGCTACATCGCGCGGCGCTCATCCGTCCGCCGCCGCACATCTGGCCGCAGAGCAGGAGCTGCCCCCCTCATTCTTCCTCCTCTCTCGTCTGCCCCTCCCTCTATTTTTTTCCTCATTTGCTCCTTCCTCCGCTTCTTTGAGCACTCCACGTCTTCCCCCTTAAGACTAAGGAGGTAGTCATTCACCATGCCTCGCTTTACTGCTTTGATAACCATGGTACTATTCACGCCTATATTGAGCTAGGTTGTGAGCCTCAGCCTCTAGACCCAGATCCATGACATTACACCCCTCCTTTGCAATTGGATCTTAATCCCAACATGGTGTCTAATGGAACTATGCTTTAAGCCTTTTACATCTTGGCTTAATACATTATTTTGAATTAAAAACAAATCTCTCTCGGCACCATAAACATCAAACACTTGGAGTACCTCCTCGATAACTAGGTAGAGTAGATGGCTCATCGTAGTATGGAGAACACGATCTGTAGTTTTAAGAGCAGCACCAAAAGTCATGGTAAGTGGTTTTGATACCAAGTTGTCATGAACAGGATAAACACTAGCAAGAAGATAGCCGAACAACGACGACTATTAGGGATGAGAGGACTTTAGATTGGGATGATAAACATTGGAGATAGATTAGACCAATTCTTCGCTGCTTAATGAAATAGAGATGTAACCCATTCTTATATAGATGGTATGATTTGACTCTTAATAAGATAATCTCTAAAATATACATAATAGATTACAACTTAATCTAATCTATCTCTAAAATATTCCTAACATGCTGCTACAGTACCTCACTGGTATTCTTCACACCTATATTGGGCTAGGTTGTGGGCCTCAGCCTCTAGGCCCGTACTCGTGACAACAGCATAATTGTTTGCTTGCTGTGCTGTTTCTGATCTCTTGCCACTTAGCCCACCCTTGAAGGCTGCTGCTGCCCGTGCTTACATCTGCTGCTGTGCACCACTGACCAGTGGTCATAGGCCAAAAGCCCATAACAGCTAAATATCTCGATGAAGCACCAAATGCTATTTTTTTTTCATTCAAATCATCAAATGTCGATGTGCCATAGGTTACAAGTTTGTGTGGATAAGCTTTATTATGGAATATTTTGTCTGTTGTTGAATGTGCTTATGTGCTACAGAGTCAGTTTCTGTCTCTATTTTTGAGCAGTCATTTTTCTTAAATTACTGCAGGTAAAAACAGCAGATAACAGAATAATGCAAGGCCTGCTAAAACAAAAGGTAATGTCGTAAATTTCGTGGAGGAAGAGCAAAACCTTGTCTTACTTATAATCTGCCCTGTTGTCAGGCAAGTGAATGCCATGAGTTGCAAGAAACAACTGCTGACTTGAAAGAACAGCTTTCCCAAGCTCTTGAAGTTAATGCTCTATTGTCAGAAAGAAACACGTTTCAGCACAACACAGACATTGACCATGTAGTTGGATCACAAGCACACAAAGAAAAGCCATTGCCCAGAGATGTACCTGATGAACTTCTGGACAAGGCATTACAGGTTTGTCTTTTCATTGCACTCTGGGCCTAAATCCTCCCATTTGAACTTCCAGCCAGTGATATTTATATTGTTCTAAATTTTACTGATTCTTGGTGATGAATTCGAAATTCAAGGTTCACGAAAGTGTTTCATTCAAATTTTTTTATATAAATTTCAACTTTTGAAGGAAAAACCAACTTCCCAAGGTTCCTCTCATGGTAAGACATAAACTTCGGCAGGATGCAGACCTGAGAACCAATCTATAATTGGAACTTGGAAAAAAAGACAAGCCTGAGAACCAATCTATAATTGGAACTTAGAAAAAAAAAGACAAGAAAATCCGGTATTTTAATGTGCTATAAATTTTACTGGATCTCACTAGTAAATCCTGTAGTAACCTTTGACTGTTCATTTTCATCCAATAAAAGTTTCCCTGGTTCCAGCACAAGTCCAACTTGCACGTCCTGTTTGTTGAAGCATGTACATTTTGTTTTAATTGAAGCCTGTATCTAGTTGTTGCCTGTTGGTGCATATATCTTGTTTCTTTTCTATTGCTTCTTGTTTCTTTCTATTGTATTCCATGGTGTGATAAGATTTAGATGATAAGCAGTACCCAGGTGCCTGACAAATATATGTTCTTGGTACTTAGACCATGCTGTCCTGTCATGATGATATACTCCTACCCTATCTTTCAGTGCTGCTAATTAGTAACTGCTCTTAGTTTTCCTCTGGGATCAATGGGAACCAGTGCTTCAAATGAAGCCACCAGAAGTTGATATTTGCTGGAAGGCTTTATAGTGAAAACTGTGTTAGAGTATAATATACAATAATGTGGAGTGGAGCATGGAAAGAACTTTGTTCATATTGCTATGTTTAGTTTTGATGCTGAACATGTTTTGCTAACAAAGGCAATTGCCAATTTCCATCGCATTATTTTACTGTCTCATATGCTTATCTAGTTATCTCTATAACTGATCTTTTTCTTGACACGGTGGGTGCAGTTAATGAATTTAATCATCCTAAGGCTCACAACTCTTAGAAAATCATAGTTGAAACATACAAATAACCCACCCAAATGATTGATGGTACACAAAACTCGTGTCGTCAACCATATAGTTTTACACTGTTGTATTATGCTACATGTATAACCTAGAAGAAACAGTGCTCTTACATTACTCATTCTCTAGGCTGAGATCGATGGACTGAAGCAGGGATTACATGAACTCACTGAAGCCAAAGCTCAACTTGAGTCTCGTATTCAGAAGCTTCTATCGGAAAATACATACACCAAAGACCTTACCTCAGTTGCAGGTGCTGAGTTGAAGGCACTATCTGAAGAATTCACCAAACTCATGAAGCATAATGAGAGGCTTACTAGCGAGTTGGCATCAGCAAAAAACTCAACTCAAAGAAGACTAAGCCATGGTGTGAGGGGTGCTAGGAGGGAGAGCCACATTAAACGGCATGAACCAGCTAACAAAAGAGACACTAATGCATGCTCCGAAAGAGAACAAGCTCTGGAGGCCATGCTCATGGAGAAGGATCAAAGAGAAGCAGAGCTCCGTATGAAAATTGAGGAGTCAAAACAGAAGGAGGCCTTCCTGGAGGGGGAACTTGCCAATATGTGGGCTGTACTGGCAAACTCCAGGAAAGCTGGGGCAAATTACCAAGAAGATTTCGATGCCAAATATAATGGATCATGGGCCTGAAGCTCTGGTGATATTCAGCAATGTTTGATGTGAGGTTTTTGTATACAAGCAGCTGTACCAGGTTCTACTCCAGTTTGTGAAGGTGGTTGTGTATATATATATATTCCTGGAATAAGCTTCCAGTGTGAATTAGTCATTAGAGTTTGTCGTCTGAGGATTGTCATGCCGCTATGTTCATGGCTGACTGCTCCCGATTGGTTACGAAGATGTGAAAGTATGCAAACCATCTGCTTTACTGTTCATGTTGCCTCCCTCCCTATTTATCTGGGTTGTGTGAGCATAATACAAAACTTTGGAACGTGAAAGAACGTGAAGTTAAATGTCCATCTTTCCTCATCAATTTAAGTTTTTGAGTTGAATTGGTTGGTGTATGCAAAAATATTGTATCAGAGCCAAAGGTCTTAAGTTCGATAGAGTCTCACATGAGGGGGAGTGTTACAATACGAAGTGAATTGTCTATCTTTTCTGATTAACTTAAGATTTTGGATTGAATTGATTGGTACATACAATTTAATATGATATTAGAGCTAGAGATCTCAAGTTCGACGGAGTCTCACGTGAGGGGGTGTTGGAATATGAAGTGAATTGTCTATCTTTTCTCATCAATTTAAGGTTTTAGGTTGAACTAGTTGGTGCATATAATTTAATATGATATCAGAGCTAGGGGTCTCAAGTTTGACGCAGTCTCACGGGGTCTCACGTGAGGGGGAGTGTTGGAATATGAAGTGAATTGTCAATCTTTCCTCATTAACTTAAGATTTTAGATTGAATTGGTTGGTGCATGCAACTTAGGGCCTGTTTGGTTCCTTTAGGGACTAAACTAAACTTTAGTCTCCTCTTTTTTATAGGACTAAACTTTAGTCTTTTGGTGTTTGGTTCTAAGGACTAAAGTACTAAAAGAGAGTGATGGATGAGAGGTAAGTAGTACTTTTAGTCCCCTTTAGCAAGTTCTTTGGGACTAAAGGCTTCCCACTTTAGTCCCTAAAGTTTAGTAAGGTGGAACCAAACACCCCCTTAATATGATACCAGAGCTAGAGGTCTCGAGTTCGACGGAGTCTTACGTGAGGAAGAGTGTTGGAATATGAAGTGAATTGTTTATTTTTCCTTATCAACTTAAGTTTTTTGATTGAACTAGTTAGAGCACGGGTAATTTAATAACAACAATCAGATCTGGGGTTTGGAAATGCTTACACTAGACGCATTTGCATAACTTTTGCTACGTTTTTTTCTTCTTGTCTGGTGAGAGAACGAGTACACCATCTTCAATTTGCTGCCGACTATTTGCCATGTTTGCATGTGATGATGTACTGTCGTCGTCGGCTGATGAAGTTATAATACTCTGCAGTAGTGCTGTCAGTGCGCGTACCACATAATATAATACACTATTTGTATGGTACGGTGATCGAGGAGGTACCATATTTTTCAGTGTTAGTTTTGGTACCTCCTAACACATGAGGTACTAAAATTAACATTGAAAAATATGACCAGGCGGTACCAAAATTAACACTGAAAAATGTGGTACCTCCTCAAGGACCGTAAAATAACCTATTTGTATGTCTATCAATAATTAATTAATTAACATGCTATTTGTACGTATATCATTAATTAATTAATTAATTAATTAATTAATACTAGTGCCATCTTTAAGGACCAAACGCAAGTCACTAATTAGCTTTCGTGTAACTGCGACAATGAGGGCATAATGATGTACAAAAGCACATGATCATTCTCTCCGAGAATCGACGCTCCGTCTGATGAAATGAGGTGTCTAATGCACGAGAGAAGAAACATAAATTTAAGCAAGGATTGATTTAATTAGTTGAAGAGTTCAGTAAGATGAGATGTTAACCCATACCAGATTATGATAGTGTAGATATATGTATTCATAAAAGGAGAAAATTACATGATTGCAATTGTGGGAGACTGTAAACAACAGAAAAAAAACACTCTCACAGGGACAAGTAGCATAGACTTTGTAGTTAAGGCAGCTCTAGCACTATGACAGATACCCCTAGGAGAGACCGACCAACGCTAGAAGGAGAAATGGTGACACTCACTAAAATAGCTCCACTAGGAGGAGAGAATAGAGTGGTGAGGTCGACCGACAAGATCTATAAGACAACGACTCGAAGAGGGCTGGACACTAAAAGACATCGCCATCGTTTGCCTAAAAGATTTAGGGTAAGTTTTCACCGAAGTATCTTGTAAGGGAGGAACATGGTGTTTGAAGGCCTTATCAATGTTGGTTCAGCAAGGCTAGACTAAGTTTTCACTTGTAGCTTCCTCTCACAAACCTAAAGACGCTCTCTAACTGCCCAACAGCCAAAACAAACCAATACCCACAAAGCCCTGAAACGTCGACACTTCAACACCTAAAGGTCTAGAACAAGTACATGATCTTGCACCTTTGCTGCCTCCAACTAGGCTAGTGCCCCACCACTCACAACACTACTCATCGACGGAAGAAATATCAGGCAAGGACCGCAAGACCCGAAGCCAACTACCACCAAACCCATGGAGCACTTTACGATCGAGAATGTAAGACAACCAACAAAGGAGGGGAGCTCCAAGAGAAGGGCGAAGAGGCGAATTGAAAAATACAACTGCCACACTACCAAGACATTGGCAAAGAAAACACTCTGAGTCAGCTAGAGATAACCAACTAGAAAGGAACCGACCACCGCTAACTCCGCCTAATCATGGAACCCACACAGCCACTATTGTAAGATAGGTCTGATTCCAAACCATCGCCAAGAGACGCCATGCGTACCATGGGCAACACAAAGGCACGTCCACAACCGAAACAACTTCTGTACCGACTCCTAAGGCGTCACAACCTTTACATATTACTTGTATTAAATTATATATTATATTATATTCAAACTATACACAATAGTTGAGATATCAACTATTGAACTATTTATATTATTTTATTATTATACCTTAAAAATCTATATCTATATTTATATATACTAAACCATTTATTTTATTCTACTAGTTCTTGAATGAAATTCACAACCTTTTCAATCACTTCATCGGTCACCTTATGTTACGTGCGGAAACCAGCTTTCCGTCCTGGTTTTGGGCCAAAATATAGTAATTTAGTGTTGATATGCTCGTGGGCTGGTCTCTCGCGCGCGGCTGACGAGGCTCAACCCAATTTCCTCGGTAAAGCCGCTCTATCTAGTGCCCAATTTTTCTCTCGAAATAATATATTTTTTATTAATTGGTCTGTTGATCTAGGCCGATCCGATCTAGATATGTATACCATCTGTCGATTTAGGTAATCGGCCTCAAATTAGTATACCATTTATTGATCCAAGCCTATCCAAGTTCTCGTGTCTATCAACTTTAGTTCAATAGATGGTTTGTTGATCATCTAAGGCTAATTTAATCTAAATCGGATAGTATAACGATCCAAATGGAATCACCCTAAATCGACGAATGATATGTTATACCGAATCGATCTAGATCAATACCGATAGAAATCAACTTTTTTACCCTCGCCGCTACCGCGGCGTGCTCCCCCTGTTCTTTGCGAACGAAACACGCCTGACGCGACCGGTTTCCGCCGTACGTACGTGGCCTTCGACGGCGACAGCGACGTCCCTTCGATCCGTCACATCTACGACAAAAACCGATGGACCATCCACCCGTGCTGCTCGCCGGCCACCGCGCGTCCACCGGCCCGGCCGCAATTCCGACTGACCCTCGGCTCCCTCCGCCATGCATGGCCGTGCGTGCGTGGAGCGGAAAAGCGTAGCCACCGCACGCGAAAACGCAGGTGCCGCTAGCCAAACCTGCATTTTCCCCGTGCGCCCCGAACGCACAGCTAGACATCAAGGTCGACCGGCGATCCGATTCGACCATCGCTGTCAGCTCCGGCCGGTGGTCATCCCATACTGAATACTGACTGATACGCCTCTCATAGATGACAAATCCAGATCTGCTAACCTGTCATGCTAACCCATACCTAAATTTAATGTTTAAATCTTAATACTTTCTAGCGTACCGGCGATATCATAATCCATATATTTTATTCCGATAACATCGACAGGTGGATCTTATTTATTAAATATTAAATATTTCCTTTTTGTATGTATCTCTGGTATGTGGGATCATAACGGATAGAAAATGAGAATCGCTCTCTATGAGTAAGGAGTACAGAGAAAGATTTAGGGAACACCTCGTTTTTTTGGAGTGTTTTAGAGTATCTGTTGGTGCTTTTAAAGGATATGAAAAGATTTGTTTAAAGCTTCTCTCGGAGATGCTCTTCTCCAATGGAATTGCTTTTTTTATTCTCTAAAATTTTATAGAGGGAGTAACTCTAATAAAATTTAATTATCTGAATCTTAATACTTTTCAACGACTTCAAATATCGTATTATTTATATTTTACTCTCACTATCATCGATAGTGGATCCTACTTATTAAATATCTCTTATGTTATTTTATTTGTATCACTTGTATCGTCGACTATTGGATCAGCGATGGAATTGTTTTTTTTATTCTCTAAAATTTTATAGAGGGAGTAACTCTAATAAAATTTAATTATCTGAATCTTAATACTTTTCAACGACTTCTAATATTATATTCTTTATATTTTACTCTCACTATCATTGATAGTGGATCCAACTTATTAAATATCTCTTATGTTATTTTATTTGTATCACTTGTATAGTCGACTATTGGATCAGCGATGGAATTGCTTTTTTTATTCTCTAAAATTTTATAGAGAGAGTAACTCTAATAAAATTTAATTATCTGAATCTTAATACTTTTCAACAACTTCTAATATCGTATTCTTTATATTTTACTCTCACTATCATCGATGTGGATCCTACTTATTAAATATCTCTTATGTTATTTTATTTGTATCACTTGTATCGTCGACTATTGGATCAAAGTATAAAGGAAAATTTAGGTAGCACTTTATTTTTAGGAGTCTTTTAGAGTATCCTTCGGAACTAATTTTTTAGTTACAATCTTTAAAATTTAGTGAAGAGAGCTCTTCACACTTTCTCTTAGAGCATCTCCAAGAGAAACTCTAAAGAGCTTACTTCTCTAAATTTTTACATTACAACTAAAAAAATCAACTCATATAGATGCTCTAAATGACTCCCCAAAATAAAGAATTTCTAAAATTAATCATTCCAAGCGTACACAGGGAGTCTATTTGAGAAAAAAAATATTTAAAGTGATTTTCATCTCAAAAAGAATCCCAAAATATTACACAGGGAGTCAAAATTTAGGTCTATTCTCGACAATACTCTTATGGGGTGTTTGGATCCAGAGGCTAAATTTTAGCCCGTGTCACATCCAATGTTTAAATACTATTTTGGAGTATTAAATGTAGACTATTTACAAAACCCATTCATAATCGGAGAATTGTGCTATTAGGTACCGTTTCTCCCATTCCAAGATTCATAAGTACATATGGCTAGTTTATTATAATAAAACAATTTAAATTTTATTTTTAGTTAAGAATAAAATTAGATTATTCAACTAAATAATTTTAATCTATTTTTGAATTAGTACCATAAAATTCTAGATCTGGAGCTGGAGCTGGAGCTGGAACTGTACCAAACGATCCTTTCGTCGTCAAGCACTGTTATCATTTAAGGTGCCAAAAAAAACATGGCTTTGCTTTTTTTTCGGCGTGCAACTTTGTAGTTTCCTGACATGAAATTTGGATAAACATTGAGTAAAAAAAGGAAGAAGTTTTTGTCTTACGAGCAAATTAAAGAACACCAAGTCTCGTTTACGTAAGCGATGACGCGATGAGGATTTAAACTTGTTTAGTTTCCATACTAGAATTTGACTAAATTTGTTTCTTCCTCTGCATGATAAACTAGCGAGAAAGTTCCATATTTATTAAGGAAAATTCGCCCGGTTCCATATATGCTACTAGTTGTTGAGACCCACATGTCAGTGACATAACCGATGATATATATGGAATAATCTCTAAACTAAAGGTTTGTTTGTTTCAGCTTCTAGCAGCTAGAAATTTTCAGTAGTAGCTAGTCTGAGTAGCTAGTGTTTCCCAACTTCTAGATTCTACTTTATTTCTAGATTCTACGGCTACTGATTCTTATAATCCGAGTCTAGAATCTAGATCGTTTATTTCCATTCCAAATTCTACAAATAGCGGCAGCTGCCAGAAGGTGAAACAAACAGGTTCTAAACGGGTTATCTCTCCCTGAAAAAAACCAAAAACAAGTACATGAACTTGTTATCCGGCACTAGCCGAAAAATGATCATATCTAGATAAAAATTGAGGATTTATCTTTTTGACTCCACATGTTATTTATCTAAGTATATTCCACGTATCGTTGAGATGTAGATAATAAATTCTCGATTCTAATCTAAAGGAAGGATATACGATCAAATATCCTAACACTAGCTTACTTTTGGATGCAGCAACACTATTGCTCTGAGGTGAAAATAGTTTACTGATATTTTTTATATGGTGGTCAGAATAAAAGTGAATTATTCATTTTTCCATCCAATTTTTAACTTTTCGGTTAAACTGTTCAGCAGATACTTAATAATCCTAGATGTCTTTTTCCCCTTGTAATATAAGGCTTGTGATAAAAAGTAACTTAAAATAATTTTAAATATATTTATGGTATGACTTTTAAAAAACATTATATATTACTTGCGCTTTCCTAATGTATCTTTTTTTAAAAAAATAATTACATATTGCGTGTGCTTTCCTAATGTAACTTTATTTGACTCTATTATAATCTTTTAGTACTTTTTATAAATATTTTTAATTAATTATAATTATCAGGTGTGCAAAATAAATACATATTTAAGAGGGTGTACGGTTCTATGTAATATGTTTAGATATTAATTTGAAGTACGAACTAATTATAAAAATAATTATAAAATCGGAGGATTATGCGTGAGATAAATTCATTAAGCCTAATTAATCCAGGATTAGCAAATGTTTACTGTAGCACCACCTTGTCAAATCATGGCATAATTAGATTCGTCTCACGAATAATCCATCGATTATGAATGAGTTTTATAAATAGTTTACATTTAATACTGCAAAATAGTATCTAAACATTTGATGTCACGGAACTAAAATTTAGACGGGGGAAACATATGCATGAAAATTTCGAGGCTTGCAATTTGATCCAAAGGGTAAATTTTTTTGACATGGTAGTAATTAGTAAAGAGATTGTTTTAAGAGTGATAAATTATCAATTTTGTTGGCTATATAAAAAGGTATGAAATCCGGATGAAATTCAAATACAAATTTCGAAGAAAACTCAAAATGAAACGAAATTGCGGGCTGTTACGTTTCCGTGACGGCTCGGTTACGGCGGCGGCGACGTCGGCGGCGGCGGCGGCGAGAGTCAAAGCGATGGGCGGCCTCCTCCCAAATCCGACCTGGACGCGCTCTGTTCCACGCACGCCACCACCTACCTCGCAATAATTCTTCTTCTGCTGCAACTCCTCCGGAGTCCTGACTCCTTCCGCCGCCGCGGCGATCGCACCACCTAGCACGATCCCTCCCTGCCCCGCCTCTCCCGTGCGCGAGGTTCATCGTGCAGGCAGCGTCGGGCGGGCGGGCGGTGGGCAAACTGAGGCGGCGAGGGAAATGCCGGCGGGATCCCGGTGAGGCGGCGAGGTGACGAGGCGACTAGGCCGATGGGTGGGCTGCGGGTCGACCTCTCCGGGGCGGAGATCCGCGGGGACCCTGGCGCCGCGGGAGACCCGCCCGTGTTCCTCCCGCGTCAGCCCGCCGCTCCCTCGCTCGTCGCGCTCGACATCGGAGGTACGTGGGTGCTCCGCGGGTTTTCGGTTTTCGCCGCGAGGCCGCTCTCTCCCGCCCACGAAGTCGTGGTGAGCTCCGGGCGTTTATGCTGGGGTGTTGGTGGTCGCAGGGACTCTGATAAAGCTGGTGTACACCGCGAGCTGCGGTGGCGGTGCGACCGGAGGCGCGGAGCTGCGGTTCGCCAAGTTCGAGAGGCGGAAGCTCCAGGAGTGCATCGAGTTCCTCCGGGCACAGGGGCTCCTCCGCTGCAATGGTACATCGTGCGCCAGAATTTGTATTGGTTCTCTAGAAGTCTAGCTTGTTTGGTTTCATAATCTCAACAGCCTTGAACTCCTGAGAATCTTAAAATTATGAGGAATAATAGATTGCTTACAAGTGAAGATGTAGCTCAGCACATTTGGGAATTTATGTTCTCCCTTATGATCAGCTCAGCAAGCTCTCTTTGCCTGTTGGACATGGCCAATGGTTCATGCCCACATAAAAAGAAGGCTATATGATGCTGTTTTTACGGTCGATTGAGACTACAATTTATGATGTTGGAACTATCTGTTGCGGTCTAAATTGAATTTTTTTATGGCAGGGTCAACCACGGGTTCAACCAAAGAAAATACAACACTGAAGGTATGATTTTTCTTGTGTTATGCATTTGTGGCCCATAAGATCAGGATATCAATGCAAGTGGACACCATTTCACAGTTCACTGTACCTCTGTATTTATATGCATGAACAAGTGTGGATATTTTACCTCTTGTCTTACTAAAATTATCAAGATCTTTGATGGTGTCAGTGTGTCATCATTACTCACTTGTAATAGTGGATGGATCGCGGATTTTGTATGGAGTTTAATAGTTCATTATCATATCTGATTCGATGCTGCTGTTAACACAAAGATTACTAGCGTAAAATTAATTATTTACTATTTTAGTTAAATTAGTTATATTTAATTGATACTGTCTGCAGGCCACAGGTGGTGGGGCATATAAATTTGCTGATGATTTTCGTGAGAAATTAGGAGTTTGCCTTGACAAGCTTGATGAAATGGATAGTGTTGTTTCTGGAGCAAACTTTTTGTTACAGGTCAGTCCTACACATCACTATACATTTGGGCATAAAAGAATCTCTTTATATCTTGTACTGCTCCTTACAATTATATTCTAATTCTTAGTATATTAGATGGAACCATCAAGTTCTTTAGAAAATTACATGCAACTTTTCATATTTCTTTAATGTTGAGAACATTCTTTCCATTTAACCGGCACTTTATACTTCCTTGCAGAATATTCCTGGAGCAGCATTCACACACATGAATGGAAAGAGAAGCTCGATTGATATTTCCCCAAATAACTTGTTCCCTTACCTTCTTGTCAACATTGGCTCTGGAGTTAGCATACTAAAGGTTGTTATTCTTCCTCATGATACTTGTATGGAAATCGCCGCACAATGCAGTTTATATAAACATGTGTTATTAAGTTTAATGTAGGTCACTGGAAATAGAAAATTTGAAAGGGTAACTGGGACACATTTTGGTGGCGGAACAATGTTTGGTTTAGCAAAACTTTTAACAGGATGTAAGAGGTAATCCCCTTAATTTACATCATGTAATGTTTTGACTTGTTTTTCCTTACTGATATATTATATTTCTTTTAGTTATGATGAATTCTTGCAACTAAGCCAGAAGGGGGACAATTTTGTTCTTGATCTAATTGTGAAGGATATATGTGGAGAACTTGTTTGCCAGAAGGTTTGTATTTACCTTTTTCTTTTTATTACTTGATTAACCAAATACTCTTTTCTTGTGACTTTAATTCCTACTATGGCCTTGTTTCATTTGTTTTAGTTTTGGTGGGCCAGTAGTGCTTTTTGTACATAGGCACTCTGCCAAACTTGAATTTTTTATTTATCTGCAAAGGGCTTAAATTTTAACATAACTAACAAAGCAGTATGTCTGCTAGGATTATTATGTTTGTAGTTATTAATTAAATGCATTGGTTTGTTTATCTTCATCCATCCTTTCACATTTCATCATTGAATATTAGTACTTAAGGATGATTAATTAATCCTTTCTTATATGTTCCAGCAAGGACTTTCAACTTCTACTCTTGCTTCTAGCTTTGGGAAAGTCATTACTTCTAAGAAAAAGTTAACAGATTATAGACCTGAAGATCTAGCGTCCACATTGTTGAGTGCCTTTACCTATAACATTGCACAAGTGAGTCTATGTTCGATCATCCTTCTTCATGTTATTAATTTATTACAGATTATCTTGGAAATGGATAATGTAGGACAGAGAAGCTGAATTAATTCTCTTGGTCTACATCATTCGCTGTTTACAGTCTTGGTATGACCGTATTATTCAGCATCACTTTCTTGAACGAAATTACCTGGGAATATGCAATTATAGTTTGGAATAAGAAAAGTACAGTAGCCCATGCTTTCTTCTGAATCTAGGCAGGCCGAGAAGAGAAATCAGAAATGTTGATATTTCTGTAGAAAACAGTCTAGGACTCTAGGTAAATGATCTTGGACATGCTAGTAAAAACTATATCAGAAACAACTCTTGTTTACTTTTCTATTTGTTATTATATTTTTTAATTATTGGTCTTGATAGGAAACTCATGGTATTTGTCCTTCAGATTTCTTTCCTTGTTGCATCACTCTTGGGTCTCAGAAGAGTCTTCTTTGGTGGATCATATATACGTGGACACAAGAGCACAATGGAAAATATTTCTTATGCGATTGACTTCTGGTAATTATTACTTAACATTTTCTAAACTCTTAAGTGTATCAATCTGCACTTTTCCACAAAAAAATATAGAAAATCGTAGATACACTCAATTGCCGTATTCCATTTTTGGGTCTTAATTACTTTCTTTGCCACTATAGATTCTACAGAAAATTCCTTTGGGCTTTGGATTTAGTGATGTTTCCTTTTTACTATTTACTACTCCTTCCCATTATCTCCATCATCTAACAACTAACAACTTGACACAATGACCAAGGCGAGAGATGTGGTGCTTAAATTCCTTTCGCATGTCGTGTCTGTTGCTTCGTTTTTCCGCACCCTCAACCTGCATGTGCATGTGGCCATGTGGAGTACTAGTAAAAAAAGAAACAAAAGCGGAAGTTAAAATCATGCATGTGGACTCTAAATCAATTCGCACATAATACAATGTGCTGCTTTAATGGCTCAACTATTAGATGATGTAGATTGTGGAAAAACTGGATGGAGATAATGGGAAGTAGGGAGTATTATATTTGTATTATAACAATATTAATAATCGTGGTCTGTTTTTCAGGTCACAGAGTCAAATGCAAGCTGTATTCTTGCAGCATGAAGGGTATTTAGGAGCACTTGGTGCCTTGATGAGTTATGGTGATCCTGTAGATAAAAACATGAAACTTGAGGAAATGAAAGAGGAGGCAAGTTACTAAGATCCTAACTGTGTTTATCATTGTCCTGCCACTCAAAAGGAAACAAGAAAAAGTTTGCCTCAGTGGCTAACATGTTCTATGTTTTATAGAAGGAAAAATTATGCACTACAAGATACAAATTGCACAAATTTTAATTAAAAAAATCGAGGAGTTATCTGCAGCATTCCATTTGCAACACATGTTCTTCATACATTGTTCAGTTTATCCAATATGTGCTATCTGCATATTAAAGTGACTTAAATCATATGGCTATAAGGTTAAACAAACATAGTAAGAGATGCTATATGCAGTTGCAAACACACACTTCAACGCCCCCCCCCCCCCCCAACAAAAAAAAAATGTTTTATGTGGTAAGAATTATGTATAATGCCAAACTAAAATGTGGGAATTTCCTGCACTCTACTTTCTATTGTTGTAGGAGAACACTCATGAGTCAGCAGCACCTGCTGATGGGATATCAGCAGATGAACATAATGGTGGCAACATATTTCCTTATCTCCTTGTTAATATTGGATCAGGTGTCAGCATGATAGAGGTTTGCCAATACACTGCTAATATCATCTAGCATTTTATTTACAGGACAGTTAGTAACATTGTCAATATTTTGTGAGGCAGGTAATCGGTAATGGGAAGTTTGAGCGTATTATAGGATCCCACCTAGGTGGTGGCACTATCCTTGGTCTTGCAAGGCTTTTGACTGGTTGTTCAAGGTATTATTCATTATGCTTATTTATTTAGAATATTATAGTGATTTTATGTTGATAATGGTTAATCACAGTCATTTGTTATTAGTTACGATGAATTCTTGGAGCTGAGCCAGAGAGGTGATAATTTATCTGTTGACTTGACTGTTGGTGACATATATGGGGAGCATGGTTACCCAAAGGTATATATCCATACTGTGAAAAAGTAGTCCTTTTTGTACCAAACTTTGTGTGGTAATATTACAACATTAAACAACTACCTTATCAAAAATAAAACAAAATGTGTTAAAATATTCTTTTGAGTTTTTCCATTCATTTTCTGGGTAACTTGAGTTGTTTGCTGGTACTGTTCACATGGCTGGGCCTGGGCCTGGCAGCCCTGGCACACAACCCATGACACCCATAGGATGGTTAATAAAGTGAGCATACATTTTTATTGTCCATTTTATTTCCATGCAATTAACCCTAATGTTTTTTTTTGGTTACATCACACTAGGGATTGACAATTACAGTGTCCACTTATTCTTGATTCTCCTTATGTTAGATTGGTCTTCCAGCATCCACTACTGCAGCTAGCTTTGGAAAAGTGAGTTCAAGCAGACTTTCAGAGTACAAAGTAGAGGATCTTGCAGCAGCTCTATTGAATTCTTTCACGTACAACATTGGGCAGGTATTTCCAGATACTTGAGTTGATAGGTATCATTCATATATTACCTGCTTATCTTGTTTCGCCTCTTTTAGATAGCCTACTTTGTGGCTAATCTTTCTGGCCTAAAGAGAATTTTCTTCCGAGGTGCTTATGTCTGTGGTCATGAGAAAACTATGGACAAGATTTCCCGTTCCCTCAAGTATTGGTAAGAAAGTTCCTATACAGCTACAATGACAAAAGTCTTAGCAATTATAACACAAAATTTTCTATCCAACAACATGGTCACACTCAGTTCAATAACATTGACTGGTTGATATTAGTTGATTACATTTTTTTGCTTGCTCCCAGGTCCAAAGGCCAAGTTCAAACGACATTTCTATGTCATGAGGGGTTCTTGGGAACTGTAGGTGCATTTTGGAGTTATAAGAACATGGGCATTGATGGCTTGGCAGCACACGATGTCATAAGGGAGGTTTTGCTTGGTGTTCCTTACACTGGGCAGCTCCCACCTTTACCTCTGACTCAACAACAGGACAATTTAAGTGAAGCTAATGTGGTTAGTGGCCTAGTTAAATTGCCATATATTCCTTTGTTTCTTCAAGAGCGCAAACCTTACTACCCTCTCTTTATGGTATTTTTAGGGAAAAGATACATCTGAGGGGGAAGTAGAGCGGCTTCGACATGACAATGCTATGCTCAAGGCTGAGCTTGAACGGTTGCAAAGGGAGAATGCGGAGCTCAGAGCGAAGCTGGTAAAATCTGGCGAAACAAATACCTTGTAAATCATTACAAAAAAAAGGATACAGTAGCAAATCATGACTCCTTGGTAATAACCTTATTCCTGAGGAAATAAGGCCAAATGGCCAATGGCCTTTGAGATTGGAGTGGCTGATCGACCACCCTACCACCACCTGCTTCAAGTTTCGTGACCCCAATTAGGTGCCTGTGTCTTACTCTCCTGGTGCTTGCCCAAATTTGTCACTTAAAAGAGTGAGGTGAGTGAGCAACATTTTGGATATATGGGATGGTGGTGGTGGTGGTGGTGGTGGTGGTGTGTGTGTGTGTGTGTGGGGGGGGGGGGGCACAAACAGTCAGAGCATGTTGTAACCTGTAACAGTTTTAGCAATAGCTCAGAGGTAGTAGTTACCCAATTAAAGCATTGCTCATATACAGTGAGCTCATGTTGTGTATTTATTTATGTTCTTTATACTCTTCCTGTTTTGTTGGTGTAACCTTTCTCTTGTGTCATGTAAATATATTAAGGCGCCAAAACTAATAGTTGCATATGGTCATGTATATTTTTGCCAAGCCCATATTGTCATCAAGAAACAGTGTTTTATTAATGAATTGTTTTGTAAGAGGCAAAGGGCGAAGTACATATTGTCATTAATTGCAAATATATTAAATGCAAACATAAAATCACCTAATCAAGCAGCTTTATATACCAGTTTCTTCTTGCTGATAGCTTCTTCCTGTTCTATGGTGATATAAATGAAAATCAGAAAATATATGGCTCTTACTTTTCCTCAAAAATGGATTATTTATTGTAAGAGGTTTTGTGTTTTCCTTCTTATCGCAAAGGCATATAATAAATAAATACGACGTTTTCTATATATTTTATATGTGTAATTGTTTATTTTGTTTTTACCTATGGAGCTTAACATGAACTGTGCAATACAATTACGGGCATGTTTGTTTCAGTAGACTTAGATAGTCAGTAGCCATAAAATCTGAAAATAAACTAGAATGCAGAAGCTGGAAAATACTATTTAGGGTCTATTTTTTCAGCTTCTGACGGCTGCAGCTACTTTTAGAATCTGATGTGGAAACAAACGGTTCAGATTCTGGACTCATATTGTGAGATTTAGTAGCTACAAAATCTAAAAATGAACTAGAATTCAGAAGCTGAAAAACACCAGCTATTTAGACTAGATAGCTACAAAGAATCTCTAGCTGCTAGAAACTGAAACAAATAAGTCTTTAGATTCCAACCAGCTAGATGCTCAAACTATCTAACCGCTCATATCAATTAGTTACTGAAAATCTGTAGCTGCTAGAAGCTAAAATAAACTATCATCCGAATATACGCAAACCAAACACATGACACGTGTATACGACTTTGTCCCAACGAAAAGGTGGAGATGGTTGGGGAGTAATTGCGCATGGTCCCTCCCTCGCCGGTGAACATGCCGTCCATACTCCATTCAAACACATTTTAAACAAATAGATTATATTACACATAAAACTAAATTTATATCAATCATGCATTCATTTAACTATGTCAATTATTCAAGGGTTTAACGAGTTAATTAAATCTAATGCTGAAATTAAAGTTGGCAGATGTTTTTTTGATAGTTTTTGTATAGAAAAAATATTCCACTAAAAGTCACCCGTCGTCTCACATGCATGATGGACGACGCGAGCAGCTGTACGTACGTACGTGCCGCCGCCGGTCTCGGCCGTACCAGCGGCCGGCCGGCACCGACGACGACGCGCGCGGCGGCGGCGGGCGGCGGGAGGGAAGCCGCGTTGGGGCCCGGCCGGCGGCGGCCCGGACCTTACCCATTTTTTCGGTGATCCGGGAGAGGCTAGGGGTGGGTCGCCTACTCCCTTTGCCTCGAAAGCTGCACGTTGGCGAGTGTTGTTTGGTTTTTAATTATAAAAATAATTGTACAATCGTTTTATTTATTAAGTTTAATTAAAACATGATTAGTAAATATTTACCGTTTATATTATCAAATCTTAACGTAATTAGACTTATTAAATTCGTCTCGCAAATAATCTACCGATTATGAATGAGTTTTATAAATACTCAAATAGTATCTAAACATTTGATGTGACGGGATTAAAATTTACTCCCTCAAACCAAACACTCCCTTAATCACCTGGCCCTGCCACAATATCACCGGTACTATGATCTGATTTCTTTGGCTCTGGATTATAACAATTTAGATTTTTTTCGTAAACCGAAACAAACTTATTTTACCAGTTTATTATAATCTGAAATATAGATTATAACAATTGGACAGCAAATCGATGGAACTCAGTTTTTTATAAGTTAGATTGTTATAATCTAAATCTAAAACAAACATGCTCTTCGATGATCTACCGTTCTACTACTTTTTTGCCTACAATTCTACGCGTTCCAATAATATATATAATCTCTCTCGCTCGATCTGAAACTGGATAGTGAGATGGTGAGCTTCTCTTTTATCTCATTCGGAAAGCTACGTTCTTCCATCGTATATATCATCTTGTCGATGGATCGTCGGTGGGAGATCCGATCGATCTTGTCGACACAAGGAGGAGCTCATCGATCGAGGTCGCTTTACGATCAGTGCAGCACAACTAGCTCAATGGTCGTCACACATGCATGAGCCCATGCATATATAGCTCCCAACACGTACATGCATCTAGGCCTTTTGCCACTCTAATCTTCTCATGGCGTCATCTGCGTAGGGTTTCGCAGAGCGTCCAATAAAATGTACTCGCCAATTCATCGGGCACTCAGCAAATCATCGGGCAAATCACCGAGCGTCCATATATACATGGGAGCGCTATTCTACACCACGTGTGTAGAATAGTTATTCTACACCAACTATTTTCAGTAGTAGATTTTCTCAGTAGAATAGTAATCGAGTACTATTTTTTTCTCGGTAGTAGATTTCTCGGTAGAATAGCTATTCTACACCCGTGGTGTAGGATAACTTTTGTATATATATGAGTGCTATTCTACACCACGTATCCCATAAAAAAACCGACCAAAACTTATACCATGTGAAAACCGGCCGAACCGGATCGCCCGCCCAACCGCCCGGCCGCACGCGCAGCGCCCAGCGGCGCATGCACCAACTGAAAAGAAAATGTGAGAAGGCCAGAGCACATGCAAACTGAAAAGAAAACGTGAGAAAAAGAAAAAAAGAAAAAAAGAAAAAAATATAAAAAATATACTTATGCATTTCAGTTTTATGATTTCTTTATTTTTACGTGAATGTACGAATTTTGTGTAAAAACACTTAGATTTCTAAAAAATCATGCAGAAACATGAATTTTACGTAAATACCCTGTTGCAAAATAAGTTTATGTTGCAAAGCACAGACATCTGACTAATATATATATATATATATATATATATATATATATATAATAGGCGCTTTGCTTGGTTTGCTTTACCTTTGCATGCATGCCTACACTTGCAAAGGCGCAATTAAAGCGGCACGCCCTTAATTACCCTTGCTTGCATCCTACTCCATGAATCTACTGTTGCACTTGTGGTGGAATCTTTATATACACTTGGGATGTTGCTAAACTGATCATGTTTTTGATGACTCTCTCTCTCTCTAGGTCTGAGTTTTTTTCTTTGGAATGTTGTTAAACTAATTACGGGTAACTCTCGCGGGAGATTTTTATAAGTAGATATTAACTTGATAGTCTGAGTATATAGTTGCTGAGAATCTAGCTAGATGTTTTCTAGCGTATGTACAGGAGCTACTTATTTTAATTTCATAATCTAGGTCCAAGAACTGAACCGTTTGTTTCACTTTTAGATTTTAGAAATAGCTACAACCGACAGAACCTGGTTCGGCTTAACTAGCTTGAGGTAGATACACTTCCTTGTTGATCCAACCCAAGGTTGCTAAGAATAAGCAAATCATAGGCAGCATTGTCAGATAGATAGATGGTGGTCTCTATTTAAAAAATATAAACCAAGAAATCATGCAACTCACATGATAATTCAGTTGGCATGCATGAACACACTCATGTCATTAGTCCAGCCGGCAGATACACTGTTTATATCAATAAAATAGCGTCATCATCATGTATGATTAATTACTATGGCTTTTCTCGGTAGGAAATTAATTTCGGAGAGAACAGTAAATGTAAGCGGTAGGCCATCGACGCACCGTCAAGAACCCTAACAAAGTCGAATTTTCTACTTTTTATCGAGAAAGTTATATCAATAAAATAGCGTCATCATCATGCATGATTAATTACTATGGCTTTTCTCAGTAGGAAATTAATTTCGGAGAGAACAGTAAATGTAAGCGGTAGGCCATCGACGCACCGTCAAGAACCCTAACAAAGTCGAATTTTCTACTTTTTTATCGAGAAAGTTTTGCCAAATGTCTTTACTAATAAGGGTATTCCGTAAATATCACTGTTTAGAGTGTAAATTGTTTACCGAGTGCTCTGATCTGACATTTGATAAACAATCGTCTTATTGAGCGCCGATGAATTGCATCCGATAAAGCTTTCGGTACTCGGCGAACTTATCTCAGGTAGATGAATTGCACCCGATAAAGCCTTCGATACTCGGCGAATTGAAGAGAATTGGCCGGTACAGGGAGTGATAAATTGATAATCAATTAACTGCAAAATTAAATATCATGACGCGACAGGATTTTCAATTACTTATCACATGACAATTAAGATTGAGAAGCCTGAGAAGATCGAATATTTGGAAAGCAACGCAGCACCAAATCACAACGCATGCATGTATGGCCACACACAAATCTGCAGCCACGGATCGATCGATCGATCGATCGAGCACGCACCGTCGTCGTCTTTGGGATTGGAATGCATACACACGATAATAATATATATAACTCTGAGTGGTGCATGTGATTTGCCAAGAATGTTCTAGGGTTTACCTTATTATATATGTACTCATCTGATTTCTTATCCCTCAGCTCGTTTCAGTCTTCTTCTTAGCTCTTTCTTAACTCCTTAATTATTATATACTAGCTAGCTACTTGGTAATTGTGCTCCATTAGATCCTGATCACCAGGAACCACACTGATTAATTAACAGCTAGCTAGCTGCTGCTTACTGAATATATATACTTTATTAATTAGTTTTTTGTGCCTCTTGCTGGCAACATCCATTGACCATGTTTCTCGCGATCGAGCACTTGCATTTGACTACTGCCGGCCCGTACGTTACGTTGCCTCTTCGATCATGACGCCGGCCGTACATGTGATTTCAGTCGGTATAGTTCGTTATACGTATCACTGCCGGAAACACATAGTTTACCGAGTGTACGAGGGTTTAATTTGTTAGGCAATGTTTTATTCTGAAATTTCTTAGGAACGTGAACGGTAGTAATTATCTGTTTCTCATTTCTCTCTCCACCTTCTAACTATTTTTTTTCATTTTTGTCTTTGATTTTGTGATGATATTTGATACATTAGCTTATATACATGCATGATTTAATTTCGTTAATTTGCTTCCGATCACGTTATATTTTTTTACGTGACACCTTGTTAAATGCAAGACATCATCTTATGGAGAAAGTTGAGACTGTTAGTAGCGTGTGTTTTATTGAGCTGTAGATTCTAAAAAAATTGCTGTGAGCTGTAAAAAAACTGTTTGTAAGCTGTGAGTGATAGAAAAGATAAGAAATTGTTTGGTTGGAATAATCGCTGATTTATATTTTGGTAGTTCATGAGTTTAGTTATATTATTAATGTGTAATTTTACATGTAAATCATTATAATCATGAAATTTTGTAATATTTATATTAAAATTATATATTTTTAAATTACACTAAAATGATATATTTTACTAAAATTTTACTTTTTCAAATTTTACACGAACTGATATGTTTTAATAGCATGGTAGGTAATATTCATTGATATGAAATCTGAGTTATATCAGCTTTTTAATTTGTACTACAAGAATCTAAATATTCTAAAAAACCGGGTGACTAAAAAACTGTTTGGTTTATATTCCAACTTTCAAATCAGAAATCTGAACCAGAAATCTGGTTTAAAAATCTGAACCAAACGAATACCTTAGTGACAAACATGCATTGTGCATGCATGCTTGTAGTAGAAACCAGCCGATCAAGATCATATCGAAATGCTCCACCAAAATTGATAATCGATAAAGATCGAGTGGATTTTTGAGTGTAATAATTGATATGATGTGCGTGCGTGGTGGAGTCAACACTCAACAGCGCAGCGCCCACTGAACCTATCAATCTCTGAATCTGAGTGAGTGAGTGCCTAACAACACTTTTTTTTTTTTTGCAATTTTTCAGCTACATTTTTCTTCTTTGTTTCTGATATTTTTTTCTTCGATCACATGGTTTTTCCTCGCCGTGCTTCTAGACGTACGACAGCCTAATTTTGTTCAGGCGGATTATAATTTTTTTATGCATAGATTGTGTTTATTTATTTTTCTGTTTTACAACATAAGTCATTTGATTTGTCAAAATTTCTTCATATTTAATCAATTTTTAATGATATAGGAATCATTCTAAACTTTATGAATCTCATCGTTATCATATGTAATCTCAATTCTTATATTTTAAAGTTTTATGTAATCTCAATTCTTATATTTTAAAGGGCGTTAGAAGGAGAGCTTCTATTTTCGAGTTTCGAGAGAAAGAAACCATAATTTAGATGATCATCTGAGGTAGGATAGGGAATAATTGATTTTTTCAAAAAATATGTAAATTTAATTTTAGAAAATCAGATAAAATTAAGCACAGTTAAAAATATTTAAGTTGGACTTAACATAAGATTAATACTTTTTACAACATAGAGCAGAGGGAGATTAGCAATAATCATATCATTTTTTTGTTATATATATAATCTCTTGTTTCAATTCCTATGAACAAAGTCTTGACTATCATTTTCTGCTTTGACCTTCGTTGACTTAGTGAGCAATAAGCTTAAGAGGCAAGTTAATGACTCCATGCATGCAGATTCTAAATTAACAATTAGCTGCTGATTTGTTAATTAGTTACTACTATAATCCTCCACCCCCAAATAATTTATCTTTAAGATTTCAAAACTTATTTCACAAATAATTATTTTTCAGATTAATTTTACCACCATCTAAATAAGTTTGTCTAGAAACTAAAGGTCTCTATTTGTTTCATCTAGAGATAACTAGCTAATCTAAATAGCTGATTAGTTCGAGTTTATACCTAACGATAATTTGGAGAAGCTAGACATTTTTTAGCTTATGAATTCTAATTTATTTTCATATTCTACCGTTACCGATTCTTATAATGTGGGTCTAAAATCTAAACTATTTATTTCAGCTTAAGATTTTAAAAACATTTATTTGCGGCTAAAGGACAGACCCTAAATCTAATATAATTAATAGAAAGATACTTAAATTATTTATGTACACTACTAATATAACCTAAAATTGCTAACAAAATAAAATATCATGGCACAAAAGAAGTACACTTAATTTTTTCTTCCATCAAATCCACAAATTCTAAAGTCAGGTATTTTTCTAAAATACCACTTAAAACAATAGGTTTCACCGATTTACTATCCGGACTTATTTTTATTGATTCAGATGATCTATACATCAACTTGATAAATAATAGAGAAAATTATTCACACGCCATTATATTTTTTAAAATTTGTTTACATGCCACTGTCAGTGACTGTGATGACCCTTATTTATCATTGACACCGATGACATATTGATAAACCGTAAAAATTGTAATCACACAAAACAAATTAATCCTAAATATTATAAATTGTCAATTTTTTCTTCTAAAGCCGCCCGTCCACATACGTCGCAGGTCACCACCACGTTCCCCTCCACTCCACTTCTACTGCGGAAAGCACCCACCACCGCCGTCCGCCGGTACTGCTCGCCGTCGGCGGCCGGCCACCGCCACTTCCTCGAGTGTACGGGCGCCAGGCTCTGGTACCCTAGCCCCGGCCTGCCGCGGGGCCGGCTCGCGTGGGATGAAGGGCTCGTGCAAGCAGGGCGGCCTGGCGGGACTGGCGTGCGCCGAGGCTGGAAGCCTCAGCCCGCTGGGAGCGGCGGCGGGGCGCTCCTCCAGGAGGCGCGCGAGGGTCGTCATGTACGGGTTCGCCGTCGCCTTCGCCGCATTCACCGCGTACGTGGCATTCTCCTCGCCGCCCCCCGCCGGCGCCGGCGAGGGAGGGGGAGCCTCGTGGTTCGACGGCGTGTACGCGTCCACGGCGCCCTATCGCGCGCAGGTCTCCAGCTTATTCTCGCCCATCTTCTCCACCAACTCCTCGTCCCCCTCGCCGGAGCCGCCGCGCCACGCCGGCGGATCGACTAAGGGAGGCGGTGAGGTGAGCAGCTTTGGGATCGATGAGCAGGTGCAGGTGGGGAGCGGGCTCGGAAACAGTAGCTTCGCTTCTGCTGGGTCTAGTAAGCCGCCGGGAAGTGGAGGTAGTGCCCCAAGCAGCAATGCCGGTGGCGGAAGTCCTCCTCCTCCCGGCACTTTGGTAGTAGCTGACACCCCAGCCGTAAAGGGCAGCGGCAGTAACGGAGGCGGCGCTCCGGCGAACAATTCCGCCACAAGCGGCGGCGATCCGCCGAACAGCACTGTGGATCGGAGCAGCCCGGCTGAAGATGGGGGCGGATCCCCAACCACGGCAAGTGACGGCAAGGGCAGCATGACGAAGGCTGACACCAAAGTTGCAGTTGGATCCCCCAGTGATAATTCTGCTGGAACCAACAGTTCAGCAAAGGCTGATTCTAGAACTGGATCTAGTAACAATGCAGGAGGTGGGAGTGGTGCTGCAAGTAGTGTTTCTGCTGCTGCGGCAAATAGCGGCGCGGCTGTGAAGCCCGACGCAAAACACGCCGGAGTTGCTACGAGTACTGATTCTGCCGGGAGTGGCTCAGATGCGAAGGCTGTTTTGAACAATGGAACAGATGCTCATCCAGGGAATCGAAATGGAGAAGCAAGCCCAAGCCATGCATCAGATTCAACTGCTAGTCCGGGTAAGGGCAACGCCGAAGAAGGTGGAGCTGGTATCAATAAAGCGAGCCGTAATGTGTCTTCAACTAGTAATCACACTGCTAGTCCTGCAATGGTGGGAAAGAAAGATGTTGGATCTCCAAGCAAGAACCAGACACTTGTAGCAATACCGAATTTGAAAAATCAGAACCAGACTAGTAGTGATGTTGCTTCTGGTGGAAGTGGTGGGACGGCGAATAAGCAGAAGGGTGGAAGTGGTAGTACGACGAATAAGCAGAAGGAAGAAACTCCACATGGTAGTGTTGGTTCATCAAAGGATGATCCAGCCCAAGGAGTCAACTCAAAAGCTGGGAGCGAATTGCTGGTGAAGGGGAATGGATCATCAACAAAACAAGCTTCAACAAAGCAGCCTGATAAAAAGGTTGACTGGATCAAGGAGATGGCAAGCTGTGATATGTTCCATGGGAATTGGGTTCAGGATGACTCATACCCTCTCTACTCTGAGGGATCATGTCCTCACATTGATGAGCCCTTTGACTGTTATCTCAATGGCCGTCCAGATCGAGCCTACCAGAAGCTCCGGTGGCAACCCAGTGGATGCAGCATTCCAAGGTGAGGAAAAGCTACTAGAACAGACCAAACAATTTTGGTGGATTTATTTCGTCTTAGTGTGCAACACGCCTAATTATATTCTTGTTTTATTAGATTGAATCCAACTGATATGTTGGAAAGGCTGAGGGGAAAAAGGTTGGTTTTTATCGGCGATTCACTGAATAGGAACATGTGGGAATCCCTGGTCTGTATCTTAAGGAATTCTGTCAAGGACAAGAGGAAGGTTTTTGAGGCATCTGGTAGGCATGAGTTTAAGACGGAGGGCTCATACTCTTTTCTGTTCACGGTATGTATGTTCTCCAGTTTGGATCTGTTCTATATTATTATACACTATATATGCACCCATTTTTGAAATTAGAAGAGTTGATTTGCGGAAATTCCTGTCATTTAGGACTATAACTGCAGCGTGGAGTTTTTCCGCTCCCCTTTCCTTGTCCAAGAATGGGAGATGAAAGTCAGCGACGGAAAGAAGAAAGAAACTCTTAGGCTTGACATCGTCGAGCAATCGTCACCAAAGTACAAGGATGCAGACTTTTTAATTTTCAATACTGGGCACTGGTGGACACATGAGAAAACTTCTCTAGGGTAACTTATCTTGATACCTCCACTGTTATCTGCTTGGATAATCATCTCTATTTCATTTTCGTTGTTGAGCATTAAAGATATGCTCGATGTGCCACAGGAAGGATTACTATCAGGAAGGTAATCACGTGTACAGTGAGCTCAATGTTGTTGATGCCTTTCACAAAGCTCTTGTCACCTGGTCCAAGTGGATTGATGCCAATGTAAATCCCAAAAAAACCGCTGTGTTATTCAGAGGCTATTCAGCATCTCATTTCAGGTATCTATCGCCCTTTTTTGTTTTTTGTGAAATGTGAATTACCAAATGCTAATTTGGCACATCTTGACTGAACTAATATTCTGTCATGTACCTCAACCGCGCAGTGGTGGGCAATGGAATTCAGGTGGGAGCTGTGACAAGGAGACGGAACCAATAAGAAATGAACAATACCTTTCGACCTACCCACCAAAGATGAGCATTTTAGAGGATGTGATCCACAAGATGAAAACTCCAGTTGTTTACTTGAACATAACAAAAATGACTGATTATAGAAAGGATGCACACCCTTCAATCTACCGCAAACGGAACCTGACTGAGGAGGAGAGGCGAACACCCGAGAGATTCCAGGACTGCAGCCACTGGTGCCTCCCTGGAGTACCGGATTCCTGGAACGAGCTGCTTTATGCTCAGCTTTTGATCAAACAGCATCAAATGCTCCTACAATAAATGCAAGTATGGGGTTTTCTGGATGGAGATGCTTGTATATGAGCTGCTGTTCTCCATGATAATGTCAACACGCGGATCACCAGATTAAGATCGACAGAGAGTAAAGCTGCTGGCTGGTGAGATCTCTCAATACGCACACAAATTCTTGAAATAGATGCTTTTAGGACTTCATATTGTAAAGTTCATGTGTAATGCTAATGAGCAATAAAGAATAGTATAGATGATATGATATAAAAATCCCTCTTTTTGTAGAGATCCATGTCCTTTCTTTTTTAAGGATCTGTAGTATTCTCATTTGTGAGTTTGTTATGAAGAGTGTGTTTTGAGTAAGCTGGTACTATCTCACTTCTAAAAACACATGTTTTGAACATCTTATATGTTTGTAACAAAGTATATGTTTCTATGCTACATTTTGGACTATATATTCATAATAATTAATAACAATATAACTAGATGAAAGAATGTGTTTTGAATATATCTCATAAGCTTGTACTACCTTTGTTCAAAAAAAGATGATGTTTTGAACATCGATACAGGCTTCAGTGCATATGTTTTTATGCTTCATTTTCTAACTATATATTTATAAGAATTATAAAAAAACTACTTTAATCATTTAAGATTTCTATATTTGACTACAGTAGATTAAGAAATCATCTACTTCGAAACAAAATGGGTAAGAAGGTAAAAGTGAAATATATTTTGGATAAAGTTGAAAAACTATTGAATTTTTTAATTTTAAAATAATATAACTTTATTTATCTTAAAAATTATTTTCACCTATTCATAATTTATTATAATGTAAAAATTAAAGTTGATATTTAGCAGCAAATCTGTGTAGAAATAAAAACGCTAAATATTTCGATGCTACCCGGCCCGTACGCCACAACCAAAAAAAATAGATGAAAATGTTGCAGCCGTTAGATCAAAACGAACGGTGCTGATCAACGATATTGCACAGAATATCAGGCGTTCCTATCAATAAATCCTAGCCGTCCGATCAAATTTCAACGGCCAGCGCTGAAATATTGCGTATATATTATGTGAAACATTTATCAAAACTGATTAAAAACATTACACATATAAGCCCTGTTTTGGGGAGCTGCATATTCTCAGAATCAGTTAGTCCGAGTATCTAGCTGTCTGGTTAGAGTAGCTAGTTATTGGGTTGGTGGGTTTTATTCAATGACATAGTGGGTAAATAAAAATCTGCAGAATCTGGAAAAGCTGAGATTGGCCAGCTTATCAGCTACTAGGCTTGAAGAAACTAGCTGCTTCTGCAAATTTTGAAAATCTGAGCTACCTAAGGTACCGTTTGAAGGAGCTTCTAGATAATAGAAGTATCTAGCCAGCCAGAAACTTCCTTAAACAGGGCCATAAACACTTAAAATAATTTGTGTTTCTAGTTAAACATGATTTACCTATTTTTGAAACACTACTAACGTATAAAAACGATACATTATTTAATGAATAAAACGAAACAAATATTAAACTATTTGGAACATTACGATATACTAGTTGAAATGATATATGTAGTTGCATTATCGAAACATTGTTTGTAACCGATTAGAATTTTACTAGATTAGATTTTCGTAAGACTAAATTTTCTAAAATTTCTTTTAAAAAACTCCATTCCAAAGGAATCCTTACGGTTTACCGCGGGTAAAGCATTTTCTCCATATATTTAAGGATATGATAATTAATATTAGATGTTTGCTTAGATAGATATATATATATATATATATAACTCAGACGAGATAAACCTAAATTTAACGGGCCGTTATCATATATATTTTAAGTTTTAACGCACACGTATATATCTTAAACAAAGTCTAACATGCAAATTTGACCGGTATAATCTCTATTTATTAAAATGGTAGCAAAATTAACCAAAATATTCAATCAGTATTAGCCAGTATTACAACCTAACCAATACACCAATTTAATGTATTATTTTGAGACAATATATAATAGTTATATTCTTCTCGCTGACTAGCTGAGTACTCGTGTGTTATAACGGGAAGTTTTTAAAAAACATTAAAAAACACCTAATATTTAGGTTAAGCCCCCATACTGTCCTTGACATAACCTAATATTTACTTTACATCTCTCAAACTAACTTTTAACTTCAATGACTAACTAGCTAAGAACATGTTTAATTGCTTAAACCAAAACTATATCTTTGGTATAGTTTAAAGAATGAGTCTATCTAGTTGATTCTATCGCACGAAACTGTTTAGAATTGGTTGGTTCAGATACTTTAAAAATTCGATGCTTTAGTCAATCAATTTTAATCGTTCTGTTGAGATTCGATGATATGAAACTCATCATAGTCATCGTGAAATCTCATCTCCGATTGTCGTGAAGTGAATTCCAACCACAAAGAAGCCCTACTTCTACTTCATAGCATCGTAGCAAAGAAATAAGATCTCATACAGTCGAGGGAATCAACTGCATGAGGCAGTCGACCCCCTCCACACCGTTAGATTTCGATCCGACAGTATCGGAGGAAACTTCGAAGGTGAGCTCCGTACGGAGTGGAACATACCTTCGCACCATCAAATCCGTGCCGAATGAGATACACTACAACAAAACAGGCAACTTCCGTCGGCCAAAGCCGACGGAAGTTAGCCCTTTCCCGACGGAAGAAGCCAACTCCCATCGGCAAAACGCTAACTTCCATCGGCTTTAATGCTGGCCGACGGAAGTTAGGGGGATCCGATCAGCCGCGGAAAAATCCCCGCTAACTTCCGTCGGCCACTGTCAGGAGCCGACAGAAGTTAAGTTAACTTCCGTCGGCCTCCAGGGGCCGACGAAAGTTTTTTAACTTCCGTCGGCTTTCCCAAAAACCGACGAAAGTTAATTTGGCCAACGGAAGTTTATCGTTTTCCTGTAGTGATAGATCACGAACACAGAAGACAGTCGAAGCTGCTTCCTAGAGCAAAACGACTATGATTAACCGACTTTACTCTGACGTTAGATATGTTTCATCCCAAATCAACCAAAAGCACATTGTCTCCCCAAATCTCCTCCTCTATTGCTCTCTTCTCTCTCTATCAATCTTGCAGTCTTCCTCTCCTCTCTCTCTCTCTGCCTGTATGTTTGTCTCTCATCCATGAGGATCAGGAGGAGGCCACAGACCATCTCCTTGCAGCACTCATCAGATCCAACCACATCTACATCCACTGCACCCCAGACTCCTCTGCTTCAGAATGCGGCAAGAAGCAGAGAGTGGATGCAGGGAGGGAAGGATGAGGGGAGGATGCAGCTGCTGCATCGTGCTCGTGCTCATGCAAATGTGGTGGATCTTGGCAAGAAATCTCGGGTGGCCAGGCGCCTCCTGGCATTGCCGCAGGTACGCATGCACGCCGCCGGAGACGATTTGTTCCGCCATGCTCTGGATCAGATACATAGATCTAGGTAGATGATAAATCTCTCGCCTTTGAGCTCATCTCTCCCAGGACAGCGGACTGGATCGCCGCCGCCGCCACAGCCCAGGTGGTGATGCTCACAGGAGGTATGGACACTGAAGAACTGCAAGAGAAAAGAGAACAAAAAAAACTTGTTTTGATTAGTTTCATTTGATTAGTGCTGTTTTTAATTTGTTTCTACTGTTTCATAGTGGGCGATGCAATTAGTTTAATTCCATTTTGCATAGCTGATAGGTAGGCACTTGTTTCTTGTTAGTGGATTTTGGTTTGGTTGGATTCTTGCGTGATGTGATGTGATGTGATCTTCCTCGCATGGGCGGCTAGTGCGGTCGACGCAATGCGCAGAGGCAATGCAAATTTGCCACTTGGATTTCGATGTTTCGTCGCAATTTGGGATTTTGATCAGTTTGTTTTGGATTTGTTTGTGAGATCGTGTTGTGATTTGTGCAAGTGTGGTGGATGGCGATGCGCATGGCGGCATGGAGGAGAAGGGCGGCAGCGGCGACGGGAGTAAGTCCGAGCTGGCGGGCGAGGTGGGAGAGACGACCCTGACCCTGAGCAATGGCGCGGCGGCGGCGGCGGTGGCGGCCGTTGCAACGTTGGGCGTGGTCGTAGCTGTGAAGGATGAGAAGATCGGCGGCGGCAATGGTGGCGGTGGCGGGACCAAGAAACGGCGTGGCGGGGCGGCGGTGCTGATGGAGAGGTCCCGGTGCAGCCGCGTGAACGGCCGCGGGTGGCGCTGCGGCCAGCCGACGCTCGTCGGCTACGCGCTCTGCGAGCACCACCTCGGCAAGGGCAGGATGCGGAGCGTCACCGGCTGCGGCGGCGGCGGCGCCAGCCAGCTCGGCCGCACCGAGCACAGGTCCAGGACCCCCGCCGCATCGCCCAACGCCGACGAGCCAGAGCCAGGCCAACGGCGCAGCTAGCCGGCGCAATTCTTTCCTCCTCGTGCTACATTTCGGTGGCCAACCGCCGACCGCCGACGCGAGCTCTCTCTCTCTCGCCGCGTCTTGCCGTGACCTCTAATGTCGGCGGCGGCAAAACAACCCACTCCGGCATAATCGTCGCCGTGGTTGGTGCAACTCCGCGAGTGGTAAATACTACAAAATGAGATCATCTTCGGTAGGAAGAGCACAATTGTCAAATCTATACTGTTCAATCGTTTGGCACCTTGATGTCGGCTCTTCGTCACCCGGAGCTGTACGGGTACGTGGGCTGGGTTCAGAACGTCGTGATACAGTTCGATCCATATCCGGTGTGGGCGTTAGAGCATCGAGAGTACCTTTCCCTAGTATGAGAGAGCTGGGAAGGACGCATGGTGCCAATGCCGTAATGGGACTTCATGGTGGTCGAGATAGGTTTTGTATCAAATCTTTGACTAAATGGTTTAGATGAGATTAGTCGAATTAAAGCAAATAGGAAACGAGAGCCGCTCGCTAGATATAGAGAGGTTTGAGAAAGAATTTATAGATCTTTAGAAATGAAAAACCAACCAAGTAAGTTGTTGAAGAGATATATATGTTTGAAGTTTAGCATCTTCGGGTATACAAGTGTATCAGACAACATATGGTTCTCAAAATCTCAAAAGATCACAACAGCAACTCGGAGTGACAGAGGTGCATACGGATTGTGACTGCTTGCTACGGTCGTGAGGGAGAGTGGAAATGTGAGGAAAGGATCTAGGGTTTGTTAATGGGCTGGGCCATTTGATTTTTTTGGCTGATGAGTGAAAGTTAGCAAATTAGCCCATGGTGCGGGTATAAGGGTAAACGGTACATGTACCCGCTTTATCTGATGGGTACAACTTTTTACCTAAATTTATACCCATGGGTACTATTTTCTTTCCATACTCATACCCTAATAGAATAATTCCCCGTGGGTAAACGGGTACATGTACCTGCTTTATATGATGGGTAGAACTTTTTACCTAAATTTATACCCACAGGTACTATTTTCTTTTCATACCCATATCCTAATAGAATAATTCTCCATGGGTAAACCGGTATCGAGTACCCATTGCTATCTCTAGCCTTCAGGACGCTATCTCGTGGAACGCCCTGTGTTGCACATTTTTTATTTTTGGATATCTTCTTTGTCGAGTATTTAACACTTGGTAAATACTTGGAAAATGTCTGCTAGTGCCATTACAATGTTTTTTCCGACGAATGTGTCATATTTGGCACTCCACAAACATGTTTGTCGGGTGTCCGATAAAAGACACTTGTTAAACAAGTGTTCACCGAGTTGATTTTCGTTGGATGTTGTTTGTCAAATGTAACACTCTCAGTGAACACTTTGCTGGTATTTTTGGGACTTCACTGAATACCCCTGGTACTCGGCAAACCGCTATTTTCTTGTAGTGATTTCAGCTGGAGATTCTTAGTAGTAAGCTAATCTAAGGGGTGTTTGGTTACAGGGAATATATAAATTTTAGTCCCTATTACATCGAATGTTTAGGTATTATTTTAGAGTATTAAATGTAGACTATTTAGAAAACATATTAATAATCGGTGGAGTATTCACGAGACGAATCTAATAAGCCTAATTATGTCATGATTTGTCAATGTGATGCTACAGTAAACATTTGCTAATTATGTACCAATTAGACTTAATAAATTCGTCTCGTGAATAATCCTCTGATTCTGCAATTATTCTTATAATTAGTTCTCATTTAATCCTTCGAATTGATGTCCAAACATCCGATGTGACACGGATTAAACTTTAGTCCATGAAACCAAACGCCCCCTAACTGTATAGTATGTGAAAACCTAGAGAAATTGATATTTTCTATCTCCTGGATTTATAATTTATTTATAGATTATACAATTATTGATTCTCGTAATCTAAATTTAACTTAGATCATTTATTTAATTTCATATTTTAAAAACACTTATCCCCGTATCCATCGTAAACTAAAATAAATGTACCCCTTTATCTCGAGACCTCGCTATCGTCATCACCGTCGCCATCATCATCATCGCAGTCGCCATCGCCATCGCCATCACAGGACCTAGCTAATATGTCCATTGCACACACACTTAGGTCTAACCTAAACACGGTTGGAAAGCACAGGTAGACACGTCCGATGGATACATGTTTGTGGTCATGGATGACGTCTACTCGTTCCAATTGACTCTTCAGTCAAGCAGCTAGTAAATTGGTACAAGCAAGCAAAGAGATCATCCAAAAGATTGAGACCGGCGACGTCGTTAGAACTCCAATGTTAAATATACTCAGGATGAATTATTTTCTCAGAAATTTTCGTATTACATCAGAGCCGTTCCTGAGTTTTGTGAGGCCCAAAGCAGGATATTATAAATAGGGGCCCTAATACCAAAATTAAGAATTTTCAAGAATTCTGAACGAGTTTTAAGTTTTTTTTGGCGAATTTTTAATTTCTATGGACGTGAGAGGTTGAATTTGCTTACGTTTTTGCCTGCCTCATGACAACGGCCTATGGCCTACGATACCTATGCGCGCTCCTGTGTATGTGGTGGCCGGGTGAGACCCCTGGGAAAATAGGGGCCCTGGTCGAGCGCACGGCTCAATCCCCGAGGCCCTGATTACATCTTGATACATGTATGAACTTCAAACGCCAGAGTGCCGGGGAGAAGAAGAAGAAAACGATTGATGTATGTGTAGGCTGTGAAGGGAGACATATCACATGGAATGAATCGAAGGAATTGCAGGTGCATTTCTTGAGCTGCACGTACTACGGTTGTTGTGTGCTCAGCTCGTCGTCACTTCAGAAAAACACTTTTTAAATATGACGAAATTAGGGTAAAGAATATTTGGACTAGTCGATCACTTGCAGTATTAATGTAAGATCGACTGACCCTAGCTTTCGCACGCCATCAGAATATATACATTTATATACGGTATATTAAGAGAATTGTCTATTGCATATGTAGATTAGTCTTCGTGGGTGTGTGTGTTTATATATATGTATATATGTATATATGTATATATATATGTGAGCGCTATTCTACACCACTGTTGACACTAATTTTGGATCCTTAATACATAATAAAAAAAATCTCACATTAAATATATATCAAATATGTGTGATTGTTTACCGACAAAAAAAACATTCGGTACCCAGCACGTAAAAAAAATATATAAAAAAAAACGCATCCAAGAATGACACTCTTGACATGCAAGAAACATTGCATATAAATGAAAATTTGATCACAACACCTACATTAAAAATATTATATTGGTGTGATATCGATATATATGTACATACATAAAAACATATAACAAATGTCTCATGGTATGAGATATTACGACGGCATGCGTGTGTGATATCAATAATTATATAGATATACGCATATATGAAATAAATAATATCTACTGATAATGTCTCTCTAAATATGATATTTATTGATATGGCATTGCACATATATCATTTAAAATAAATATGATGGGCATGACACCATACACACATGTCAAAAAAAAAGAAGAAATGTACGTACACAATGATAATAGAGAAATAGATATTCATTAAGCGATGTAAAATACTAAATACCAAATATTCATCAATAGAGAGACATATATAATTTTTGTTAAAGAAAATATATGGTGGTGTGGCAATCATATATTCAGCTATAATACATTTTTTTTTAAAAAAAATAAGGATGTATATAATGATAAATAATTTACACAGTTTACAAATAAGCTTGACCACATAGTTTTACGGACCCACATATCAACCATATATTTGAACAATGAATATAATTAAACAACAATAAATTAATTAATAAAGAGACCGATATAATCTTTCAGAGAAAATATATTGAAAACAGTCAGTTCCAACATCATCTTTTAAATAAAAGGAAAATAAATATATATATAAAATGATGAATTTATACAAATAAAATTGATAACATTTTTATGGGCCTATTTGTATGATAAATGGAGACGCGCATGTACTGTGACTAAGTCAAAAAAAAGGGAATTTATATATATGTGTTTTGCATGCACAAAAAATAGTAGCACCCTTTTTTCCTTTCATAATACGCATAGGAGTAGGAGTCTGCATGCAGGCTTTTTGCTAACAATAAAAAAGGGAGAAAAGAGGTTGTGCAGCTGCACGTTTGCTTCTATCATGCACGTCGTGAACCCACTTCTGCACGCATGCATACGCAGGAAAACAGGAACTACTCTCCCACTCTTCACGTCACAGCGTCCAGCGCGTTTCTCTCCTCATGAACGCACGCACAGGAGGCTGCCTCCACTATAAATAGCACACGCCAGGCTGCTCAGTGCAGAGACAAAGTGAAGGGCTAGCTATTGGAGAGAGTACACACGCGCTGCTGTTTTTTCTCACAAGCTCCACGGATCAAGACACAAAAATAAGTGATAAGAGGAAGAAGGTGCTGCCAAGGTATAAACATGAATACATGATGTTTATTTGTGCATCTTCATGCTTCTTAAATTGAATGCACATCATAATCCTAAACTCGGCCTTTTGGTACAAGTTTAGGAAGACATATACATATCATAGTCCTAGGCTCGGCCTTTTGATACAAGCCTAGGAATGCACATCATAGTCCTAAACTCGGCCTTTTGGTACAAGTTTAGGAATACATATACATATCATAATCTTAGGCTCGGCCTTTTGGTACAAGCCTAGGAATGCATCTCATAAAAATATACATATCATAGCCCTAAACTCGGCCTTTTGGTACGAGTTTAGGAATACATATTTATGTCATAGTCCTAGGTTCGGCCTTTTGGTACAAGCCTAGGAATGCATATCATAAAAACATACATATCATAGTCCTAAACTCGGCCTTTTGGTACAAGTTTAGGAATACATACCCATGTCATAGTCCTAGGCTCGGCCTTTCGGTACAAGTCTAGGAATGCATCTTATAAAAACATACACATCATAACCTTTTACTCGGCCTATTGGAACAAGTCCAAGGAGATGAGAAAGCATATTAAGAGTACTACATCACGCATATACATTGGAGTACCAATTAGTCATATGCATACGTATTATGCAATTCTTTTTTAAGAAAAAAAAGTATGACCGTTCATTTGCTTTGCCTCAAATCTGGTGTAGGAGTTCTATACAGAAAATCATGTTATATTTAGACGATACAAAAAGTGAAATAAAATGTAAAATACATTTATGCAAAAGCTCATTATAAGATGAACAAATTTATACACATGCTTCAGTTACGCTTCACAGCTGTAAGCTGTTTTAGCATTAGGCAGAGTGGTAAAAAAATTATTCATATATACTGAATATACACAAATAGCGTAAATGAGATTGATAAAAATGTACACAAATTATGAGTATCGTGTCATGAGGGTGGTAATGACTTCAGATATATTAAAGTTCGTTGTGCTTGCTATTATCATGCAAATAGTAATTCCCGCGCTCTATAGGTGCACAAAAGTTAATAAGCAAATCAAAATATGCATCATATATATATATATGAAAATAACGCGGCCATAAGGAAAATATGCAATGGCATATGTATACATATATGCTAACAAAAGTAACAAGCACTCGCACAAACACATGCACAATGGCGAGTAAAATTAAAGAATGAATGTATACGAACAACATTTATGTTTATTATATAGCATCACATAAAAAAGGAGAATGTTTATGTTCTTCATAAATGCTCCATAGTAAAAATATGAGGTCATTGACACTTATAAAAAATGATTCATAATCATGTTTTGTACATAGGTTTGATCAAAAATAAATGATAATATACTTGCACTTCTTTACATATACTGTAGATGGCGCAAATTGCATACATGTGCATAAACAAGGCATGCAACAATAGCATAAATAATTGAGCCTCAATACTTGAGGCATCGTGACAATAAAAAAATTACAAAGTCAGACTAAGTTATAATTCAAATACCAAAATAGGTGTTTATTGGATTACGCCTAATGGCACCATACCAAAGAAGATAAAGCATAGCATATATGTATATATGGCGCATTCATGATGTCCACATTAACAAAGATGACAAGCACTTATGTTCTACACATACTTAAACAAAAATCAATATGGAGAAAAAAATCAAGACACCTCTTCAACGACGCTGGAGCTAGGATAGAATTTTATTTTCATTTCTTTTTTTAGCTTCATATCAACATGCATTGTAATTTCCTTTTAGTCGGAACTCTTAATCAGGGGTTTTCTCTACGGAGATGTAATTAACAGAATTATTATGTAAGCGTATTAATTCTGGAAGTAATGGATTCACAATGTCTGATATTTCATTTTTTTTTGCATTTAAATCAAATTAACTTGTATCTAACGATTCGAGGATAAGGCCCTCACCAACATACATATTTATATTTCTAGAGGGTCCCCGTTTTCCCGTCGTCAACCACGTAGGTAGAATAGCTATTCTATACCGACTACTTTTAGAAATAGATTTTCTCAGTAGTATTGCAATTAAGTACTACTTTTTTCTCAGTAGTAGATTTCTCAGTAGAATAACTATTTGACACTCGTGGTGTAGGATAACATTTGTGTGTGTATATATATATATAGTCGGTGTAGAATCGTTGTTCTACACACGTGGTGTAGAATAGCGCTCCCGTATATAGGTATATATAATGAGAAATTTTAATGTATTTATAGAAATATCAAATTAATACTAAAAGTCTGATATCTCCTCAAAGATTGTAAAATCACTCGTATTATATACTATGGGCCCGTTTGGTACAGCTCCAACTCCAAGATTTAGGTTGAATATGATGTTTGTATAATATAATAAAATAGTTTAAATTTTTTATTTTATTATAAAATAAAAACTAAATTATTCAACTAAATACTCTTAATCAATTCACAACTCTATCTCCAGGATTTGTTGGAGCTAGGCTATACCTGGTCCAAAAAATCTTGGAGCTGGAGTTGTCTCAAACATGCCTTATATATATGTGTGCTACAGTATCCATGGAAATTATAAGTTTCATCAATTTCATGATAAGTCGTGACTAGCTATCTCATCAAGATTTGGTGCCAGCTAACTCACGTATCTTTCACAGTTTATTTTATTTTTACCATACGTACCAAAAAATTTGATGGGAGTACCTCGTACGTGGACTCTAAAATCTTTATCATGAGAATCCATCTGAATTGACGTTGCATGCATGCATGGAGAACGAAACACATCCAATATTATAATTAACGGTAGATCTAACGACATGCACATATGATATACGCGCACACGTGTGCTACTAATAGCAACAATGCTCCACGCACGGCGCACGCAAAGTTATTTTTCTTTCTTCTCGAAGCATCCACGCGCCGAATATAATATTACAAAGAACCCTTCGTGTTTCGTCCGATCAAGATCGAACGGTTAACATGGAGAGCAACGATTTCCCCCTGCAATCAGCTCCGCTGACTGACTGCAGCTGATCTCGTTTCCTTGCAGCAGGATCGTTCTGAGAGAAATAAACTGACATTTAACCGATCGATCGATGGGTGTTAATTCGTCGTTCTCGTCGTCGATCGGGAAATTGCCGTGAATTTGGCGGGGACATATGATATGTACGTACGGATCGATCACTCGCGCGCGCGCGCGTCAGATATGATCAAGTTCATCAGACTCCCAAGCAAGCAAGCAAGAAAACCAGGAATTAATCATACGATCGATGTACGTACGTACGTGCAGTGCGTGTCTTCTTCCATAGTTTAATTTTCTCCTGTCATGCATGCATGTCGTTTAGTTTCGTCTGTTCATTCGCTGACTAAACTGAATTTAATCTGATCTTCTAATGGCATCGATCTACATTTGTGTATAATTAAGTGTTTGTTTGGGTGCGCAATTATTATATATGGGTCAGCTGTTTGGTTAATTATTAGTTGGTACTACTTCTACTTGTCACATGTGTATGTACGTCCTGGATTTTTTTTAATAATATATTTTTTTTAAAAAAAACAAATTTATATGTCCGATTGAAAATTTTGCAAAAGTAGCATGCGTTCGGCACTTAAAATACCGACTAGATGCCACGTCAGCTCCAATCGGCACTTGAAGCGCAAACTGAAGTTGATATGATAGAATCTGATAGGGGGCAATATAATATCTAGTCGGTACTTAAAATGCTGACTGGAGTCAGCTCCGGTCGGCACTTTAGGTGCCGACCACGTACTAATTTTGCAAATTTTTTAAACGTGCACATACATATTTGGATTTTTTTTAAAAAAAATAAATTCCGTCCTTGCGCGCGGCAGGATAGAACGACGAACACGATCTCATAGTAAACTACTCTTGAAAAATGCATGCGTGGCCCGTTGACAATTTCGAGCCACGGCGCGGTCAACGCCGGATTGATAAGCAATGCAAGGCTCACGTACTCTATAATTAGAGTACAAGACCAGGAGGAGCTGAGCCTACACACGTACGCTATCCTAGAGAGTGACAGTCTTGATAGAGATGCTGGATGATGCTAGCTAGTTAATTGGAATAGTTTCTGTTTATTTTTGTCCCCGGCAAGCTAATAAGTTGGTCTAATTAATTATATATATATAATTATAAATGTTATTCTACACCGACGTGGAATTGGGGTCGGGATTAGGTGGGGCATGGGGCACACTGGATGAGATGGGCACGGTTGGATTGATCAGTGTAGAATAACATTCTACACCCGTAGTGTAGAATAGCGTTCTCGTGTGTGTGTATATATATATATATATATGCTATCCTAGAATTGCTATTCTACTGAGAAAATATATTACTAAAAGTGGTCGGTGTAAAATAGCTATTCTACACACGTGATGTAGAATAACGCTCTCATATGTATGTCTATATATATATATGTGTGTGTGCTATTCTAAAATAGCTATTCTACTGAGAAATTTATTACTGACAAAAAAATAATACTCAATTTCTATTCTACTGAGAAAATCAACTACTGAAAGTGATCGGTATAGAATAACTATTCTACACGCGTGTGTGTCTATATATATATGGTTATAATAATATATTAATATTGATCTGGCCATATATTGAAATCTTTAGCGCGTTAAATTCCGCGTAGAGATGATCGAAACCCTGAGGAAATGACGACGAACGGGATGAGTAGCACACACTGAGAAGTACGCGTTTTGGCATTGGCTTTGCATAAAATTATCCAATATAGTTATATATATATATATATATATATATATATATATATATATATATATACGGGAGCGTTATTCTACAACACGTGTGTAGAATAGTTATTCTACATCCGACTACTTTCAGTAGTAAATTTTCTCAGTTGGATAGCAATTGACTACTACTTTTTTTTCAGTAGTAAATTTTTCGGTAAAATAGCTATTCTACAACCGTGGTGTAAGATAGCATTTGTATATATATATATATATATATATACTCAGCTCGTAGCTTAGTGCGTAATCGATTGATGCATTAGCTAATTAAGTTGCTAGCTAGGATTTTACACGTACCTGGTTGTTGCCACGTCAACTCCAGTCGGCACTTCAAGTACCGAGTGAATGTTGTCCCCCCTATCAGATTCTATCACGTCAGCTCCAATTGCCGACTGGAGCTGACGTGGCATCCAGTCAGCACTTGAAGTGTGGAGCTGACGTGGCATCTAGTCAGCACTTGAAGTGCCGATCGTATGCTATTTTTGCAAAATTTTCAAATGCTATATGTTTTTTTTAAAAAAAAAATCTGTCCATACATGGGTGCACTAGCTAGAAACAAACCTAGGTAGAAGTAGAACCCAATAAGGCTTAACCGGACCGACCGTTCCATCCAAAATCATCAGCCGGTCGGTCGGGTCCGGCAAGCCGGCCGGCCGGCGACGACTATATATAGTACCATATAGCCGCATGCATGGCAGGCGTACCTCCCCCTTCTTCTCCTCGCTCTCGTTTAGGCCTCGTCGCCGAGTTGCCATCCCTGAGACACTGCGTGAGATTGCTAGCTCGGCTAGCTCGAGGCCTCGAGCTAGCTTGTGGCGGCGCGCGCTAGACCCCGGCCGGTGGTCTACGTCATCGTACGTATACTCGATCACCTAGCTCACTCGATCGATCGCTCGGAGGAAAGCCACGCCGGGATCGGAGCTAGCCGGCCGGGTGCTAAACGACGACGCGGCTGATAGCTAGTTAGCTACCATGGCGCCGCCGCCGCCGCCGCTGGCGCCACGTCGTGCCGCGCCGCGGTACGTGCCGAGGAGGGGCCAAGTCCTCAGGAGCGTGCTCAGGAGCATCGTCTCGTGGCTCCCGCTGAACCTCCGCCGCCGCCGCCGCCGCCGCCTTGGCCGGCTCGCCGTGGCGCGCCGGCCGCCTGGACAACGCTGGCGGCACGCCGTCGACGTCGACGTCGACGCGCGCTGACGGCCGGACGACGACGGCCGGACAGGCTCTCGCTGCTAAACGCTCCTACTCACTACAAGTCTACAACCAATAAGCATGGTGATGTGTAGTTCTCCAGTTGTTTTCCCGCGGTTTTCTCGGTCCAGCTCTCTCGCGACGACCTGGATCGCTTGAACGAATGAAGAACTTGAACATGCAATCCAATTAACGTGATTTTTTTTTCGTTCCAGTTACGTACAACTAGCTAGCTATGGATGGAACACACGGTCGCGTGTTGGCGAAGCTAGCTAAGATGATACGCGAGGCCGTCGTCGTCGTCGTCGACTCCGGCGTCGCTATCTAGCTCTCACTAGCTGGCACTGTGTGCTGGTCAACTTAATTTATTAATTATTGTTCTTTCATTAATTGGTTGGATTATATATTTGGTAAAGTGAAATCAAAAACTAGTTAACACGACAATTTATTATTTAACATGACTCGTGTGTGTATATATATATATATATATATATATGTGTATTGAATATCACTTGAAGATGCATCTAATTAAGTTATTCATCTACAAATTTCAGTCTACATACAACTTATGTGTTCCTCAAATATCTGGATAGATTAGCATGCATGCGATTGGGCCAGGCTATTAGCTCACCCAACGTGACTAAAGGTCATTTGTGTGATAGCATAACTCATGCGGCAGTGGCTGGTTCTAATAGCCCGCCACTACAGTGAAATCGCCCAACGCCACTACAGTTACGATTTATAGTAGCGACTAAGCTCCGGTGTGCTGATCACTTTCAATTTGAATTAATGTGAAATATGTACTCCTGGTCCTAGACAAGCTAGATCGAAGGGAGTGATCACGTAAAACCAAATGATTGCGCAATTAACAGCGACAAGACCAAGTGTCAATTTTTGTCATAAATATATATATATATATATATAGCTCCTTAAAAATGCATACAGTTCATCGATGGTGAGCTTAATTATGGATTAAAAGCGATCGAGGTCACTGTCACATGAGTTGGTCATCACTCATCACTAGTCCAGCTAGCTAGCTCTTGACTATATATCTGCATTAATTCAGAACCCAACTAGGGCTCGATCGAGACAACAACTCGAACCAAAATGGAGTTCTTGTCAATGCATGCAGGACACATGAAACCGTGAGACAACAACAATATATAAATACATAATTTTTTAAAATAATAATATTTTTTTAAAAAAATCAAATTTGTATGTCTGTTTGAAGAAATTTGCAAAAGTAGTATGCGGTGACTGGTGCCACGCGTCAGCTCCAGTCGGCACTTTAAGTATCGACTGGATGATGTATGTCCCCCTATCAGATTCTGCCACGTCAGCTCCAGTCGGCACTTCAAGTGCCGACTGAAGCTGACGTGGCACCAGTCGGCACTTAAAGTACCGATCACATGCTACTTCTGCAATTTTTTAAAACGGGTATATAGATTTGATTTTTTTAAAAATATTATTTAAAAAATTCTAAATACACACACACGCTACTACTAGGAGCTACGAGATATCGCAAGAACAGCAAAACTATATATGTCATATGAATGTGTACATTAATTAATGGTAAAAGTATTGTCATTATATCATTAAGAGTTCCTTAAAAGAAATACCCTTTATGGCTGGTCGTCTACGGCGGCGTGCATATATGTCGCCATGAGTGAGATCGAGCTGAGAAAGGCTAGCTAGCTCCGATCCGTACCCTGCAGGCATTCATCAGTCAAGTGGCCATAATGCCAAGTCCTCATCGTCTAGGGATTACTTCACTCCTTTGCACAAACATGCATGCGTGTCACTACAAGCTAAGACGGGCTGCTGAGATATGATCTACTTTTTTTTGAAAAAATAAAATTTCAAATTTGTATGGCAATTTGAAAACATTGTAAACATATAAACATAGGTACCAGTCGGCACTTGGTCGGCCAACTGGTGCCACGTGGCGCCTAGTCGGCACTTGGTCAGCCGATTGATGTCATGTCAGTCCCAATCGGCCGACCAAGTACCGACTAGGCGTCATGTTGGATCCCTTCGGCGCGAAACGCCATTTTTCTGTTGTATGACGTCATATCGGCAGGAGTCAACGGCCGACTCGTGCTAACATGACGCCAGTCGGCGGAAAGAGCTGTTGGCGCGCCCTAGTCGACGCTTATTCGGCCAACTAGTGCTGATGTGGCACCAGTCGGTCGACCAAGTATCGACTAGGCGTTACGTGGCACCACTTGGCCGACCAAGTGTCGATCGATACCTATTTTTGTAATTTTTTAAACTACCATACATATTTGAAATTTTATTTTAAACAAATATTATTTCAAAAAATATATATATGATCTACTCCTATCATACGTCGTTGAGAACATTGCTGAAACGACGATCAACAACTCACGTTATTATTGGCTCATCGATATGATCTACTCCGATCTGATCCTACGTCGATTCGATCAAACATTGCTGAAAGCCGCCATTTGCTTTGTTTGTTTGATTGCTTCTTCTTCTTCTTCCTGCTTCTCGTCTTCCTCATCCGGACTTTGCATTTCATCACTGAAGCCCTGCAGGGAATCTGGTGGAAGACTTAAATTATTAACACACAACATTCAAGCCCTCATATGGATGCATGCATGGCATAAATGCCCTCAATTTACTGGGATCAAATGCACATTTATTTGCAAGGGAGTTATTTCTAGGTCATCATCATCATCATCATATCTCACAACAACCTATTGCATGGGGGATGAGCTAGCTCCAAGTGCACACAGAAACCCGCCTCCTCTCCGTCACCTCTTTAATGGCCACGCACCATCCTCGTGTGGGAAACCCAAATTCCCCGAGTGCCAAAACCTTACCGAGTGCAAAAGGACTTCGCCGAGTGTATGTCGGGAAAAATCGGTTTTCCTGTAGTATGTGTCCGCTCATCATCTCTATTTTATGCAATTATTGTGGACCCGCTAAACATATATATTGTTCCAGAATATATATAATAAGCTCTGAGTCTATATTTTTGACTAATAATTAAACTAAAAACATTTAGGTTTAGTGTTGCACATGTCATATAGCTAGTTAGATTGATATTTTAAAAGGCAATGGCTTCATATATATGGCTCTAGTTGGAGTTGTTAAAAGGAGGAGAGTGTACTTTCCTTTCCATGTCTTTGCACATACTATTTAGGGTTTTTTTGGGGAAATTCTGTATTAATTCTGATGGTTCAGGATGAGATGATGAGTGATTATTGGGTGCTCTGAACTCTAAATCTAAATTGTATATAGAATTGCAGAGATATTGAAAGGTAGCTCTACTATTGGTAGCATTGGAGCTTAAGTAATTGTAGGAAATAGTGATGAGAGGTGGAAGAGTGAGGTTTTGACCATCGTCTGAGAACTGAGGCGGCTATAGATGTCCAAACGGCCCAGGCCTATTGGGTTGACCCGAGGCATAGATTTTAGGCATGACCCCTTAGTAAATGGGCCCACGCCAACCTAGCACGGAGTATCGTGCCATGCTTGGGTCACTATCCTAGCACGATGGGCTGGCTTAGGCACGACTCATTTAACGCTGGTCCCGGTCATCCTGTTAACCGTGTCACCCATATAAATCCCCTCCTCGTTGAACCCCCAAAACCTAACCCTAATCGCTCATTTCCTCGCCCCCCTACGCCCATCGCGCCCCTCAGTCTCTTCGTCTCCGCCATAGTCACAGGCTCACATTGTTGTTCCTCGCTCCGCTCCTCACCCCCATTGTCGATTCTCTATTTCGCCAATCTCATAAAATAGAAATCTATAGAATCATATGTTAACCATACTTATCTCTAACGGAGTTTCCTTTTGATAAACAAACTCTGCCAATCTACGTCTCAGGAATCATTTTCTGTCGGCTTCTATCGGCTATATGCATCGCCGAACATAACATCCTATTTTATGTATTTTCTAGAGTACATATATCTACTCCATTCTTTAAAAAGAATCTTATAGTATTTAAAAATAATCTTATAGTATTTAAGCAATCCACACGAGACAGTGAGAGATATATATTGATATAGCAGAAGAAAATACAAGAATATTGTCCTGGGAGACAATAATAAGAAGGAAATAAAAACATCTAGGCAAGCAACACTCTGCCGCACCCAACCAAGGCCAGCGTGACGCTACTGGCACGGTGGCACCACTCCTACAGACGATGACATCAGCAGACAAAGACCACAAGTAGGGATGACAATCGGGTATGATGGGTATGGGTAGTGCATACCCATACTCGTACCCGTTTACCCGATAGGTAAAAATCCGTGCCCATATCCGTTACCCACGGGTGCCATATACCCACGGGTATACCCGTTTACCGACGAAAAAACTAAACAAAAAGCTTTGGGCCGAACGCGGTGCATGGTGGCGCTCGACGGAGCGTGCGGCCGCGCAGGCGAGCGCGGGAGCCCGATAGTGCTCGGAAGCACATAGGGGCGCACGGCTGCGTGAGCCCTTGTTGTGAAGCGGTGCTCAGTGACGTGCGGAGTGGAGCGGGCACACAACGCAGGGAGATACATGCCACTCGGTAGCGTACCTACGAGAAGGAGCACAATACGGTGTGGGACTGCGGGGGAGGAGAGAAGGGAGAATGGAGGGGGTGGCGTCTAGAGAGGGTGGGGTACGGAGAGAGAAGAGAGATATGTGGTTTTAGGTTTCAGATTTATTTTTATAATTATAGTGAGGATAATCAGGTAAACGGGTATGGATTGTCGATGCCTATATCTATACCTATTATACGTCAGATATAAAATTGAGAATAAACTCGACCCTAATAAGATTTTTATTGGTGGATAGACGGGTAACCATGAGCCTCGGAGATGACTATTGTCAGATCAAGGAAACACCTTGTGATGTCCTCGTGCTGTCACTGCACTGGGCATGGACCATGCATGGTATCTACTATACATAGGTATGCCATTTTAATGTTGACTATCGAATTTGACTATTTGAGTACTAGGTTTGACCAGAAACACACGAAGAAAAACAGTACGAAGTAGTCGAACGACCAATTAATCTTTGACTATATATATGAACCTCGGAGGACTAGTATGTTCCTCCTTAAAAAAATGGTGAATGTTTTGCATTTCAAAACTACGAAAGACCGGCCGGGGAATTTCAAGGTTTTTTTAAGAATAAAAAGAGAAATAATTAACAAGAATTTCCAAGGTGATGTATACCATATGCATGTTTTATATTATAAGCCATTCGAACTTTTTTAAATCGAACTTTTTTTAACTTTGATTAAATTTAAATAAAATCATTTTGATATTTACAATAATATAAAATAATTACCATTGTTCAAAAAACCATAATAATTAGGCTAGTTATTGCCCATTTCAAGAGAAATTGCTGTGTCACCAGGACCACATACATATATGTACATGCATGTACATATATATACTATATGGGCTACCATATATATATATATATATATATATATATATATATATATATATATCCATCCATGGCCAATGCAACTAGGTATCATTAGTCCAAGATTGGATGCATGGGTCCAGATAAGCTGGTACTGGTGGTAGAGAGCCAGCTTTAGGAGCAACCTTTACTGTTTAATATGCCATTCCACTGCATGCATGCATTACATGGCCCCCAACTCTATCTATCTCAACCCCCTCACAAGGTAGTCAACTCTTTAATAATAATCCCTTCTCCTACTGTTTTGGAGCTAGCCCTCCTGCATATGCATGTAGCCATCAATACGGAAATACCTCTCTTTCTATGTATATATACTAGTTAAGTGTCCGTGCGTTGCAACGAGAAAAAAATTATAACATTAAAAGAACAACATGTAAATATAGATGAGCAAAGCTGAAACCGAAGAATTTTAGTTTGCTGCGAAAAAGAGGGGTGGTGATAGCAGATTCACCACCACTACCTTCTTTTAAAATAGCGTGTGTGTGCAGTGTATATATAGCATTATATGTATTTTTTCTCATGAGTCTTAACTGTTGGATGGAGAATACTAGAGGGTAATTATGACTTAAGCTGTTAAGCCCCATGCATACTCCCTCGCTCTAGCTCTATAAAATAAATCGTTTTAGACCTGTATCAAGAGTTATGTATATCAAGTTATTTTGTAATTTATTGTACATTAATTTGGACGTATATACCTCTTATGGTGTACTACTTTTTCCTCATCCCACGTACTATCTTTACTATCACACTACATTTAATAAGAACAAACAAGAAAAATACACACTAACTAATTACCTCTCGTTGTTTGGAATCATGTATAGAATAAATTTCCTTTATAAACCGGAGGAATTACCCGCTGAGGTCAACAATTTCATTTGGAAATACCATGGTTATATATATATATATATATATATATATATAGTTTACTCAGTTCTCGATATTATCTGCAAGTAATATAATGGATATAGAGAAATGGACATAAATTATTCCTGTATTTGTCTAAATGGCTCGTATTCTCATGAGCTATTTGTGGATACAGTGTATAAAATTTTCCCAAAAATCGATATACAATACGACATCATCAAGCATTCTGTATTAATATTTCAAACTGAGAACACGAAAGCAATCAGTTATTCTTTTTTTATAAAATTTATTGGACTAATTATATGATATATAAATTTCAATATATTCACGTGTATATGTTTCGATCGAAACAGGGTCCACCTTTTATAAACATGAGGTTTACGACATTTTTTAAGTTTCAAATAGATAAATTTACTGTTGAGAAGTTAATAAATAACTTCAAAATAATTTTCAAAATTTTTCATATATATTGTTTTTTTAAAAAAATATCGTTTAAGAGATTTAAAGGTGCATCTTATTCAAAACTCTTTTAAAATATCATTTATTTTGTTATAATTTGTTTTATTATCGAATGCACTTCAAGACTCACTTATATTTTTTCATATTTTCACAATATTTTTGAATAAAACAAATAGTCAAATATCATCGTATAAGAGTCAACGGCGTCATTTAAAAAAGAGGGATTATATTGATAAAAAGTATGAAAGGTATAATTTTTATCTACTAAGAGATTATACTTAAGATCGTATAAATAATATTTTTACAAAGTTTAAATACTAAAACGAAGTCACTATTTTTTTTGGAGGCAGTAAGTGTTAAGCCCAAATACGTACCTGCAGTCCTGCTGCCACCAGCCTGTGTACGCGTAGCAAGACAGCGGAGAAGAGATGGAGCTGTCTGCACCACTGGGAGTGGGCCCCGTGTGGCGGCCACGCCACGGTACGCGTACGCGGCCGGTCTCCCACGAGACCATTCTCCGTCGCTGACTTGTGGGCCCGGCACATCCCTGTTCCATTATTATTATTATTATTATTATTATTATTATTATTATTATTATTATTGTTGTTGTTGTTGTTGTTGTTGTTGTTATTATTATTTTGCGAAGAGAAACACCTTTGTGACTTTGTGTGTCGTTGGTACATTCGCGTTAAGTTGCCGGAGTTCATCGGCATTTATGCAAATAGTGTTATAGTTGGAGGTGAGCTTCGAGTGACTCATGCATATGTATATCGCCATTACTCCCTTAATTGCTTCCCCTCTCTCACTCTCGCTCTCAAGATGAGCTCAAATTAATTTTTTCATCGGGTTGATTTCATATATACGTACAATTAATTAATCAATCGGATTGATTATATATATATATATGTCGTTTTAGGCTTGACAGCTATTTTCATTATAAGTTGTAAAAATGTTACGAACAAATTGATATCGGATCTTATAAGAACTCCAATGTTGAGTATTGGGATGGGTGATCTCTAGGAGTCCTTCTATCACATACCCGTCACATGTCTTTCAATAATCAAAGCCTGGCATGTGTGGCCTTCTCTAAAAAACAAAAAAATTGTATAGCTTTTAGTACCGTTTGGTTCTTTAGTCCAAAAGTTTAGTCACATCACATCAGATGTTTAGATGTTATTTTGTAGTATTAAATGTAGACTATTTATAAAATATATTCATAATCGGTGGATTATTCTCGAGACGAATCTAATGAGCCTAATAATTATTTCATGATTTGACAATGTGATGCTATAGTAAATATTTGTTAATCATGAATTAATTAGGCTTAATAAATTCGTCTCACGAATAATCTTCCGATTGTGCAATTATTTTTATAATTAGTTCACGTTTAATCCTTCAAATTAATATCCAAATGTTACATGTGATACAGACTAAACTTTAGTCCACGGAACCAAACGCTCCCTTAAACAAATTAAAGCTGGGCTACGTGGCCTTCTTAAAAATTCTATATAGTTTTACCTGTTATTTCATGTTTGTCTTTCTCAAATAAATGATATCCTCTCGTGAATAAAAAATTTATATATATATATATATATTAAAAAAATAGAGTAAATGGTAGGCAACAAAGCTTTCATTCGAATTGATTTTTAAATTCTTATGAACAAATTAAAAAAATACAGGTATATACGAAAGCAATCGGATGGGACAATTTGTTCCATTCTCTCTTTTATGATTTGCTAGCTGATTATTAATTAATTAATTAATTATTAACCAATCAATCAATTAGTGCATCATTCCAAGCTAGGATGCAGGAGAATTGAAGGCTTAATTTGATTGTAACATGCCGAGAGTTTTGCATCATCAGCTAGAACATCAATCACCTGGGGCATGCATGCATGCATGGCCTGTTTAAGGGAGATTATATTAGCCACATATACTGCTAAAATCTTAAGCTATATATTATTTTGTATTTGCAAAACTCAATATGTAGTAGAGAATATCAAAATAGGCTATAATGTGTTTGGATATCACGACCAAATTTTAGTCTCTGTCGGGTCGAATGTTTGGATACTATTTTAGAACATTAAATGTAGGTTATTTACAAAACCCATCCATAATCGGTGGATTATTCGCGAGACGAATCTAATGAGTTGAGTCTAATTACGCCATGATTTGACAATGTGGTGCTACAGTAAATATTTTCTAATTATAAATTAATTAGGCTTAATAAATTCGTTCCATGAATTATCCTTCGATTCTGCAATTATTTTTATAATTAGTTCACGCTTAGTGCTCAAATTGATGTCCAAACATCCGATATGACATAGACTAAATTTTAGTCCTGTAACCAAACACCCCTGAGAAACATGAACTTACAAGCTAAAGGGCGGTTTCAATCATTTTGACTGGGATAATTTATTAGCAATATTAGTTATATTGTCAATGTCAATTATAATATAGAGAGAAAAATCGGTCTCGAGAAAAAAAACTAGCTCTACGCAATATCTAAGGAAGTAAACGAGGGGGCTCGAGAGAGAAAGGAGAGAGAAGATATGCGATTAGATACAAATTTATTTTTAAAAAAACATTAGAAACATAGTATCTATTTAGCAACAATATTTAAATAAAATAAAAAAGATAGCATCATATCCTTAAACAACCTGTTGCAAATTTACGGCTACTTTAGAATGAAGTTTTTTAAAAAGAATTTTAAGGATTTAGTTAAATTCCTGTAAAAATCCTATAAAATTCATGCGTTCGTTCGTTTCGAACCCTAAAGTTGACAACAAAATTTGGGGCAGAATTAAAGCAGTGAAAAGATGGAGAGGGATAATGACAACTAGGAGCTCTACGCTGCCTCAACAGTACTATGGCAAATTTAAGTCCTCATTCAATACCGTCGTACACATATTCTCCGGCAGAAAAACAACAAGTCACCTTGAAAAAACCACCAGAAAAACAGCATCTCCAAACCTCAAATTCAGCTACTATTCCACTCCTCTACTCTCCTCCAATTCATTAACTCATATAGGTAAGTACGTATACTGATACTAGTTGAGTGCCGGTGCATTGCAACGGAAAAAAAATTATAATATTGAAAGAATGTCATATCACAACGTATCAATAACAATATGAACTCACGCGTCAACAAGAAAATAGTGGTGGTGAATCTTTTTTTTAAGTACTGTAGATGAGAAGCTAGTAGTGGTGGCAGATTCATCGCCGCTAGTTTTTTTAAGTGGTGTAGATATACGGTTTTGTGAAATATACATTTTCGGTATGATTCCAGACTCTCTTTTTGTGCTCTTTCAGCTCTTATATATATCTTGAAATTTTTGGTTTGGTTTGTTTTTAATCTATGTTATCAATTTGCACCACATTTTTAAAAAAAAATAGGTGACCAATCGTTTTTGTCTAGAATCTTATATATAGTTCGTAATTAAAAAAATAGTGTAGAATTTAGTATTTATGGTGTAAATATATAAAACATTTTCACTGTAAAAGAATTAATATGTAGCTACTTGATGTGATGTAGTTAGAATTTATAAAACCGACCGATGGTTGGTTATGGTTAGACTATGGTTTCTATACCGTAAACTAACTGATTAACGGTCACAGTTAGACAACGGTTTCTATATCGGTTAGTTCTAAGCTAGGTTCTGTTTGAATCCAAGAGGCTAAAATAAAGTGACTAAAATATGAGCTAAAATTTAAGTCATTTTGTTTGGATCCAAGAACTAAAAAAGGCTAAAGCATTTATGATGAGTGAAGAGTGGACATTTTAGTTCCTCTTATTAGCTTCTTCTTGGAGGTTAATGGACTAAAAAATTTTAGCCCCTTTTTAACCTTGCTGTTTGGATTTTTAGCCTCTAAAGTGACTAAATTTTAGCTAATTTTGTTTTAGCCTTTAGATCCAAACACACTCTAAAACTGTATAGTTAAAGGGAGAGAGACGACGAGGAAGCAGAAGAGGAGGAGAGTGTGAGTGTGAGAGTGCGTGCGTGCAAGCTAGCTAATAGCTAAGCTCGCGCTGGTGTACTTAGTTAAGCCGCGATCTAGAGTAGGTCGGGGAGTTGTTTGGTCCCAGCGAGGAGAGATCGACCCGGCCGACCGGGTCGATCGATCGTCGGCTGGCCGGCCTGGCGCCTCGCATGAAACACTTGGGCGGCGGCGGCGGCGGCAGCCGCAGCAGCGGCAGCTCAGCTACCTTGCATCAATGGCGCGTGCAGTAAAGTGAGCTGGGGTGTGAGTGTGTGAGAGAGAGAGAGAGAGACATATGCATGGCACACACAGAAGCAGATCGAGGCATGAACACATCATCATCCAGCTTTAATTTACCAGCACTCTCTGTTTGTTTTTATCTCTTTCCATTAATTTATAGCAGAAATGAATGTTCATCCAAGGCTTTACATTGATGGAACAGAAGTCAATACCCGAACCATTCATCCTCTGCTGCGACACCTGCGACTGCTACGACGACGACGACGACGACGACGGACTGACGGAGGAAGACGAACTATGGAAATGGAGAATGGTGGTGTGTGTTTTGGTTGGATGGTTGCACCGTTGCAGCGAGAGGAAAAAGGGACAAGTATATGCATGGTGCGTTCTTGACTCCCTCGGGTATATGAAAGCCTCCGGTTGATTTTGATTTTGATTTTGATATTGATATTGATATTGATGAATAATGCCTAAGGAAACTGGTGAATTGGGAAGAAATGGAGATTGAAATGGAAAAATGCAGCAGCGAAAACCTAAGGAAAAGTTATTGGGATGATGCATGGATGCATGGAGCCATGGATGGATTGATGGGTGGGACGGAGAGAGGGTTAGCTGCAGGTGGAGTCCATGAATGCGAGCATTCAAAGCGACAACCAACTCTCTCTCGTCGGAAGAAGTGCAATGGCTAGCGGCGACGGCGAGCGAGCTAGGGGGGAGGAGAGGGGGAGGGGTGGTCATGGGTGGTGGGAGCAGGAGCAGTTGAGGGCGGCCTTGATCTGGCTGATGGTGGTGGTGATGAGGCCGTTGACGGTGGCGACGGACTCGGCGTTGAGCTTGGAGTCCTTGGTCGACGACGGCAGGCTGCTCACGAGGATCTGGAACGCGACGGTGACGACGGAGCCGCCGCGGGGGGAGGAGGAGCTGGCGGCGGAGCTACTGGAGGAAGGCCCCGCGCCAGGCGAGCCCGGCCGGCCGTCGGGCAGGATGATGAACCCCGACGGCAGCAGCTGGATGGTCGACGGGTCCTCCCCGCTCATCATCACGTTCGCCGCCGGGATGTCGATCGGCGAGTACACCACCATCGAGCCCGACGCGTCCGTGAAGCTCTCCTGCACTATCAGCATGCTGTTCTGGTTCGCATTCAAACCCTGCAACGTCGCCATTAACGACCACGAGAACCGCGTTAAGCTCGCTCATCTCGTCGACTCTAACGACATGGATTGGATTACGAGGAACAAGCCGACCATTAATTACTTACTCTTAGCAGGGAGACGCCGTTGCCGGGGTTTGATCCGTTGGGGATTCGCGACACCTCCTGCACTTGATTGCCGTGCGAGAGAACGTCCCACTGCAAACAATGGCGGAGGCGGAGCACAGTGAGAAGTAAGTGACATCAGCAGAGAGAGAGAAGTCAATGGCGTGTGCGGGGTGGGGCTGACCTGGCAGCGCGTGGTCTCGTCGCGGACGAAGGCGAAGACGAGGTCGCATGGGACGGGGAGCCAGATGGAGGTGGCGGCGCTGAGCACGACGCCGTTGGGCTGGCCGGGGTCGGAGGTGCTGCGGTGCATGGCGACGTGCATGGTCAGCTCGGGAGTCAGGGACAGCGCCGTCCACTGGTGCATCTGCGACGCGCCGAGGCAGCCGCAGAAGCTGCTCACCATGCGCTGCGACAGCTTCATCATGCTCATCTTCCCTTCCGGCGACACTGCATGCCAACCACGATTGTGTCATGTCATGTCATGCTATGTCACGGCGAGACGAGGCGCGGCGGCGCGGCGAGCGAGGACACGGTGCGTACCTCCGGCGATGTGGTGCGGCACGCCGAGCGCGACGAGGGACGCGTAGCGGTCGCACGCGTGCTGCAGCGCGCCGAGCCAGCGGTGCGCCCCGAACGCGGCGCCGCTCAGCACGAGGTCACGGTACAGCAGGTCTATCGGGTTCTTCTCCTCCATCTCCACGTGTTCGACCCAGGTCACCTGCGGCAAACCGCGCGCGCGCGCGCGCGACGTCAGAGACGCAAGCAAACACATGGCCACATTGGCATCATTGCCGCCGCACGGGAGCACGAATGTACCTTGGAGTAGCCATTGCCCATGTCGGCGATGAGGCACCCCGACGGGAGCCGGCGCCCGCGAGGCGTCACGCCGAAGTGGGCGTCGCGCTGAAGGTCGACGGAGACGTCGGCGATGGCCCAAAGACTCTGGTTGATCTGCCGGCAGTAGCGGAGGAAGCTGAAGTCCCTCGTCGGCACGACCGGCGTCATGATGTGCAGCTCCTCGTACATCTGCACGAACACACAAACGTCATGCAGATTTCACCAACCACATGGAAATCAAAAGAAATCGTAACAAGGAAGAAGGAGAAATCATCTGTTCGATTGATTGATTGATGCAATTTGGTTACCAGAATCAAGGACTCGCTCCGCCCGCCCATGCCATTGACGAGCACATCAATGGTGTGAGCTTTGGACACGATGCTAGGGAACACCTCCATCCACTTGTTCTGCAATGGCGAAGCGAGTCAGCACGGCGGCGTGACATGAGCAAGTTAAAGAAGAGTTGAGATCGTAATGGCTCACCGTGTCCATGAACACGTCGACGAGCGCGACGGAGCTCATGAACACCAGGCCGGACACGCGGGACCCCTCGACGTTGAGGGTGGGGGAGCGGAACGAGTCGCCGGGCTTGGGGAAGATGTCCTCGTAGGCGTCGACGTTGAGGGTCTCGAGCGCGTCGACGCTGGGGTTCTTGGCCCAGAACTGGTCGCCGGCCTGGGCGAGCTGGATCAGCTCCTCCATGGCACGAGCGGCCATCTCGGCCATCATCGGGCGCTCCATGTCAGTCACGGGCGCCGGCAGATGGAACGGGATCGCCGACGCGCCCGCGTCGAGGAGGTCCATGTCCCGCGATGTGCCGGCGGGCGCCGCCGCCGCCCCACCCATCCCTCCCATGGACAGGTCCAGCGGCGTCGCCGGAGGCATCTGGGGGAACGGCCGGCCGAGGTACTTGGCCGTCAGGTTCGACACGCGCTCCAGCTGCACGCCGGCGACACCCAACAACACATCAGACGCATCAAGCAAACGCCATTTTCACTTACACACGTCGTCGTCGGCCATTAATTACCTCTGCCTTGAGACGAGCGTTCTCAATACGGAGCTTCTGCTCGTCGAAGTAGTCGTCTCCGACGGGCGGGCCGCCGCAGTTGGGGCAGATGACCTTCTTGAGCGCCTCACGGATGGCGATGTTCTCACACCGGATCTTATCGTTCTCCTCGCGGAGGTAGCAGTTGTCCGCCCTGTCATGCTGCGCCTGCATTATCGGCATCAAGAATTCAAGATCCTCCCATCAGAAAAAGAAAAGAAAAACTCCCAACAAGCAACCGGCCGGAATCCATGGCGGCCGCCGGCCGACGACCTATCAAGAAATTAAACCCTCTATCCCCTACACATACCTTCATCTGGGTGCGACGATTCTGAAACCAGAACTTGATCTGGCGTGGCTCCAGCCCAAGATCCCTACTCAGCTGCGCCCGCTGGTTCTCATCAGGGTGGGGGCACTCCTTGAACAACCTGCAATCCATGGCCAAACATTAAAAACGCAACATTTCTTCCACTTCCACCACCGCAGAGAGGATCGGAGAAAACAAAACAAGAACGAATCGAAAAGAAGGTTGGTGGTAAGGGAGATAGATAGCTTACGCCTCGAGCTGCTGAATCTGGCGAGGGGTGTGGCGGTGGTAGCGCTTGTTCTGGCGCTGTGCGTCGGAGCCCTCGGGTTCGTCGCCGAAATCCATGGCGCCGCCGCTCCCTACTCCCTACGACCCAGCTACCTCGCTCGCTCTCCGCCGCTACAAGAGGAAGACGAGATCTTTTGCACTGTGCTCTCCGTCTTGTGTGCTTCTCCGGCCTTGCCCCGACGACCCTATTTATACACGATTCACCGGACTACGAGCGATCCAAAACAGGAAGGGATTTGGCAGAATCATCGTGCTCATCCACCCGCTGACGCCATCCTCGCTAGCTGCTCGCACCTTGTTTCCACTTTTTTTCGCGCATATGTATCCCTCCCCGCTCCTCCACCGTCCGCTCCCCCTCCTGCATGAAAAACGCCCGCTTTCTCTGTCCGCTTCCTCTTCTGCTAGCTGCTACCTATCTCCTTGGATTTCTGAGCTGTTCGTGCCAATCCTCCTCCTCCTCCGTCCAGCTAGCTCCACGCGGAGAGATCGAGACAGAGAGGACGGACGGACGAGCGAGCGAGCGAGCGAGCAGTAGACAGTAGTGCAGTAGTAACCGGTGCGGAATAAGGGGCGAGGTTTTTAAAAACGGAGGCCGTAGTGGAGCTGGAGGCCGGCCATGGTGGCCACCATGGCCATGACCTCTCTCTTTCTCTCTCTACAGTGGCCTGTGTTGGGTTCGGATGGGAACAGCTGGAGCCATTTATGGCCAAGCGGGTCGGGTCTGCCATGAAAATGCAGCTCGATCTCACCGTCCGGTCACCTCGCTCGCTCGATCGCCTCCATTTGCACCCGCAAGCTTGGCCGCAAACCACTCCTCCTCCTCCTCCTCCTCCATAGATGCCTCTCTCTGCTGCTTGCTTCGATCTGGGAGGAGATTGCCTGCACCTGCACGTAGAATAATCCGGTTCTACAACATTAACATGCAATTTTATTATTTCTGTTGTTTTTTCTATAGTAGTATATTTGTAAGAGACTATTTTAAAGATTCATACAAGATAAAATTATATATATTTCTGAATCTTATACGATAAAAAAATCTTATACGATAGGTAGGTTATTTCATCTCGTTTGAGAATATATTAACTCATTCAGTCGTTATAAATGACGGTGTTAGTATATATAAGGTGAAATTAGAGAGCTTTAGAAACATCGACATCGGATCATAATGTTCGAGACATCAAGCTAGCACGGGTAATCGCTACCATAATCTAATTATTTGTCGTGTGTCCTTGGAATGCACTCGTCAAACCGTCAATACTCGAGCCTGCTCGAGATATCATCTTGCTATAATCGGCTAGTCAATATAGGCACAAAAAACGACATTCGATATTACCCTCTTCGAAGGGGTTTGACCTATGTATAAACTTTTTTATAGGATCGGCTCCGTAATCCCATTTAGATTTCATTAAAATGTTTAAAATTTTTGAACATACATGTAAAGTCAAATAATTTATCCCTCCCTAGACTTTAGTATTTCTTGGCTCCATCCCATGTTTAATTTGCAATGTGTAAAACACAATGTGATGCTACATGATTATGTGTTGGTCAAGTGGTGGTGAAAATTTGCATTTATCATATATAATTATATAGTCATGTGTGCATCCATAAGAATATAAGATCTCTAGGTGACATAAATATGTAGTTAATTACAAGAAAGTATATATGTTTAATACGTTTTAGAGAAATAATTGCAACATCATAATGCATAGTTTTTAATGATCCATCCTATAATCACTAGGTGTAACACCGAGTTAATTACTAGAATATATTATTATATATGTTTGAAAAGATTAATTATTGTTACTGTATTATAAATGTGTCGCTATAAAAATTATGTGGAATATATAATAATTATGGTTGCATTCTTTTTGTTAAGTTTGCTTAGAATTATTATTGTAATGTCACAATAAAGTGTTCTTTTATAAAGTGTATATATAACTTAATTGGAATCTACTATAATCTAATATAATAAATTGAATATGAGATTATATTCCGGAGGTAATTAAAAGTTTATGTATGGTAGCTTATGAAAACTACAACTCACATAAGGCATGCAATTCACATTCCCAAATTAAATTACAGCTAGAAAAAAAACAAAAAAAAGACACAAAAATCTCATGTAATTTGGTTGGGTATTTGGGTACTATACACTTTGATTTGAGTGTGCAATGAAAAAAAACAATCAACCATTTGATTGAAGATATGCTTCTCGGTGATGGAACACATGAGGCTTAAATGGCTGGTTAATAGTTTAATATCATTATCTATAACTATATATATATATATTATTATCGATAATCGATAACTCGTAAGGTAGTTCGAAATTATATACCCTAAATCGTATATAATTGTATGTTACTATAGTTTAATATTGTTGTTGATTACCGATAGCGGATACGATATTCCAAAAATATAGTGTAACCACTATTGTAGTCTAACATTGTTATTGATAATTGATAGTCGTTTAGTTACTGTAGTTTAGACGTGTCATATGATTAGGGATACATATGAGTTAATAATTGAGTAAAAGATCGATATATAGTGGATAATCATAGTATATATATAATCATTTCAGTTGCCTTGGTTTAGATATGTGTCGTATGAGGAATTTTTTATAAAAATAATATTTTTTTAAAAAAAATCAAATTTGTATTCCGATTTCAAAAATTTGCAAAACTAACAGACAGTCGGCACTTGAAGTGTCGACTGGGTGCCACGTCATCTCCAGGCCAACTAGTGCCGATTGTACCATGTCAGCACCAGTCGGCACTTCAAATGCCGACTGCCTATTAGTTTTGCAATTTTGTGAATTTGACATACAGATTTGAATTTTTTTAAAAAAAATATTTCAAAAAAAATTCTCGTACGAGTGGAGATACATGTGAACTATTAATTGAGAAAAAGATCGATATATATATAGTATATAATTGTTTCAGTTACCGTGGTTTAGACATGTAACGTATGGTTGAGGATACACGTGGGCTACTAATTGAGCGGGAGATTGATATATAATGGAGAATCATAGTATATAACTATTTCAGTTATCGTGGTTTAAACATGTAACGTATGGTTGGGGATACACGTGAACTACTAATTGAGCGGGAGATTGATATATTAGAGAATCATAGTATATAACTATTTCAGTTATCGTGGTTTAAACATGTAACGTATGGTTGGGGATACACGTGAACTACTAATTGAGCGGGAGATTGATATATTGGAGAATCATAGTATATAACTATTTCAATTATCGTGGTTTAAACATGTAACGTATGGTTGGGGATACACGTGAACTACTAATTGAGCGGGAGATCAATATATTAGAGAATCATAGTATATAACCGTTTCGGTTACCATGGTATAGACATGTAACATATGATTGGAGATACACACGAGCTACTAATTGAGCGGGAAATCAATATATTAGAGAATCATAGTCCAAAACTATATACCTCAAACCTTATATAATTGTTAATGCAGTTTAATATTATTATCAATAACAATAACTAGTAGTGGGTAAGATAGTCTAAAATTATGGTATGTGACCGTTACCATAGTTTAACATTATTATCGATAATCATAGCTCATAACATAGTAAAAAAATATACCATAAACCCTATATAATCGTTATTATTATCGATAACGATAACCAGTAGTGGGTAAGATAGTCCAAAATTATAGTATGTAATTGTTATCATAGTTTAACATTATTATCGATAACCGATAGTCAATAAGATAGTCCAAAATGATAGTATATAATTGTTTCAATTACTTGTGTTTAGACACGTGTCGTATGATTGGGGATACATGCGAGCTACTAATTGATATACAACAGAGAATCATAATATATAACCAAGTCAGTTACCGTGGTCTAGACACGTGTCATATGATTGATGATACATACGAGCTACATACTAATTGAGTGAGATATATATATATATATATAAATGTTATCCTACACCACAGGTGTAACATAGCTATTCTACCGAGAAATCTACTACTGAGAAAAAAATAGTACTCAATTGCTATTCTACTGAGAAAATCAACTACTGAAAGTAGTCGGTGTAGAATAGCTATTAGATGCCGTTTCAGTTACCGCGGTTTAGGCATGTGCTGTATTATTGAAAATACATGCGAGCAACTGATTAAGCGAGGAGAGATTTGTTATTTTACCACTCCAAAGTAGTGACCTTCGCAGTGTTCTAAAAGGCGCTAGGCGCTAGTCGGGCGGGGACCAGGCGCCTAGCGCCTAGGGGCGCCTAGGCGGCGCCTAGGCGGCGCCTAGAGTTGCCTCCTTTTGTTGTGTTTCAGATGCTCCCCTCTCCTCATTCCCTCATTCTCCTTGGGCTGGCTCCCCTTCCCTCTCCTCCTCTCCTCCTCCAGACCCCTCCCCTCTCCTCCTCTCCTCCTCCAGACCCCTCCCCTCACCTCCTCCTCCAGCTCAGGAGCTCCTCTCCTCCTCGCCTCGTCGCCGGAAGCCGGATCTGGCAGCGCGCGCCGCTCGTCGCCGGATCTGGCCGCGCGCGCGCCGCTAGTCGCCGGATCTGGCCGCTCGAGCGCCGCTCGGCGCCGGATCTGGCCGCGTGCGTGCCGCCGGTCGCCGGATCTGGCCGCGCGAGCGCCGCCGGTCGCCGGATCTGGCCGCGCGAGCGCCGCCGGTCGCCGGATCTGGCCGCGCGAGCGCCGCCGGTCGCCGGATCTGGCCGCGTGCGTGCCGCCGGTCGCCGGATCTGGCCGCTTGCCTCCTTCCTCTCGCCGGATCTGGCTACCTGCTCCCCTTCCGCCGCCGGTTCCGGGCCGCCTAGGCGCCGCGGTCAACCGCCTAGGCCGCGGTTGACCCGCCTAGGCGCCCCCACCCGCCCAGCCAGCCTCCGCGCGGCGGTGGGCTGGCGCCCAGCGCCTTTTGCCGCCTAGGCGGGCGCCTAGAGCCGCGTTTTAGAACACTGGACCTTCGCATTTTTTTACACCTGGTTCTATTTTCATTGATTCAGATGGTCTTAGATGATAAGCGAGGAGAGATTTGTTATTTTGCCATTCCAAATTAGTGATTTTCGTATTTTTTACACCGGTTCTATTTTCATTGATTCCGATGATCTTAGATGATCATAAACAAAATGTATCAAAATAACAATTTTTTCTTAAGCGAGAGATCAACTTAGGGTGGAAAATCATTCGAAATACACGGGAGATTTGAGCGAGAAATACTGTGAAGAACTATCTGATCATCTTCCTCAGGCGGCTCACCATTCTTCTCCACCTCTCGATCGATCTCGATCTCGATCTCGATCTCTACCTTCAGCGACCCAGAGGAAATCGACACCGGCTGACCATCAGCAGCAGCAGCAGCAGCCTAGGGCACAGATCTGGCGCAAGAGGGGGAGCTAGCTTAGGGTATTGAGATGAGACGGATCGACTGCCTCCGTCCCCTCCATTGCCATCGCCGGCGCCGCGTCCCCGTCCCCGTCCCGTTCCCTCCTTCGGCGCCAGCGCAGTGGCAAGGAGGCCGCCCGGAGGTGCCAGGACGCCGTCAGGTGACGACGGCGGCGGCCCGAAGAAGACGGTGGTAGCCCTAGTGCAGCAGTGCAGGTGTTCAGGCATGTTACCTCTTCCTGAATATTGTGAGCAAAAGTTGAGACGAATAAATCGAGAACTCGGTTATTTCGAGAGAGATTTCATGGTTTGATTCAATTTTTTGAAATTCTAACCTACATGAATAGATTTATATTTCCACGGGTGTCAATATAATCAAATAAACACTTATATTAAGTGTCAAATAATCAGATATTTCATTAATTTGGTTGAACATAAAAATGCTCATCCCATAGTGCTATGCTAAAGCTTAATTTTTGAACTCAATTTTTTTAAGTTTTGGAACCTATATTTACTAGAATATTTTGAATATAAATCTTAGAATACTTGAAGCTGACTATGTTAGAGGTCATGACACATTTGGGTTTTAAAAAAGTGCAATTACTTTAAGATAATTTTTCCTCTGTTCATGGATGATTCCAAAGATATCCCTTCCGTTATGATTTGTGTGAGATGGTGGCCTATACTAGCTAGTCAAATTTGTAATCTTTGGAATGCAATTAATATGCATTAATTTGTTGCTACTTATATATTAACACCCAGGTAGAGTGTGAGCCGCTATATCATCATATTTTTATATTCTAAAGTTAGCAAAGTTTTATGAGTAACTGCCAAATTGCATATATTATTTGTGCCTTATGATGGAAGATCAAGCTAGATTTGGTAGCATATTATGATGGAAGATCAAGCTAGATTTGGTAGCATATTATGATGGAAGATCAAGCTAAATATGGTGAGATGTTATATATATGTTTGGTGGCCTGTTTCAGTTTTATATATTATGTACCTATTCAAGTGAAGTTCAAATGCAACAGATATGTGACAACATGTTTGCCTACATATGACATTTCAAATATCTCAAAACGATTTGGTTTGGTCTTCTTAAATGTTCTTATGTGTGAATGAAATTATCATGCAAACACATGCATTTGTATTTAGAGTTTTTAACACTGATATGGTTGTTGATGAGGCTTTGTCTCAAGTTTTGTGATATTTGGAATTGATGTGTGTATGTATAATATATTTTATAGTTGATAATGTATAATGTTGTTAAATTAAATCTACATATTACCACTTGATTAAACTTAGACTTTCAAGGTTGACAATATTGTGTAGGTCAATCGACATGATTTACTACGAATTAATAGAAAATTGAGTTTCAGATATCAGGACATGTAAATGGAGCAATTATTATTAAAAGGATGTAATTCCATACTTCCAAGATGGATTCTTCTGTAGAGTAAATATGCAATTCTACCATTACCATAGCACGTTTAATCCATGCTGGATATTCTCTAGTCCTTAGCTATATTAATAGTTAGGAGAAAAATCAAAAATCAACATTTATGCATAGCCTTTATAGAATCAAACCTTTTTGTAGCGTAAAACCATATAGGTTGCTTCTCAATAAATCTGAGACATCCACTCATCTATAAAATGCATACAAATCGGTGATGTATATATAATTGTGAAATGTCCTTTGCTTAATATTTCCATTTAAGTGTCGCTATTTTGTTTTTTTTATTTTGAAGTTTTGACCTAGTTGTGGAGTTGGGAAGAGATAGCTTTATCATTTCTATATATTTTGTGAAGTTCATCCACCTGCTTTGCTCTTAAGAAAAATAAGAATATAGTTATGTTTGATTTGGATCCAACTCTATCAGACAAGGATTCAGGAGCTGAAGTGCTGACCAACAGACCATAATTGGTTGATCACTTTGATTTGGCACTTGAGATACATAACTCCTTGAAAGAAAAACATATGTCAGCATGTTAGTACTCCTCCAACATCCCCATCCCCTCACAACACAAATATGACAGGATAGCAGTACAGACTCAAGCTGCTCTAGAAGACGATGAAAATTTCATGCAAAAAACTCTTGCATCCCCAAAGCTGTGAATCCAGCAAGGAATGCATGCAGATATCAATTGTGAAGTTGTCTAATCCAAGTTCATAGATGATGATGATGTTATTGCAGAGGAGGAAGAGATCTTTGATGTGTTTGTGCTGCTTGATTGACTCGATCAGTCACGAAGAAGCTGCAGAAGAAAATGCAGAAAAAGGTCGACGCTGCAGCGTTGGAAGGAAGACATACATGGTAAGATCCCATAATCTTCCTCACATTATAAGCTAATAGTATTGACGACGATGAGTAGTACAAATATGACTAATATATGAACACTTGCATAAATATATCAATCTTAGGGGATTACTTCTTAGGAATTAGGATATCTCTTATCTATGTTTACAAGAGTACTTTAATTTAGAAAGTTCTATGTATAAGTTGTTTATCCCTTGTGAATCAAAAATCAAAACTGCTAGTGCTACTCTCAAGTTCTTTGTATAAGTTGTCAAGTCTTTCAACTATTGTTCAAATATACGTCGTTTTGGAACTTTTAGGTATTTTTTCATCTTTGTTTCATTTCTGTGCTTTTCAAATAAATGCTACCCATATCACAAATAAAAAACATAACTTTTCAAAGCAGAGTAAATATATGACAATAAATTCATTTGAGATGTTTCTTAGTTCTTAATCTTTAAGAAACTTTTATGCCCAAACATTTTGCAAAAAACAATTACATACAAACTACTCTGAGTGAAGATGGAACTAAAATTATTTTGTTGAGAGGACAAGGAGTTGCTTCAGAATCAGAGCTCAGTTAGCTCACAGCTCAGTGATGTGCAGTACTGGACAAAGGACAGATCGAGCTCAGGGTTTGCAAAAACAGATGAAACTTGGTTACCAATTGTGATTGTACAATCAGTTAATGTATTTATCAGTCTAGTTTGGTACTCATGTAATGTTTTTTTTACAAATCGTTACATGGTAAGACAGTTAAAAACTATGGTAAATAAGATGCTAACTTTTACAAGTATAAATAAATCTACAAGAGCTAACTTTTACTGCGGTTTTGTGAAGGATACAGGCACAGGTAGCCTAGCCTGTTCATGAGATCATATTGAATCCAATCCATCATATTCCATTCAATTGGGAAGCATATTTTTAGTGGGATCAATAAATATTTTATTGATGGAAAGTGTAAATAAACATATAATTTATTACACAGTTTATTATGATCTATAACTACACATATTATAGTATTATTGGTAGAACTCAGCTTTTTATCACTTTAGAAAATTAAAATATCAACAGTGGATATTTTGGTCAAAATTAACCACTGACTTCCATACCCAAATCCTGCTAGCCACTCTATCTGAACACTCAATTTAGCGAACTTCACTCTACGGAATTCACTTAAAATCAAATCTAGAGTTGTTGCTCTACTAGCGGAGTAAATGTATCTGTTTGGCTTGTATAGTAGATCTAGATTTATGAATCATGAAATTTGGTAGAAATATACTATTTAACACTTAGTTGTATGTTTTATTTGTCCAGATCATGCTGTTTGCCCAGAAATACACAGCAGCAGAAATAAAGTGGTTTCATTCATTTAAATATAGCACTTATCTATTAATTTACAATGTTATTTTCTTATTAATAACAAGCACATTTTCTTTTAATCTCATAACCAATCTATTAAAGTGTTTTACTGCCCTTGACGAGTTAACACAGTTTTAGTGTTGATTTTGGTGTTTCGGGTACTAAGATGTATCAAAATTAATACTAAAATTGATTTCGTTAAGAACAGAAAAATAATCTAATTTATTAACTTTAAAAACAGAAGATACATTTTGTAAGTAAATAGATTGTTATGTTTATTATAAATTTTAAGATCTAAAACATTTATTTTTTTTTTGGACGGAAGGAAATGAGTAATGGATTTATGTTTAAATTTAAATGGGAGTAACGATTTTCCACGTGGCGGCTGCTATCTAGACGCCTGCGGTGGGGACAGCAGCCAGGCCCTTTACCCCGACGTGCGGGGGCCCACCGCTAATCAAGATCCGCGTGGGGCCCACCGAGGATTCAAGTAAGCGGGGCCCGCGACCGTACGGACGCTCTCCCCTGTCAAGTGGGCCATGGGCTGCTGTTTTGTTAGAATCATAAAAACCTAACCTGACTATCGTTTGGTTGTTACGTGGAATAAAATTTAGTTTGTGTTATATCATGTTTGGATATCAATTTAATTGACTAAATATGAATTGATTATAAAAATAATTACAGAATCAGAGGATTATTCGCGAGACGAATCTATCAAACCTAATTAATCCATGATTTGCAAATATTTACGGTAGCATCACGTTGTCAAATCATAGCATAATTAGGCTCATTAGATCCGTCTCGCGAATAATCCACTGATTATGAATGGGTTTTGTAAATAATTTGCATTTAATACTCCAAAATAATATATAAACATTCAATGTAACGGGGACTGAAATCCATTCCTCGTAACCCAAAACCCTCTAAATTTGTTATAAGATTTGAGAAATAGAGAGCCAGATCGGCATGACATATCAATGTTGGCTTCGGTGTCTGATACAACCAACCAAATACTCCTTTTTCAAAATATGATCCCGCTCATCCAACTTCTTCACTACACTCTTCAAAACGTCTCTATGACGACCCACTATGGGTTGTGTTTGGATGCTTGAATATGCGCCTGAATATACGGTATAGGCTTGCGAGATTCAAGTGTTTAGTTGCATGCACAAGCAGATTCAGTTTGTATCGACGGATTCAAGAATACGGTTTCGACATGTATCCATGGATACATTAAAATCGATCTTCACTTGCATCTAGAATTGTGGGATTCAAGTAATGTAGCATGGGGTCCATTTGTCAGACACACTAAAATCAACTTGCATCTGCTTATATAGCCTCAGATTCAGCACATCAAACAAAAAATCAATATACTTGTATCCGCTCATATGGTCTCCGATACAACTAACCAAACACTCTTTTTTCAAAATATGATCCCGCTCATCCAACTTCTTCACTACACTCTTCAAAACGGCTCTACGACGATCCACTATGGGTGGCGTTTGGATGCGTGAATATGCACATGAATATACGGTGCAGGCTCACAAGATTCAAGTATTGTAGCAAATTTAAGTGTTTAGTTGCACGCACATGTGGATTTAGCCTGTATCGATGGATTCAAGAATATGGTTTCAGCCTGTATCCACGGATACATTAAAATCGATCTTCACTCGCATCTAGCATTGTGGGATTCAAGTATTGTAGCATGTGGTCCACTTGTCAGCCACACTAAAATCAACTTGCATCTGCTTATATAGCCTTAGATTCAGCACATCAAACAAAAAAACAATATATTTGTATCTGCTCATATGGTCTCCAATACAACCAACCAAACACTCTTTTTTCAAAATATGATCCCGCTCATCCAACTTCTTCACTACACTCTTCAAAACGGCTCTATGACGACCCACTATGGGTGGCGTTTGGATGTGTGAATATGCGCATGAAGATACGGTGCATGCTAACCAGATTCAAGTATTGTAGCAAATTTAAGTGTTTAGTTACACGCACGAGTGGATTTAGAATGTATCGGTGGATTCAAGAATACGGTTTCAGCCTGTATCCATGGATACATTAAAATCGATCTTCACTTGCATCTAGAATTGTGGGATTCAAGTACTCTAGCACAGGTCAGCCACACTAAAATAACTTGTGTCCGCTTATATAGCCTCAGATTCAGCGTATCAAACAGAAAATCAATGTACTTGTATCCTCTCATATAGCCTCTAATACAACCAACCAAACACTATTTTTTAAAAAATATGATCCCGTTCATCCAACTTCTTCACATCTAAGATATATGATCCCACCTTCTAAAAGCAACAAAACACAACATATATCTAGGTAGTCGAAATATGGTCAGTTAGTAGGGATGGATTCAGAGCGGATACACATAGAATTGAATATGAATATCACTATTTACCACATTTTATTTCGGATTTGAATACATATATAGATATTTTTAAATACGAATACAAAATAGATAGTTTGAATCTGAATCTGAATCCAGATATTTACTAAGTTTAACTTAAAATGAATATAAAAATGAAAAGTATGAAATCTGTTTATATTTTAATCGATCAAATTCACTTAATCAACAAAAAATTTGTGAATGGTACATATAAATATGCACCACATATATAATCAATTAAAATATTGTGAACTGAATATAATCAACCAACCAACCAACCAAATATTTCAACTTAAGCAATGTAATATAAACATATTTGGTAGTTCTTTTTTTCTATACTTCAATGATGTATGTTTAGAGCAACAATAATATACAGTGCCAAACACTAAGATTATATATGTGTGTATGCTCTGTTGCTTGTATGACCATGAAGTATATAAATAGAACCATTTTCACAACTACTTCAAGAATTTGTTCAAATTCAAATCAATTTTTCGTAAATAAAAAATAAACGGCGATTTAATCATCCTACCATCTTGTATCACAATAAAACTCCCACTAATTTAATTATTCTATAATTACAAAAACAATAAACAAACCACATATTAATATAGCAATGTCATGCCATCCCGAGTGTCCAATAGTTTGATCTGTAAGAAATCCTAAAATAAATACAGATGTATTTATTTTCATAATCTGGATATCCGTTTCCATATCCATATTTACCAAACAAACCCTAATATTTGCATTTATCATTCATATTAAATTCAAATTCAAATACAAATACGAGTATGCATATTATATTTTATCAGATACGAATACTAGTGATAAAAAAATCGGCCGATCAGTCGATTAATCAATCAGCCCTGGTGCAGTTAATTTACCAGTAAATCGGTACATTAATTGGTCCACCGATTAATCGGCCGAAAACCTGATTAATCGACCGATAAATAGGTTCTGTTCTCACCTCTAGTTCCATGTGCCATCGCTGCTGCTGACGCCCTATGGTGTCGCAGCTCCGGTCTCTCCGCCGCCGCTGCTCCAAGATCTGCAACGACGTCGCTCCTGGATCTGCGACTTAGTTGGCGGCCTGGATCTGTGATGTGGTTGGCTGGATCTATGTCGAGCTCACACTGTCGCCTCTTGTGTCTGCCCTAGGTCCACGCCGAGCAGCATCGCGCATGCCGTGCGTGAGAGGAGAGAGGGGAAACAGAGAGGAGACAGAGAAGAGAGAGCTTCAGTAGGAAAGGAGAGGAGAGAGTGCGTGAGAGGAAAAAGAAAGAGAATACTTAGCTGGTAGTTGCAGGGAAAATATCATGTGTAATCATTCATTTGGTGAAAGGTTCATATGTAACCGTTGGATCGCTTGATTGGATGCACCAGATCGTTTGATTGCACGCTTACACCAAATGAATGATTGCACAAGATATTTCCTCGTAGTTGCACACCCACACCTATCCAATATTGCACAATATTTTTAATAGCAGGAATAACTATACTTAAGTAAATTTTGGACCGATTAATCTTCGACCTTCAGTTAACACTCAATTAACCGATTAATCCCTACTTGTTAGTTTACCGATCAGCTAACGATCACCGTTTTTTTAACATTGATGAATACAGATAATTCAGATATTTTAACGTCTATGATCTACCTCGGGAATCCCGCAAGCAAGCTCCCCAAAAGACCGGAGTCCCAACTAAAAAGTAGCCGTTGCTTTTTTTTCTCCCGTATCTATGAAACCAACTTCGAGTCGTCCACACGTCAGCTTTTCAGTTTTCTCGCGCTCCTGATTTCAAAAGGAAAGCGCCCGTTCCATTTTGGAGGCGAGCGCGTGAGGAAGGAAAGGGAGGAGCAGAGGAGATCAGAACGGGGGACACAGTGGAGATCGACGCGAGAACGAGATTCATGGTACCTGAGATCTCTCTCTGCTGCGCGGTCGATTTTTTGTTGGTTTGGTTTTTTCTTTTTTGTTTGTTTCGTGATTCGTCTCCGATGGTGCTGATTTTTGTGGTGGTGGCGGTGGCGGGTGCAGGAGAAGGTTGAGGCTGCGGCGGTGGACGAGGAGGAGGACGGCGCCGTCGGCGGGGAAGAGAGGGGTCTGTGGCCGGTGGAGCCCCTGGTGGAGCCTCCCGACGACGCCGGCCCCGTCGGGTGGCCCATGCCGGAGTTTTGCCCTCTCACGGTGAGCGCTCGCCGCTGATTCAAACCGCGCCCGCGTTTCTGCCGTTGGAGCTTAACAAGCGGGGCTCGTTTCAGATCGACGGGGCGGTGAAGGAGTCGTTCCTGGAGGCCCTGCGGAAGGAAGCGGCGCAGCCGCTGCCGCTGCCGGAGCCGGAGCCGCAGAGCCCGGAGTCGCGGCCGTCGAGCAGCAAGCGCCAGCGCGCCGGCACCGCCTCGCCGCCGCCGTCCAGAAGCCCATACCGCAACATCCTGCACGTGTTCCAGCAGTGCAAGCAGGACGTCGCCTGAGAGGACGAACACCGAACACGACGACCTCCACAACACCGTACAGGCCGCAACATCCCAGCATATTTTTTTTTCTCACTTCATTACGTCAAAATAATGCTTGATTTTACGATCGATCGATCAGCTTTGCAACATTTTACAGTTAGCTCTAAATTCTGATGCAACAACACAGGATAGGAAGCTATATGCTTACGTAAAGATGTCATTTGATACAGGTAAAGAACTGCATGAAAAAATGAAAAAAAATCAGAATTTCAGATTCATTTGTAATGATACCATCGGCTTGTTCTTAGATCTTCTTTTGATGTCAAAATCTGGATACAACTAATGAAGTAAACAATGAATGCATTATTGACTACAATACATTTGGCTATATGATGGACTCGAGTGTGCAAAATATACATCCATCTCAACTCGCCAGTTTGGCCAAAATCACCATATCCAAGATCTTGACTTCGTATGTGTCATCAAGCTTCACAATGCCGTCGGAGCCGTCTATTCCTATAAGTTTTCCGGTGTATCCGCGGAAGTTGCCGTTCATTATCTTGATCTTGTCGCTCTTCTTTGGCCTGACAACCTCGACCTCGTTAGGAAGAACCGTCATGATATCTCCGTCGCCCGATGAGCCGAGCGCAACGCGACAAGATCCATCCTGCAAAGTTAGATGGCCCAGTGGCATCATCAGGCATCAGCTCACAAGCAGGCAGAATGAAGACAAGCAGTGCAGTGAGAAACACATACCGTGAGCACTTCCCTCACTACACCAGGACCATCATCACCTGCTCTTAACACATTAACCAAAACATCTGGCAAAATCCAGTTACCTTCACCTTCACCACCTACAGATGGTTTTGACATGTAATTAGATGTAATCAGAGGGCAAACACATTGCATGCAAAGCTCTATGGATGCAACATTGAAAGCAAGAGCACACCTATTATAGGTGACATTATATCCATTCCAGCATTGCCTGGAGTCATCGGTTGCCCACCAGGTGTACCAGGAAGGTAGGAGGCAGAATTTGGCGTCATTGGTTGACCAACAGGAGTGGAAGGCACACATGGGCTTGGAGCATTTCCTAAGAGAGTGCAAAAACAATATTAGAACCAAACCATTGATGCAATAACGTGCAAATAACATATCCATATATACAACAGATATATGGATATCTTTCACTACCATAGCTGTTCTCTCTGGGAGTTGGAGTGTCATTATAGCTAACTCCTGGCGTATTTGCCCAACCTGATCCAGGTGTGGGCGCTTCATATGGACGAGCTGGTGGAGTTCCTGGCTGAAATTTTACACCACAGGTATGGGCTTTATAGATCTCATCCAAACAGGTCCTCAAAGTGAATAATAAACAGGACCACAAACACCTAACCTGGTATGCCGGACTGCTTCCCCAACTAGCAGGATTTCCTTCTTCCCAGTTATCCCTGGTAAATTACCAAAAAGACATGACAAACATTAAAAGTAACACGGTGAAAGCTATTTATTCTGGCCAAGTGACCAGATATAGAGAACATCAGGTATAGAGAAGCTGTAAAACCTTGGAGGGCTCATAGGAGCCCAGGCACGACTGCGCATAGGAGTCCGCATTCCATCATGAATTGGGGTTGCTGTAGAAACAGATGACTTGTCACTATCCAAAAAAATGATGGGAACAGATGGATGAAAAATGTGAATGAATAGAACAGGTGTGGTGCCTGCTATGGTGGAAAGACTAGTTCACAATGTCAATTCAAATATGATAGCCATTATTCTTTACTTCATTAAACTAGGTAAAAAGGGTGAAATGTAGTACCGCAAAACTTGCAAACTGGCATTGTGCTACCTATTTTCAATAATCTCACGGTGAACTGGTCACACAAAATATTTGAAATAAGATAAATTTTATGGTACCTACTACCTAACATTCCATCAGGTATTAGGAGCATAAATTAAATCATACCTTGATTTGCCAGTTGAAATGTGGGTTTTTTTACTTAAAACCCTCATAATATATCGCTAAACTAATCTAATAACATCATTGTCACCAAATATTTAATCAGTCAGTCCACCACCATCTACACAGACTCTTGACACTTGATTTTCATAAACCTGACTAGTAAAACTAATGATTGAGTGGCATGTGCATCTTGCTAATGCACTAAATCAACTGCACATCCTCAATTTTGCTAAGGATTAGTTGTCTTCCATGACAACATGGTTATCTCTCACTTCAAAACATTGTGTAATTATTAATTTGTCCAACAAAATCTTCATCAGGTAAGAAAACAATCCTTTTATGATCTGATTCATGGGATTGAATAGAATGAATGGTCCAAACAAATTGACTGGTGTAGTGGTATTACAAAAGAGCTTATAATATTACAGAGTAGAAGCAACAATAAACAATCAGATTGTATTTTATCAATGATTAATCATATCGACAATGTGTAAAATTAAACTCTATGGCAGAGGATTAGAAATTTTAGGAAAGAGAAGACCACAAAATGAATAATGGTGACAAAATAATTTGAAATGCTATGTCTAATGTCTTAACAGTTGAAATATGAGGATAAATGTGAACAAACCTCCAGGATCACGCATTGGTGTCTGGTAAGGATGGAGCGGAGTTCGAGACGGATGCATTGGTGTTTCACCACCCAACGAATAACGAGGTTCACTGCAACACAACCGATGTCAGCAAAGAGAATTGAACAGTTTGCCCAAATGCAAGAACAGAGAAGATTACCGGAATGGTGTTGCGACAGTAGGTGTGTCAGCAATATCATCTCTCTTAACTGTTTTGTAGTAATATTAGCACTTTCAATACATGAGAAGCCACAGAACAGAAAATAATAATATTGTTTACCTGTCACAATCTTCATTAACGAATCAAGCTCCACACGCACAAGCCCGCCAGTGACCTCTTTAACCCGCCCACGGTACCCCTTGTAAGGGCCAGATTTAATTTTGATACATTTGCCCACCAATGCATCATTCCCTCTACCACCACGACCACCTCCTCCAAACCTTCCACCATCTGCATTGAATCAAAATACCATATTACTATATCAGGCAAAGCTAAATAAAGCTACTGTCTAGCTAAAGTAATGAAGGTGCATGAAAATATGTGAATCATATCACGAACAGGAAAAGGAGCAACAGAAGTTGGATGAATATCAGCTCATACAGTTCATGTGAGGTCCTCTTGGGGGCAGCCTTCCTGGTGATTGCAAAATGCTTGCAGGAGATCTCAAAGCACCAAGCCTTGGATCTGATGTATCCATACCCTGTATCAACAAACCAAATGGAAAGTAAGGCAAAGAAAAAAGGCTCAGCATAACTGGTTAAGAAAAGTATAGGTCCAGTGCAAACATTTCCACGACGTCCACCAGGTGATCCACCAACAAGAAGGCATGATTGTGCTTTTGCACAAATAAAGCCTGCATGCTCAAGGTGGTGCCTATCATAGATAAATAATATCCCCTTATGGATGTGTTCCACTGGTCCTTGCTTTCCCTAATTCAATAAGAATAGATAAAAGTGTTACAATTACATAAGCATGCTTAAAAAACAGAACAGAAAATAAATGTGAGATGGAACACACCTTGCATGCTCCCTCAACAACTCTAACAACATCTTTAGCTGAAATCATATTGTTGGACCGATCTTTTGCAGATGTACGCCGATCAATCTTGCTTTTTATTTCTCTTAATTTTACGAGCACAACTTCTGGTCTATCAGGTATTCCTTTTAAAACCTAAAGATATACAAAGGTGATTATTGTATCTATATATTTTACTTTAAAAGAAGCTAGTGACGATGAATCTACCATCACCACTAGCTTCTCATTGACACATCGACCCTTATTGTTAGTAAAATCGATATTACTTTTTGTTAGGCTCACCCTACCTAGCCAACCCAACCATAAAACCTAGGCGTTATAGTGGGAGAGGTGGGGGCTTTTATCCATAGTCCAACATTCCCCCTACGGCGTGCGAGCCCGGCGTAGCCCGCAACAGGTTCTAGAGGCCCGGCGTAGCCCGCAACAGGTCTCAGCACACTAGATAGGTGCAGGGGAAATCACGCAGCGGAAATGCGGAAATGCGTGGCCAGGGGGATTCGAACCCAAGACCTTGGCTCTGATACCATGTTAGGCTCACCCCACCTAGCCAACCCAACCATAAAACCTAGGCGTTATAGTGGGAGAGGTGGGGGCTTTTATCCATATTCCAACATTCCCCCTACGGCGTGCGAGCCCGGCGTAGCCCGCAGCAGGTTCTAGAGGCCCGGCGTAGCTCGCAACAGGTCTCAGCACACTAGATAGGCGCAGGGGAAATCACGCAGCGGAAATGCGGAAATGTGTGGCCAGGGGGATTCGAACCCAGGACCTTGGCTCTGATACCATGTTAGGCTCACCCCACCTAGCCAACCCAACCATAAAACCTAGGCGTTATAGTGGGAGAGGTGGGGGCTTTTATCCATAGTCCAACACTTTTAAAATCAGTATACTACTTTTAAAACTGAATTACGATAAATGTTATTTTATTATGTTTTAAGTTAATTGTATCATTTACATGGTGTTCTTTTAATATTGTAATTTTTCCCATTGCAATGCATGGGCATCAACTAGTAGAACACAATGTGCCATCGAAAAAACTTAAAACAACAGTACCTGAAATGCCTCAGTTTCCACCCTTATAATTACCCCAAATGACAAGTTGCTGAAAAGTGTTTAGAAGAAATTAGGGTATATAGTGTAGTTAAGCTGTGATAACAATTTGGAAAGGTAACTTACTCCAAAAGAACAAGATCATGCAGTTCATAATCACCGATTTTGGTAATTCCTGTTGTGATCTCAGAGCTCTCCACTACATGATCCGCGAACACGCGTATCTGTGATTAGCACGAGTTTGCAGTTAAAATAAATTATATTGTAGATATCATGTGGGCATTTCCTATCACAAATCATTAATGTGGAATTGTGGATTGAGAAAGATTCACATGTTCTTTTGTCATGATTATCACTTATCAGAGTTTGCCGTTAAAACAAATTATATTGTACATATCATGTGGGCATTTCCTAATTCCTATTACAAAATACAAATCATTAATGTGGATTGAGAAAGGCTCACATGTTCTTTTGTCGTGTCAGATAAAATAATCAAGACATGACCTTCCACTTTAACAACCATGCCTGTAGCACCTTCTTGAACACCTGATACCACTTTAACATGGTCTCCAGGTTTAAAATACTTGCAAAGCTCTTTCTCATTGAAGGCTAATGTTTTCTGTAATTACAATGAAATCAATTGATTAATCAGCCTTAACTACAAACCATACATCCGAAGAAATCTGTGAGTAATATTGAGACTTGAGAGTTCAAGTTGCAAACAATTACCGGTAGATCAGATATTTTTGGTCTAATGTGGACGGTCTCATCTTCTACTTTCTCAACCCAGCCCTCTAAGTTTTCAGATCACCTTTGATGACAATGACAGCATCACCCTTCATAAAGTGCCCCTTTTTCCTATTAGCAAAAAGAGTAGACAAGCCAGGCATATCCCCATTCATGTCATCGCCAGGTTTTCTGAACTTCTCCAATTCATCGAATGATGGCTGAATATTCTGTGTGCTGATTGATTTTATTGAGACTGTTTTATAGAGGAAACCATCTTTGAACATTAAACCATCAATCATCTCAAAATACTCGCCAGAGTCTTTATCCCTCCTCCGTTCAACACGAATGTGCATCTCCCTGGTTGCAGGAGAGTTAGTGAGCAATAATAAAACTATATATCATTTGATGACATGGACAAAAAAAAACACCTGGCTTCATCAATATTAAAGAAACGTGGTGGTGCGACGAATGCTTTCTTCTTCACAACCTCCCTCCCTTCCTGAAAGTACAATGCCTCAGTTTAGAACATACCACGTTCAGAACATACAGTAAAAAAATCAATACAGCAGCAAACTGAAAATTTCAAGACAAATCAATGAGCTTGGATCATTGATATATCCAGAAAATTTAGGACAGAAGCATTAAACAAAAGCTAATGATTTTTAGAAACATAGCTTTGCAACATACCAGTTTACTAGCCAAAGCTTGTAAATCTATTCTAGGAATGAGCTTCACAGTAACCCTTTGGCGCACATTGTCAACATCGACAACCTGAAAACATGATCACATCAGTTTTGGGAAATATATGCAGAAAATATTGTGTGCGAGTATTTGAAGATACCAAAGCAATGTGACCATACCTTAGCAAGGTCACCTTTATATATACCCAGCTTCATTCGAACCCAAGCATCCCTCGAAAGATCGACAGACTTGCTCTCAACAGAGAGGACATCTGCCATTTCTTTTATTGGAACTAATGTTATTTTTGCTGAACCGTAAATGTTCCTCAGACCTTTGCAAGCCTGCATAAACCAAGTTTAGTGGGGATGAACTTCTGAAAAATCTAAAATGTCAAGTACATGCATACCTCCTTGACATGGGCCTCCTTCTCTGCTTCAACATAAATATAATTTTTTAGATGATCTAATGCGACAACTGACTTTATCTGGAGATCTTGTCTATCAATGAATTTTTGCATTAGACAAATTGCTGTCTCCCTCTCATGCCCAATCTGATGCAAAAGTTTCATATTAGTAAAGTTAATGGTAACTAGGATAAGCTAGTGGAAGTTTAGATAAGCTACAGAATGATCCTACCGCACATTTCACCATCCAGAGCTTTGGATCCTTTACTGATGGCAAGAGAGCTTGCTGCTCCACATCTGCAGCTTCCTCTGCATATTCAATATGACTAGATCTTGCATACCTCTCCCGTACTTGCCTTTCAATCTCATCAATATCCTCCTCTTCATCCCTCATAGGCATGGAACGATGTCTTGAGCCCCTAACAACATCCTCATCAGGAATGTCGGCCCCACCATCGTTGATGAAGTCTGAAAAAAGGCAAAGAAGCAGGGTTCAAGGCATAAGAGAAATAACAATGGTATTTAGTAATTAGTAAGCTCATTTATATGGAACTGGGTGGACCACTACGGCACTACTTCCAAATAACTGAACAATTCCCAAGGGAAGTGTGAAAATTTTATATTGCTACCATGAGTAACAGCCATCACAAGAGTTCCACACAAATTTCTTCTATGTATTTCTGAACCAAACAGACTGGATCCACCAACCCTCGGGAAGCGGTACTGTGGCAGGTCAATCAACTTGATGATCTAAACTCCTGATATATACAGATTGTACTGGAAGGAATCAAAAGATACCACTAGTAGTAGATGCAATGAAATAAAACACTATATCTGCTATCATGATATCAGAATGGAGGATATGTTGCATCTGGTTCTCATTGCTCCAGAATACAGTATTACTGAATCTTTTGAACTGATGCAATTGATGGGTGAGTTCTCAACTTGATACAGAGGTTTCATCAACCACTGAGTGTGTACTTCTGCACCAGTGCTGAATTATTTTATAAGTCTTGACAGTTGATGTATTTCATCAAATATCTAATTATCTAAATGAGTGTAAATGACAGAACATATGTCAGTAATACGGCGTCCGTTCTCAAATAGATGGTGTACTACAATGCATGCAGTTAAATATCAAAATCTTAAATTATTAGTAGAATAAAAAATATTAGGATCAGATGTGTGAAAATGATATTAGTAGATTTTTCATGAAAAATACTTTCATATAGTTTTACCTTTTATAATTTTTATAAATATATAGATAGAAAAAGTAGCATAGAAACATGTGCATTGGAGACGGTGTCGATGTTCAAAACGTCATCATTTGAGAATGTAGGTAGTAATTCTTAATGTCACGTGAAGTTCAAGTTAGTATTTAGTTTCATAGAGGCAGTAGTGAGTAGTGACATCAATTTAGTAAAAAACAGGGTCTATTCCAGTATTCCTCTAGGAGAGCACAAGCTTCAGTAAATGACTAACATATAGGCATAGGCATTACAATGCACTTGCAACAAAGTAATTTTCTGTGCCAGCAAATATCACTATATAAGATCAACAAGAACTCCAATTGAAGTGTAAGTTCAGCACCGAGTATCAAGCATCTAAAAGTTTAATGCATCAGAGGCACCAAAGCAACCATCCATCTATACTTTACTTTTATAAAAAAAAAAATAAAGGAAGTTATCCACCAAATCACCACTCAACAAGCTTCAGTGCCAACAAAAAATCAGAACGAATACAATTAAATTGGTTTAACTTTTAAGTGTTGGTAGCACTTGCAATTACCAGCAATTCCTCTGCCATAAAAATAATTAAGGTCAGAGTTATCTATGGATATTAAGTTTCAACAGTTCATACTTCATACCAAAAAATTAACTTCTTCAGCTTGTTGATCAGTAAAACACCTATCAGTTAACAAACCACCATCACTCAGTTACAATTCATTGCCTATGAACACAAGTAAACCTAACTAAGCCATATCAGGATAGGGGGCAGATACTAACATCAAAATTGCTGATTCCTAGTTTCTATAACAATTAACAAATATATGTATCCAGTAACTACTATTGCCTCAGTATTTCTCAGCACCCTTCACTTACTACTGAGTCATACACAGTAAAAATCATGGATCGTACTCGAAGCATGAAGTGAGATAAAATTGTTAATTTCTCGGTTATCCCCAAAATCCAGCTCGGGAAACGTCAACCAAATTAGGTTTCAGATCTCGCGAAATAGCAGAAAAAGTCAGAAATAGAGCATCGTAACGGGATCCAACAAGAGCAAGCACTCACCATCCTCGCCTTCGCCTTCGTCCTCCTCCTCCTCGTCCTCGTCGACCTGCGCCTCCTCGTCGAAGAACCCTCGAACGCCGCCACCGCCGCCCTTCTTCCTCGGGCGGCCCCCGCCGTCCTCGTCCTCGTCATCCTCCTCGTCGTCCTCGATGGCGGAGTCGTCGATGAAGTTATCTTCCCTCGACCGCTTCCTGCCTCCTCCTCCGCCTCCGCCTCCGCCTCCGCGGGAGCGGGAGGCCTTCCCCCGCCCCTCACCTCATCCTCGTAGTCCTCCTCGTCGTCCTCCTCCTCGTCCAGATTGTACGCTTCCTCCTCGTCTTCCTCCTCCTCCTCCTCCTCCACCTCGTCGTCGTCCTCGTCGCGGCCGCGGCGAGCCATGGATTCTCGGCGGCTAGGTTTTCGAGCGAGGCTTCGTTGCGGGAGAGGAAAGGGGAAGAAACTCAAGAGGAGTCGAGGGCGTAGGCGGAGGGCGAGAGCCCGCGAGGGGTCCAAGAGGCCCACTGGCTCGGCCCGAATTCGATCCGGGCCGTTGGATGCAGTGGGTGATTTAATGTATATAGATTGCGACTTACTCTTTGTTGTAGTGTAAAGTTTACGCTAACGGGTTTGCTTAGTTTCGAAGGGTTACTGATCGTAAAATGGATTTATAATGATTCGGGCATCCAAAGTGGATAAAAACATTACATCCAACTCATATTGATTTTTATATTATCTATCTTTCGTCTCTATTACAGTGGAGATGTCCAACATTTATAGGCAAAATATAATATGGTAATATCATTTTATCCTCTAGTAGGCAGAAATACATGTCTTGATACTAAGAGCGAGGGCCCCTAGTTTCGGCCTTCACGCTGAAGTAGTTTAGGACTTCAAAGCAGGTAGCTGAGCGTAGTTAGGAGGCTTCGTAGTCGGAGTGGCCTTTGTAATAACCATCCAGCCGAAGTTTGGAGGGCCTCGGAGGGAGGCTTTAGTGCTCAATGGACTCGTGATTAACTCTTAGCCTTGTGGTTTTGAAGTGGTCACCGAGTATAATTTTGGATGCTTTGCTTCATGCAGGTCAAAAGGGTCTTCGGTCGGTTGGGAGCTTCGAACCACCAGAGACCGCATATAGACAATATAAGTTGTGATTGCCTTATATACATCATTTTGTACCACTTGTACATAAAATTTAAGACACCATATATAGACAGTATAAGTTGTGATTGTCCTTATGTACATTATTTTGTACCACTTGTACATAAAATTTAAAAATCAACACAAATGACTTCTGATATGGGGAAATATCCTGTGCAATCGCTTATATTGGTGCAATCGTGCAATCAAGCAATCTGGTGCATCCAATCAAGCGATCTGGTGCATCCACTTGAAACCTAGTACTTTTTTTTACTTTTAACCCCTTTCATATGTAACCGTTGGATCTAGATTAGATGTTTTGGATAGTTTGATTGCACGATTGCACTAAATGAGCGATTACACATGATATTTCCCCAATAACTTATTGCACTCACTCACTCATTCTGACCAGGGTTAAGCTTGTCTCTTCTTGATTTGTGAGATGCATTAGTTCACTCCAAGCAAGTGTGATGATTTAGCTAGTGGTTATTAAGTTTATATATACCTGTGCAATATCATATATAATTGGTCTAATAGTACATTCATATAATATATAGTTGACTATTCAGATGCACTATACTGTTCATGTGTAACTTATTGTATCATCTCATAAAGTTTTATGAAAACATGTGTATCAATGTGCTATTAGCTCTAGTAGTAGTAGTCCACTTCTATTCTCTCCCTTTCGCTCTCTCGTCAAACTCAATACTAATTTGATGTGGTGACTCTCGCCTCATCCGTCGTTCGCTTGTCGTCGTCGTCTCCATCATATCGAAGTCGATCTGATCTCACCGGAACGTATGTGATGATGCCTTTCAAGTCATCTTCTCGACGTGTTGCATTGCCGCCACATTTCCGACGCTGTGCTGTTTGGCGCCTTAATTTATCACCATATGAGTTGCCAAACCCCTTCTTCCATGGTTCGTTACCATGGGCTAAGTATGCATCAAATAATACTGTTTGAATTAATGCTACAAACTTAGAATTTTTATCTACAATGCAAGGACAGTCATACCCTAAAAATGGGTAAACAAATTCTATATCTCTTGTAGAGCCGGTTTCTTGTATAAGATATTTCTCTCTCACGTGAATAAATCTTTTTTTACATCAGATTTTGGCCGGTACGATAATATAACTAATGCTAAGGGCCTGTTTAATACAGTTCTAACTTCGAGATTCATGTTTGATCTGGTTAAATTTTTATTGCTAGTCTAAAATAAAAATCAAATTATTCAACTAAATACCATAATACCATCAATTCGATATATATATATATATATGCTAAACAGAACATCCCAGTCAGCATGGTTGAAACTACCCCTCAACTCCTAACCATGAACACATTGTGTCTTGCCCGACATAACCAAATCCCATTGAGAACACATTGTTTAATACAATCCTAACTTTGAGATTCATTCTTGATCTAGTTAAACTTTTATTTCTAGTCTAAAATAAAAACTAAATTACTCAACCAAATACCATCAATTCATCCACGGCTCTATTATTCAAGATTTATTAGAATCAGACATGACCAGCTCCAAAAAATTCTAAATCCATAGATATGCCAAACAGAACATCCGGTCAGCACGGTTGAAACCGTCCCTCCACTCCTCCTAATCACGAACACATTGTGTCTTGCCCGACGTAACCAAATACCACTGAGAACACGATAGAACGCAACGAAGAATGCAATTGCATTAAGCAAAACGCAGTTTTTATAACCGAGCTAGCTGCTCGAAGACTCGGCAAATCGATGCCGATGGATGCGTGTCCTTGCTTTTGCCGTGAGATCCAAACCCTCCCCCTTGCAGAAGAATCCACCTGACGAGCCGTCCTTCTCTCGCGCGCTTGGCCAGAAAAGGCGGGGGAATGATTCCGTCGCGCGGAATATTCCCTCCAATGTGCGCATCTGTACTTTCGCCTCCTTCCCGCCGCTTGATTGTCTCACCCACACGCGCCCGAACCGCCCCTTCCCCGGAGTATATTATTTTATGCGTGCTAGCCAGCTCCATTTCTCAACTAAATTTTATTTACTCGTGTATCGTCACAATTTTTTAAGAATTTCTTACGTTCCGTTGTCGGTGACCGTGATGGTGGCTTGTTAGTAATATACTGATGACATATTGGTAAACCGTAAAAATTATAATGGCACAGAATATAATATTTAATACGTACTACCTCCATTTTTAAGAATTTTTTTCACGTATAATTAGGTACAATTTTTTCCACTGTGAATGAATGTGATGCTTTCATATTATTGACAAACTGTAAAAAAATTGACCATTTTTTTAAACAATACCGTTGACTTTTTGGAAGATTTGATCATTCGTGCTATTTAAAAAATTATGCAAATGTGAAAAAATATAAGTTATGTTTAAAGTGCATTCACTAATAGAATAAATTATAAAAAATTAATGATATTTCAAAAAGATTGTTTAATAAGACAATGGTCAAATGTGGTGAAAAAAAGTTAACGGTGTCATTTAAAACGGAGGGAGTATAAATTTTAAGGTCTAAAATTTATTACGTGTTGTGTTTGTGTGGATGATGCAGTTTTTTTTTCAAACCGAATAAGCTCATTAGTCGATAAAACTAATTTACGGATTAATTATGTGGTATATATTATAAAGTTAAGAATAGCTTGGAAAAAATAATCTAGCAAGAAAATGATGATAAAGAATGTTTCTTCAGCAAAACTGTCGGTGTGGACCACCACGTTAGCAAAAATTGTCAGTATAGACTATATATTACGCCAACAAAAACGTCACATAGGTTATTTGTCCGGTATAAATTAGTTTGAGGATAAACCGTCTGGTTTTTAGTTAGAAATAACGTTCATCTACAGGGTCGTGATACTTCTAGAGGTAAAGTCGACTTTTTCCTCCAAATAAATATCATTCCACCTAAGGGCCTGTTTGGCAACCAACAATCCCGGCTCATTCCCTGGGGATGGGCCGGGATTTTAGTTCAAAATCCCGGCCCATCCCCAGGGAATGGGCCGGGATTGTGGGCTGCCAAACCAGCCCTAAGTGAGCTTTGCCCTCTCCTCCTTTCAAGAAGAAAAATGCTACACCACACAACAACATTCGTTTTTTTTTTGCAATTTACAAAACGAGTCATTTCTTATGGACCAGAATTAAAACTGGATCAACAAGAATGGGGAAAACTGCCGTTAGCTCTATAGGATCCTATCTATCCAATTACTCGATCGGTCTGAATATAATGCTGCTGTTTGCTCTTATGCAAGTTGCACGAACAGCGATGGAATTGAAGGTGCAATAGCAGCAGCAGCAGCAGGGATAGATAGATAGATCAAATAATTAAATTAAAGGTCAGTGTGTGCTTCAGCTTTCTTTTGTTTTCTGCCCAATCATTTGATGGCACCAGCTCGATCTCGTCTGATGCTGCTGCTAGTGCTTTGATTGGTGCATGCCGTTCTTTTAATTTGTAATGTACGATTTTTGCGAGAACTTTGACAGAATCGAACTAATTTCTGCGAAAAATAAAGGAGCAAGGTCGTGTACTGAATAAGATCTGGTCAAAGAGGATAGAGATCTAGCTAGCTAGAGATGTATGTGTGGTTTTCGAGTATAACCAGACATGTGATCATGCTCGATCTTCAAATGATTTGAATCCCTAACATGGCATCATTACTGGAGCAGCAAGCACGATTCGTTGTATTATATTAATTAGTAGTGCGTCCGTACTAATACAATGATAAAATTAAATCTATATTTTATAAAGGGCGTCTCGCGCGGGGAGAAGGGAGTTGTGTGTGGCTAGCTGCTCGGGATATGATGGCCTACGGTTAGGGCGTCCGGCGCACGGTGAATCAGTAAGAGAGATGAAGGGTTAAGATTTAATAGAAGCAAAATAAAAGTTAAGATTTATTTTATGATATATGATAATAGAGTAAATAATTCGTCAATTATATAGTAGGATAGATTATTAAATATAATCCTAAGTTCGTTATAATATTACAAAACGGAGAGGGAGTAATAATTCAAGTAACAATGTAAGTTTTGGAAGTTTGTTAATTTGCTGATTCAATGCCTCGTGGACATGATATGGCATAGATTTTCCTCCTCTCCATCTTCGATTATGGATAGAAAATAAATCCTTATAAAATTAATAATACTTCTACCCGCATGGCAGCATGCTTCTTGCATTGATTGATAATTGTGAGTTTTTATTATTCAAAGTAGGGTTATTAAAAAAAATCAAAGTTTGAACATATATAAATCTTTCAATTCCGTATAGAATCATGTACCAATATCTTTACACCAAGGATCCTAGGGATCATATCGATCCATAGTATATGTAAACTTATGATCCGACCCTTTCTAATGACACCGGTAAAAATAAAATTTTAAAGGGTTTATTTTTAAGATATAATTATAAAAATGTTTAAAGAATAAAAAATGATAATTGTATCATCATCTGCCATCTTAGGGCTCAGTTGGACCCGCTATAAGAAAAACATACAGTTTGCCGAGTGCCAGGGAGTTCACCAAGTGCTTTCGATCCACTGGACATGGGTAAAGCTTATAGTTTTATGAGTGCCATAGGAAAACACTCAGGACGATAAAAGCTCTCGGCGAATATAACATTTGTTGAGTGCCTCCAAAAAAATGCGCTCGCAAACACTACTGCACTCGGTGAATAAACAACAAAAAAACAAATGAAAACGGAGTCTAACTTTGTCGAGTGCCACTAACCCATACTTGACAAACTTTAGGGTTTGCCAAGTACTGCACGCCCAATAAAAAACACTGACTAAATCCATAGTCATTAAATTAAATATGACACTCGACAATTAAATATGAGTGTCTCTGTAGCACTCGGTAAATCACTTTTCTCCGTAGTGACTTGCTTTTTGAGCGTGGGAGAACAAACACACACGTGTCATATTGGTCCATCCTCACAATCAACTGAAACTTTGACATTGGCATGCACAATCTTAATTTATGTCAGCTTAACCATGACATTTTGACTATTGATTTTCTAGAGTCCATACGCAACAGGACTCTAATTAAAGTCTAAACTACTTATTAAAGAAAAAAGATTAGATTTACTTCTAAATATTGATATTATTAAACGGAACAAATTTTATATAGATACTATAAGGATCCAACAACATTAGTCGGTCAAAACTGGAAAAGTTAGGCCAAAACTAACGGAAGAAACTAACTTTCATCGGCAAAATGCAACTTTCCGTCAGCATTTGGCCGACGGAGACGTCTCGATGAAAAACGACTAATTTTCATCGGCCGGCGATGGAAATTAATTAACTTCCGTCGGTTACGTCTGGCCGATGAAAATATCCCATTTTCGTGTAGTAAGAAATTATTAAACTTAGCTACATATAAGGGGCTGTTACGGTGCCCCCGTTACCCCACACGGAGGTAATAGCTCTCAACGAATCTTGGCCGTTGATTTAAACAATTTGAAAATAAATAATTAAAATAAAAAATGATAAACCGGCTGTAGCCAGTAGCACCGTATCTAACTCCTCGATCCCCGGCGTGTTTCCTGTGTCTGTGGGTCTATATAATTTATGAAGTGATTTACATCTGCGAAAATTATATTTCAACTTTCAAAATTAATCAATTCCTCCCACATCCAAGTAATTTACATCCAAATTTTAAAATTTATCAATTCAAATTTCATATATTCAAAAATAAAAACAATTACTGTCAAAAACATTAATTACTATTACATGAACCTTAAAAAACAAAAGAATGCTCCAAGGTGCTTCTAATTTTGTACTAAAAACATGATTTTAGTACAAGAAGCAGTTTTGGTCTACTCGTTGGTTCACTTCTTGTTTTTTCACAGCAAAAGAAAATTTTATAAGTTCAACCAAACACACCCTAAGACTAGCTAGTTACTAAAAATCTCTAGCTGCCAGAAGCAGAAGCATATAGGTCCAAAGCTATGTATTATATTGTATTCAACATTGATTTCATGAATATCATAGTTATCAGTGAAATATCATGCACTTAATGCACATAACAGAAAAATTACACGGTTCAATACGAAGTAGATAAGCATGTGCATTATACATTTGCATTATTCAAATTTCCAAAATTTAAAAACGATTTATTGAATAGTTCTGCCTAAATTTTCTATTTTTTCTTAAACTTAAACAAAAAAAATAAACCAAAGTCTCGGAGAAAAAGACATTAAAAAATTGCCAACAAAACTAGCAGACATTGGCGCTCGAACTCAGGTCGGCTGAATACTGCTCTGTTTAAACCTCCACTGCGATACAAGCCTGTTTTCATCCACTTGTCTTTTTAATAAGTTAAAATAATTATTTAACCCGCCTGTGCGCCGTAAATTAAGGAGTGAAATTACGAATTTCAAAACCACCCCGTTTAACCATTTGCGCGCCCATTAAGGAGACAATTAAGGAATTTAAAAATCATTTCTAGAAAGAGATATTTTTTACCCATTAAAAAATCAATTTCGTTACCCGTGGGCCCCACACTTAATGTTATATGACCGGTTACCTCTAGGAGGTAACAGGTCACCTATATTTTGAATTTCAGCCGTACGATCTAGGAATTGGATGGCTCAAAATTTTTGAGGGGCACTGTAAAATTCCCCACATATAATATAGAAATAAACAAAAATCAGAAGCCAGAAGTTACAAATTACCATGCATGCATCTTCTCTAAGAATTACCATCAACTAAATACTTGCAAATAAACTACTTGTAACCCTAAACCATAAACTATAAATTAAATTAAGCCATGTATATCTAGCTTTGATTCTCGGCACAAACCGGCAGCTAGATAGCTTCTTGTTCGTCTAGAAAGCAACATTACACTACACACTTTACAAGAACAAGATCGGCAGATCGACAAATTTGACGCCGGCCAATCTCGATCTGTCACCGATATTAATTGGTGATCGTTTTGAGAGATGGATTGCTTACAAAGTGCTGGTCGATCGAGTGGATCGGATAATGCTAGAAGGTGGTTCAAAGTCCTCAGCTCGCAATCAATGCAAAGCTCTCTCTTGGAGAGCGATCATTTTCGCCCAACATTTCATTTTCACGAGCTTGCTTGCTTATTTTGCTTAAAACAGTACTACAAGTTGAGTTGAGAGGATTAAGTAGACTTTTTCAAAAAAATAAATTGTGTTTATGTATCGTCTAATCAATACTGGTAGGTACTTACCCGTGCATCATTAGATTATCGGTATGGACAATAGTGAGACTAACTCCAATGGTGTGAGCTATCTCCTTTTTAGGTTCTGGAATAGCACTATAGCAGTACCTAACGGTCTCCAACGGCGCATCCATACCTGGTACCTTGGAGCGCGATCACTTAATTTTGGCTCACCTCCCGCATCAAATCCATACTGCGCTATTTTTAGGTTCTTCCGTTGGAAATAGTTGTAGATAGGTCTCATCACTTGACAGGTTGAGATACCTATTTCAGCTCTTGGGTTCCCACAAAGTGCTTATTACCTGTATCTGTACCCGTAAACTTTAGAAATTTTTAGGTACACCCATAAAATGCCTCATGCTAGAAATTAAGGCGGAGAACATAACTGTATGGTCAGTATCTGTCGATGATTGGCATAACTAATTATGCATGAAATTACAATCATAACAACATAGATCTATTCGAAATTATGTGATAAGCCACTCGTTAAAGGTGATCATCTTAACAAGCAAGCAAGCTCGATAACGAACCATGCATGTTGACGGTTAGTTCAGTTAAAATCGTTTGGCTCAATAACAAACAAAACTTAATTAATTAGCTTATTTATATTGTTTCTATAATTTTTTCAGGAGTACTTTAATGCATCCTAACTGATCTTTAATTCTTTTAACGGACCAAATTAATTTCTTCTACTAATCTAATAATGCATAATAGAATGTACATAAGGTAAAATCATTCGAACTTTATATATAGATGTGAGGACTAAAGTTATAATTTTTTACGTGCGAAACCTTAGCTAGCAACATAATTATATAAAAAATTCTAAAGGTAACGATGAGCTAGAATTATATAAAAAATCGTTAATGATGATTATACCTAGATTATAATCAATTAAAAGTATCAAACTATCATTTAAAATCAACAGATGCGTACGATTAATTTAAAATCCGGTAAAATCCGTACTCCGGAAAATCTAAACCGTTTTTCTAATCGTATCGTCTTCTACCTCCAACTCGAGTCTGATCTCCCTTATAAATAAGGATCTTTGAGTCCTTGACCATGGCACCCCCGCCTCCCGTCGTCGATTTGACGGTTCTGCTCTCCCCGGGCGGAGTGCGGGCGCAGCCATGAAGCTGGAAACCATGGTCAAGCAGAGGGCGGTACTGGAGGAGGAGCAGGGGGAGGAGGAGGCCATGGAGATGAGGCGGCTGGAGCTGTGGAAGCACGAGAAGCGTGATGGTTTCCACCCGCCGCCGCCGACGGCGGCGGCGCCGCCGCCTATGCCGGCCTGCGACGAGGCGACGCTCGTGCCGCCGCTCAACTTCGCCATGGTCGACGACGGCATCTTCCGGTCCGGCTTCCCCGCGGCGGCCAACTTCCGGTTCCTGAAGTCCCTCAACCTCCGCTCTATCGTGTGAGGATTTCTTTGCCCCGCTTTGCATCCGGGGGTTGGTTCTGACGTCCTTGGGCTCAGGTACCTGTGCCCGGAGCCGTACCCGGAGACGAACACGGAGTTCCTGGCCAAGAACGGGATCAAGCTCCATCAGTTCGGAATCGAGGGGCGCAAGGTAAACGAAAGATGCCAATTTTGTGCTGTTTTTACCAGATTCCCTGCTCCCTTTCATTGTCAATAGCGATTCTTACAAGATTCACAAAAGTTGGATAAAAAAAGATTGCTTTCGGTGACATACAGCGGCATGCTCTCCAAGAACTGATATAGTTGATCATCTCTACACCCTATATTGGTGGTGCTGCCACCGTGGTGATTTGGGGGATAACTCGATGCATTCCCTAGAGTGAAATCTACTCTTTTGTTTGTCGTCAACTGAATTTCCAAGAAAGGCCCATCCATCTCAGCTTACTCTCCCAGTAGTTCTACATGAAAATTTCCATTATCTAGAAAACCCGGGGAACTTTCAAATTTCACGGCGAATCGGCAGTGGTCCCTTTCAGCATTGTTAATCAAGCCAGCTGTGCTGTGGATTTTATGCAATTCTTTTTTCCAGGGACTACAAGGTTAGCAATGACTCAATGAGTGTGCATCATATTATTGATCCCTTTTGGCAGAGATCATCTCCTCTGTAGTCTGTACAGGAGAGTGGAGCTGGCTTTTCATCTCTTCATCTCTTTGTTCTGTTTCTTGTTTGAATGATTTTTTCACTGTTTCTGCAAAGTAGCAAAATCAGGAATTACTCTGATACATGAATTTCCTTGTTCAGATGGCAGTGTGAGCCGCTCAATTTCCTACTCGTGTCCTATATATCAGCTCACCGTCCTGTTCATACCCTACTCTCTTCAAAACTTGTTGCTTTTTGTTGGCAGCGAGCAGTTCTAGTTAACACTACGATTCTTGTTGTTATGTTAAAGATGCATGATTGAAAAAAAAGAAGCCATCTTGTGAGTGCTTTATGAGTTTAAAATCTTGTCAAAGTTGTTCTGAGTAAACTTCTTGGTCAATGCAGCATCTTGACTTGTTATGTATATGTCAGCCTGATCCACAATGTGCTTATTAAGCTATCAAAACTAACTGCAAATAATGTCCACTCATTAAGTTCTGGAGCATACTGAGTTAGCTGCATGGGACAAGTTGCATGAAATGTATAGAAACTTAAGCATTGATGAGGCAAGGCAAAAGCAGAAGATATATGTGGCTGTAATTTTTCTGCTATTCAGATGGTACTTAAGAATAGATATACTAGAATTCATATGCTTGTATCCACACATTCGGATGTCCAATATCTTCTTTGGTTGTTTGCTGGACCTATCTTGTTTTGTCATTGGAGCTGCCCCAGTTTTTCTAGGACTGTAAATTTGTACTAGGTACAAAAGTCGGAAGATGAAGTTGAACATGGACAACAAATTTGATAGTTCCTACTAGAACTACAAACTGATTTTCATTTATAACTGTGCCTACCATCAATTCATCAGTTGGATCACCTCACATGTTTACAATTGTCGAGCAGCGGATGAATCTGAGCACTGAGAATGACTTCCCTTTAGTCTGTGTTGGCACTGTCTGACCATTTTTGCAAAAGTCACAAGTAGGAATTCTCAATGTACTCTTATAGTCCTGGCAAAAGAACACCTGATGCATGACCTCCAGGATGGTTGACCTCATTCCCAAGTCTACATTAGTTTTGTGAGGAAAACTATGACCAGTAGATTTAGCAAAGTTGTTTTTTCTCCATTAAAAAATATAGACCCAAATGCTGAAAACGACTAAAGAAGGAAACTGGGGGGCTGATAAATAGCTCATTATCAAAGTTTTCTTCTGGTTTGCTTTGACCTTGGTGGATTTTTCTGCAGTCAGATGGCCCAAATGCCCAATCTTAGTGGGTATGACAAATTGAGAATATATTGTTGTACCACTGTGTTTCAGCAAATCTTTGTACTCCATTCTTTTATTCCAACTTTTACTAGTTCCTGACACTTTTGCACAAGATATTATAAATGCGACAGATTTAGGATTATGTAAAGCATATATCATTTTCAAGTATGATTCTTGTTACAACAATTCATTATGCGTCGCTGGTGTGAATCTCTGGGTTTTATCCAAAGACCTAATATCTCAACCGCCGATGGCTGATAGCACCTGAACTACTCTTGCTGCAGGAACCATTCGTCAATATCCCAGATGAAAAAATTCGAGAGGTGCTCAAAGTTGTCCTAGGTACATGATTTATCTAACTCTGCAGCCTGCACATATCAGACACTTGCATCACAACATTTCAGATGTCTAACACCTCTGTTTGGTTTCCCTAATCCAGACGAAAGAAACCAACCTCTGCTTATTCACTGCAAGAGAGGCAAGGTAAGCTTAGTCAGCTCCCCTACTACACTTTGCAGCTGCAATATTTTCCAAAGCATTAACTTTGCATGTAGTAGACTGAGCTCTCCATGTTTGCACATCTTCAGCACCGCACTGGCTGCGTCGTCGGGTGCCTGAGGAAGCTGCAGAACTGGTGCTTATCTTCGGTCTTCGACGAGTACCAGCGCTTCGCCGCGGCGAAGGCGAGAAGCACTGATCAGAGATTCATGGAGCTGTTTGACATCTCAAGCTTGAAGCACCTGACACCTTCACATTGTTAGCAAAATTCTCCCAAACATACCGTCTTCCTGCAGCTACTGAATAGATATTTGGCAGTGAATAATTTTGGAACCCGTAGAATGAAGCCATGAAAATCTTTGTACATCAGAGCTCTAGTTTTCTCCTGCTTAGCTCCCTGTAGATCCTAAGAACCAGACAGTTGTGGGTAGGATAGGATTGCAAGAAGTTTTTCCCCGTTTTTTCCTCGGTAATTCTTGTGAGGAATTCACCATTGTTTTCGGGTACTGAAGCTTCTGTGCTCGAGCAAGCATTGCTGGAATGAACAATCTCTTGATGAAAAAAAAAAGAGTCATGGATATAATCATGGACATTACCACCTCATTATCAACTTTGATGGCTACACTCATCTTGAACACATTGTGATATTCATTGACACCACTTCTGACAAAACCCTTTCATCAGAAGTGTTGGTCAGAGAAGATTCTGTCTATATATTCATCTGCTGTTGTGAAACATGTAATGTCTGTTAATGCACAATTCAACAACAATCAAGAGACATTTTCATGCTCCTGTTTATGATGGAAAATCAGGTAGAGAAGACCTGAAAATTTTGGCTGTGGACTGAAGTATGTAAAGCTGCAATTGATGATAGTATAATTAGGCCATCTTTAGTTGGTTAATCTGTGTATCAACTTTGTTGATGTAGGATGTGTAAATATTGAAGTATTACATAAATGGTACATTGTTAAGATCTCAAATGAAGTTATATGTGACCCTTTAATTGTTCATTGCTTCTATATGGTACTTTGTTCTCTTCTTCTGCAGATTGTGCTGCACACCAACTTCACTAACAACATTGTGTAATTGTGTTCAATTATGCAGTGCCCTAATAGCAACCTAATGCTTGGTGATGAGACTGCTCAATCCACCACTGGTGGCTGCAGTGTGCACTGTCTCATCTTGCAGCTATGCTGGCTTTGTTAATGGAACCATTGCCACATTGTATGCAGCACATTTCTAGTTAAACTTTTTTGAGATGATAATAAACACATGATGATTCTTACAATAGATGATTCTTACCTCAACTTGCAGCACATTGCCACAGCTATGTTCTTACAATAGATGATTCTTACCTCAACTTCTTCTGTGTAGGATATCCTCTGGTCTTCAACCCACATGCCCGTAATTATTGTGTTGCCTTCTCGATACCTATTCTTTGATAGGAATTGACGGTTCAAATGAGATCCTTTGCAGTTGGTGGGCCCGAAAAGGTTAACGCCCTTAGAGCATCTCCATTGTAATTGCTATCCAACTTGCTATCCTTAAAAATAGCAAGAATTGTCAAAAAGTTGTCTCCATTGTACTTGCTATTTGACTTGCTATTTTAGGGGGCTTGCTATTTCTCTCACCAAACTTGCTACATGTAGCAAGTTTGATGAGAGAAATAGCAAGTTTTCTAAAATAGCAAGTCAAATAGCAAGTACAATGGAGTGAGTAGCAATATAGCAAGCCAATTGAAATAGGGAGACTTGCTATTGCTATGAATAGCAAGTCAAAAATAGCAATTACAATGGAGATGCTCTTAGTAGATAGCACTGAGTAATTTTGCATTAATTTTCTAGTCGTTACATGGACAATCGTGCCACTTTATAGCATTATGCCACGCAAAGAGGAAATTACAGTGTCCACCTCGAAAAAGGGTGTACGACCTATACACATATATCATTTCTTCGAAAGAGGGTAATGTTGTGTCTTTTTTTAATATCTTCACGTGTAATAAAACAATGATTTTGGTTGGGGCTAGTGCTTTATGTTGGTCAATTTGGCATTATTGCAATGATACAATTTTTAACAGAAAAAAATTGTCTAACATTATCTTCACGTGTTCCAATTTAATTCATTCCTGATGTTTTCGTACGGACAACAGTATACTATGTGCAATAATGCTACACACTTGGATTTGATAGTCAAGGGTCTTTTATCCTACTTTAAATGGCGTAATACATACTAACTACTCTTGGGATAGAATTTTTTACTTTTCGTTTGCTCGACTATTTTTCAATCTTTTTTATGGCCTTTTTCCGTTTCTTTATCCTTTTAGTTCTAATACTTATTGGCCATGTGCTAATAGATGCCGGAGATGTAAATCATTTCTATTATCTACAAAAGTGGTATTTGGGTGTCATGGGTATTGGGCCATAGGAATAAACATGTACTATGAACAATACTCATAGATTACCGTATGTAGCAAAAATTAAAGATTATATTAGATTAAATATAGAAAATATGCTATTGAGAATTGCAAATAGATTTAGAGATTGAATTTTATTAGAAAGATTTATATATAATAACAATGAGAGTTAGTTTTTAGGTGTATGCTCTTGTGCATAGAGTCAAATGTCACGATGGAGTTTGTAACTCTATTTTTTAAGTTGAAGCTCTACCAATATGCTTAAATTTCTAAGTATGTCATTTTGATTATTACTTAAAAAATTAAAATTGTAGCTAGAAATTCCAACTTCATGCCAAGCAAGGCTAAAATATGTGAAGGGAAATATGATCCTTTTGAGCTTCGAATATGCATACTTGCTATGTTACCACATAGCAGCATCAGCAACTGGACAAGTGGATATAAATAGGGCTTTTTAGATATATGTCGTGCTTAAAACTTTGCAACTACAATTTGTCTACTTGGATATGTTATTCCAAATTACACCTCTCACAAAATCTAATAGCATATTTCATATTTATCTAAAATTATAATAACATATTCAGAATTCTCTAAATTTATAATGGTATAGTTCGGAGTGAATTGTAATAGCATTGCTCTAAAGTCACAAAATTGTAATGGCATGATCTAATTTTACCACATAAATAAGCTCAGTGAATATTGTGGCAAATGCACCCTGAACACACAACTGCTTCTGTAGAACACAAACACACACCTTGTTGTCATGGAACAAAGTTGAGCCAGTATACACAAGTTCCTCTTTCAAAAACTCTGGCTTGGATTCATTACAAGACACAACAAATGTGTGCCACAAACCAACACAACAGGTAACATTCGAACCTACATGTGATGCTGACTCTTAAACCTAATGGGAAACAGTCAGTTACAGGTGTCAGTCTAACAAGGCTTCTCTCTCTTTTTTTTTCCTTTTATCATCCACTGATGGCAATTGTTTGTTTTCTTTTACATAACTAAACTAACCATTGCAATTATGATAATATACAAAGCATATCTCACAGGATTAACCTTGTAATGACTAAATCAGTGGATGAATTCAGCCATGTTAACCCTTATCTGAGTGATGTGAGCTTGAGGGGTCAAATACTCTGGTGGGATGTTCAAATCATATTTTCCCCTTTTTTACAACCTTGGCCCTGTTGGTAGTATCATGGCTACACTGGCCAGCCCGGCTAGCTGCATGTGGTTTCCACACTGACATGGTTTCAAAATTCTCTAGCTATCCATGGAGCCAACTGCTATCCACCAGGCCCTTCTTCTACATTACGACTTGATTGCTTCTTTTTGGACAGGGCGCTCCGGCGAGTATAGACAATACTCTTTGGAGGGTGTTGGTTCTGCAATGCAACTTGGTCAGATGACATAACAATCTACTAGTTACACACATCTCTATACTGCACTGCAGTCAGATGGGTACAAGAATGTAAAACCTTCAAAATGTACAAACCTTTTTATCTGATGATTTTGTATCATCGTCTTCCGGTTGCTGCGAGGCAGTAGCTGGTTTCTTTCGAAGATTCTCAACACCAAGTGATTCCTGGTCATCCAACTTGCGCTTGTATGATACAGTTGATGTTGAACTGTCATCAGCATCCCTGTTATGCAGAGAAAACCTGACGGTAGGTTTTCTAGAAATAATACTGTCCACAGTGACATCATCTGATCTTTGCATTATCCCACTATATGAGTTGTTATTGACAGAAGTTGTGGCAGATTCTGAACTTGCTCCAGGTCCAGATGCATAATATGAAGTCCGCGTTGAAGCAATACAATTCCTTCTTGCAGCAAGTATCTCATGCCCACAAACAACCAAATCTTTCTGGTACATTGAAAACAAAAGCTTACATGTAAAAACTCCAATAATGCATGGCATCCTTGAGATGAACTTTGCAAAGGTATTTATGTTAATTAGTTACTTTGTAATGGCATATCCACACATCAGCATAGCTAGCAAAATCATTTTAAAGAAAAAACAACAAAACAATTCTGAGGAAACAAACAAGTCATTCTGGATAAGATATAATATTTGTCAAACATAGTTTAGTTAGTTTCTGGGACAAACGAAGGGGCCGGGATAAAAGATAAATATAATTAACAGATAATGTACCTTTGCCTTTTCTCTTTTCACGATCCTGTCACAAATAAGGCGTAATATTTCCAATTTAACCTGGCACAAAAAGGAAAATATTGTGTTAACAGAATACATTTCTCACCCTAAGGGATTCATATATTGTGACACAGAAAGTGAATGTCACTTTTACTACACAATTTTATATTTGTGATAGCTGCTAGTATTTATGCATATCATAGTTATAAAATGGATCTTGCACAAATGATGACACAAAACTAGAAATGAGTAAGGAACTTCATTAACTGCAAATTGAGAGCCAATACAACCAATATATAACTATATAAGTTATGCCAATTTACTAGTAAATTATGTTTAAGGATTCAACCAATGCAGGCATAAACAGTTAAATACAGGTTTAATACTTTTTTTTCTCTAACATGCAGGAGAGCCGCTTGTCATTTCATTCAAGAAGAGAAAATGAACCAAGTACAACAAAACACCCACTCACTGTCCCACTCAACTCCACCCAAAACCACAACATCCAAACCAACAGAACACAAAAAAATCACCACAAACTAAAAGAGAGTGACCCTGTCTTGAAACTTGAAAGAGCTATCCATCTAAAAGGCCACTGAGATCGCGCACCAGCAGCACCCCAGATTTCCCCCTCACGAGCCACTGTCCTGACCAGCAAGATAATATTTGGGGATACACTATTAAAAAACACAATAGTTCTGATGCTTCCACAGCTCCCAGGTTGAATACTTCAAATATAGTGGCCAGTGGCCACCACCCAGGATATAATATTTGACATAATATGGATTTATGGTCAGTTTCCTAGTTGAGCGATATTGGCAGGGTTGATGGAGAGAAGGTAACAAGATAAGAATTTGTTGATTGCCTTCAGCTCAACCAAATACTCCAATGATCCCATAGCAACAGTATAAAAAAATGGTCGAAAAGCAGTAATACCTCAAGCTAGCTTAGAGTATACATTATTCAAATACAAAATGCAACAGAATGAGTTCGTATTCATTCCTCATGAAAAAAACATAATTGTTTTGGACAACTTCTGGCTCTACAATTCAAATTGACAACATATGCCAGAATATGGAACTATTGCATGGTGCACATTGTAATATTTCTCTTGATGTTATTTGTACAGAAATCGAAACAAATAGTTTTGAATTGAAGATTTTAGGTTTGAAGTAATACTCTGGTTATTTTCAACAAATAAAGTATGTAACAAACATATTTACCCTCATTTGTTTCATGCGCTTGACATCATCAGGTCCATATTGTTGAATATCAGCCTGTGCAAGTTATGGATATAAGGACATGTTGACAGACTGCTATAGAAAATAAAACAGCTGAGTCTATTCCATATCATATTACTATACTGGTGGAACAATATAAATGCATATTAAGAAGAAATACAGTTTGTTACATATTCCTTCTGTTCCAAAATATAAGCATTTCTAGGTTGTTTGGCAGATATTAAGATTGAGGAGAAAAAACTATGGTGCCTCTCATTAAATGAGGGATGGTTGGGGGTAAGATGGGAAGGAAATTGAATGAGGGGTGTTGGATGTGACAAGTAGTAATCTACAACTACAAGTGCTTAGATTTTGGTACAATTTCAAATGCTAATAGTGCTTATATTTTGGAATGGAAGGAGTATTAGGTAGAATGAAAAACACACATTGACCTACTAAAATAATTAAAGTAATCCTTAGTGCCTTACCTTTCTTTGCTCAATACCATGCTTGCCACAATATGCACTGTGTCGCAACATAGTACCAACCTTTTTTGTATCCATGTAAAGACCAGCATCTCTAGCACATGCAGGATGGAAAGTAATTTGACATTCCAATGTACTGCACTGCATGGTTGAAAGAGCAAAACTTAGCAAGGCGGAATTTGTTTGTCTTCTCAATGACAATAACAGGCACAGATCGTAACTTAGAAGTGCAAACCTTCAAGCATGTGCCAACATTGTGGTGGCAGATAGAGCATGTGCCTTTATCCCTGGGAAGGCGCTCCTTAAATGTATTGAATAGCCAGTATATTACAATAAGAAAATTAGAAAGAACATATAATGCAGATAAATTTTGGTGGTGTCACCAATGAAATAAAATTATAAATACAACAGAAATGAAAAATTGCAAGCATGTACAATAGAGGAAAGAGATTAGTACCATTGCATCTACTGCATTATATTGTCCCCTTCTAAATGTATTCTCCAACAGCCACTATGAAAATGTTGACAATATATAAGAATGTAGATAAGTTAAGCAAATCAGCAAAGAAGAAAACAAATATAACAATTAAAGTACCTCAGCACAAAAAGCATGAACCCATTGTCCCTTTATAGTCTTTCTAAAAGCACCAGATGTGCCATGGCACAAAGCACACTGTGCTAAGCATGATTTTGAACCATTGCAATCTGGTTGACTAGCAGTGACAATGTCTGATGGCATCTCTTGGCAAAGTTCACACTTCCAGGGGCCTGTGGGATTAGTCACACTCCCATAGCAATCCAAGTGGACAGCAGCCTGCTAAAAATGGGGAGTTAACAATCTGCTGAAGTGCAACATGGGGAAACATAAGTGAAATACAAAGTACCTTGCAGCTGGAGCAGACAAAAATTCGATTCAGTAGGGTCTCATATCGCATGCATATATCACATGGAAGAGCATTTTCTTAGAAAACTTTGCTAGATCAAAAACACCAATGTTAGCATCTCCTGATATTTTACTATTAGAAAACGATGAATCATTTGTTTGCTGCACAGAAGCCAATTGGCTAGCTCTTGAAGATCCTGTATTTTGCAGGGAAGTCAATTGGCTAGTTCTTGAAGATCCAGTATTGACTTTGGGAATACTCTGCTAACAAAGAAAAGACAAAATTTAAAATGCATAACACATGATCAATTGAAGCAGCACAAGCACAGTATAAACCTCTTGATTGAGAATATGAATCTCTTGATTGGCAGTCTCTACAATGGGAACAGACTGCAAACAAAGAAAAAGTTAAAAGTGAATACACATAACACAATCAATTGAACAAGCAAAAACACAGTAAGAACCTCTTGTTTGGCAGGTAGTACATCATGTTCTGCCTGTTTCCTCACTGAGGTATTTCGTGAGATGTGTAGAATACAAGGGGCAGCTGCAGCCATGATAGCCTGAGCTTCCTTGTGCCTCCTGTCAGCATTCCCACGTTTCTTAGCTTCCCTTAAGTCACGGAGAAACTGGTTTGCAATGATATGGTCCCATTTTCTCCTATTGAAAGAATCCAAGTCCTGAGAAAGACTCTGGACAACCTTGGGTATCAAATATTCTGCAAAATATAAGTAGGACTGAAACATCGATTCAGAAGGAGAGTGTAACTCAACTACTGAGTTCATTTTGCAGCTGAAGGGGCACTGGAATGAAACAAGACAGCAATTGACAAGGTTGGCACAATAAATAGGAAGATTGTGCCCTTACCATATCTCTGTTTTGCATCACCAACATTATTTAGTAGCCTGGATTGAAAATAAAGTATCTCTCCTTCTATTTCGTCATGGGGTGAATGCTCCAGAATGCCTGATGATTTTGCTTTATAAATTTGATCTGCTACAGTTATGTCTGCTAGTTGCTCAAGTTTGTTGATGAACCACCAAGGCTTCGATCATGTGGAGGGCAAGTTGAGTCCTCTACTAAAGTTTGACAAGAGTATAAATTTCAATATGTAAATAGAAATATGATAATTAGTATAAGATAGTCTAGGGGGAGAGTCTGAAGGCAGTACCATGATAATATATTCCATGCTTATTCTGCTTAAAAATATGGTTCCACAAATTTCGTAACTTTTTCTTGATGAATGGATGAATATAACAGCGGTGACCATCCTGGCTGCATAGGGCAAACATGGGATTTGATGGTCAAATTATGTTTGTTAAGATAGGGAGAGAACCAAAGAAAAGATCTTCGAGGCTTTGAACCATACATACTTGAGAAAACATTGGCCAGAAATGCAATCTCCACCACAATCACCACAATTGCGGAGGCCGTTTTCTACTGAATCAGCCGAGTCTTTGTTAGTATTATCGCCCACTCGACAGCAATGGTCAAATGAAGAGATGCCTTCTTCCAGTTCTGAACAAATTTGTGTATCAGTTAAGCTCTTACTCTCACCTGTAAACAATGTACCTGTCCATAATACCAGAAGAATAATTGAGTATACCACAGGAAATGAAATAGTCATACAAGGGCAGCTGAGCAATATATTTACTACTAAAGAAGTACACCAGTGCAATTTCTGATTCTGAGGTGTCAAAATGTTATCGTCTACAAGATGAAGGCCATGCATAAGATATGCCTAATGTTAGCACATCTGATGTACTTAGTTGACTTGCCATACTGGTTTCAATTTGCATCCATACATTAACAAAATAAACATGGAATAATAGCACATAATTGCCTTGGCAATTGTAGTATTGTCAATATAAGCACTAGATTCGTACTAACAGCAGACCAGAGAAGAGCCACGTGTTTAAAATTAACAAGCAGCAAACAGACATAAGCAAAAAATATTCTTCACACAGGTAGTCTGGTAGTAGTCATACACTCAGATTGTATCTAATTCATTACCTTGTGGTGCCAAAGAACTCTCTTTAGAATGCTTCACTTGAACAGAAGGCACATGAACAGAGTTTTGCAGCAACTTGATGATTTTCAACTTCAGGCCAGGGGAGAAGGTGGATGTTTCAGGCTGCGAAAAGATAGTTTTATTTAGGAAAAAAGAACTAGGATATAAATACATAAAATTGTGACACAGTGAATTGTGAAACACATTACACATAGCTTACAAAGATATAAATATTTAGACTGTAGTTTTCTTCGACTTCTCTAGTTGCATGTACAAAGGAAAATTAACCAGTCATTTTATGAAAAATATTTCACACAAATTTTGTCAATTTGTAAAGTTGTGTTTTACACATTTCACCTATGTTGAATTTATATCATATAATTTTATCCATCAGTAATGTTATCTTGATATAAAAATATAACTACAAAACAAACATTAGAACTGAAATATAACAGTAGTAAGAATGATAAAAAAATTACAGAACCATGTATGTGGGGAAAATGAAGCTTAATAACTTGTATAAACAATTAAGGCTGTGTTGAGAACCTAGTATACACGCTCATGCAATACTAATCCACACACTAATGCAACACAGATTTGAGAACAATTTGTGATGGAATCAAATATATGTTCTAATTACCACAAGAGCAGCTTCCAGAGATTCTGAAGACACACCCAGTTCCAATTCTATATCACCAACATTGACCACTCCTTGGTCAATTAGCTGTGTAGTTAGCACAAACATAAACACAGTTAAGTACTACATATATGTATCATAGTCTTGCTTGTAAGATTAGAAGGTACCTTTCTAAGAGCTGTAGAAACATCACCAGAATTGCTCATGAGATTCATCTCTACTGTAGGTCGATCAACAGCCATATCTGTGATTTGGGTTTCTTGACTTTCTACGCTCCTAGCAGTAGATGGTGAGGTGGCAATTTCTGTCGCCTGTTTGTTTAGGCTAGATGAACTAGAGCTAGCAATTGTATTATTGATAATTTTATCCTTGTTATTACATGTAAATCTCAGCTGTTGTTTCGTCCCAGTGACAAGGCTTGCATCATCGAGCTCGACTTGTGAGGTATCTTGTTCAGCGGAAGTTTTTTCATTCTGTATTGAGCTGATTTCTCTGACCATAGAATGCTTCAAGCAAAATGCCCTCATCTCAACCTACATAAAACAAACAAGAAACTAATAACAAGCAAACCAACTAATGCAAACAGCATTTACAAGAAGAAATGGTCTAACATTGTTGTTCCCAGTTTTTCCCCATATCTCCATCTGATGCTTCGATTCTCTTGCACAAATGGGATGAAAGCAAGTCCGACATGCTCCTGAGAATACACAGAGTTAATACTCTAAACGATCATGAATTAAGCGACAGACAGTATTGTCTGCACCTGGTTTATGACATGGCAGGCAGCAAGGAGACAATGAATTGAGAAAATGTAAAAGAAACGTAATCTCTAATGAATTCTCATTATCTACAGGCCAAACTGCCAAAGAGTAATAATTTGGGGCATGGGAACCTGCTGCTTAATTCTAGGAGTTTCATCCAGAAAATAGAGTGAATAATAAAGAATAGACTTATTGACCTTTTGGGATGTTGTCAGAGAACCTTTGTGAATTTGGTAGAGGAAAATATTGATATAATGATATCCAACAGGAATAGAACCATACTTTCCTCAGTTACCAATTTACTATTTCTCAACTTTCAGGTGAAGCTGTCAAACAGACTGAACCCGTGTAACAGAACCCAAAATGTTGGCTCCTTACATTAATAGAATGGGAATGAAGAAAAAGATGGCAACGACAAGATCTGTGCATCACGAGTTGTTCATAGAGTAATTTATAAATAATGTGACTGGCTGACTGAATGCATGCACATTAGTACACTTGATGAGTTGAAGATTGTAAATTATGAATAGCAAAACATAAGGTACAAAAGTACATCTATGTATTATCCATGGCCTTTATGAATCCTAACAGATCAAGATCATGCAGACCTATCATAAAATTTATGAAGTTCGAAATTTTTATCCTTAATGAACATCTTATCAGCGCATACTACATTATTTGACAAGTGCAACAAACATCATTACATCACACCAACTAACCGAGAAAATAGACATGTCTCATACTCTCATGTGCTTTGCTTCAAAAGCAAGGTGAGCATAGGGCTGCACCCAATCCAACAAATTAGAGGCTTTGTGCTGGACACTACACAAGGACTAAAGTTCTATGGTACAAAGGAGTCAACCATGGTCATTTTGATATTGTAACGTGTTGAGTGAAAATACATACCATGGCTACATCGAATGCATGCGCCATGCATGACTTTGCAAAGACTGCACACCAATTTTGACCGGTTATCTTGGATATCTCCTACATTAGTGACTGGTTCCATTGAATCCATGTCCTCTACAACAACCTCTGGTGTCCAGAGACTACAAAACAAGTGTACAAATTTTGGGTTGTCCCCATCTGCCACTTGGTCAGAATCCCTTTTCACAGGTTTAAGAGCACCTTTCTCCTTTGGACAAAGCACACAAGGCATTACACCAGTCCTTCCTGAGTCACTGCGTGTCTGCCTCCGTGCAAACCTGATGCCCTTACACCAGGAGCACAACCAAGGTTGATCTGGCACAGCATGCACACCATAACACTTCTGGTGCACTGACACCTTGCAGCTACAACACTGGATCATCCTATTGGAGGACGTACAAATCTCTCCCAAACAACATACATCACAGGCTGTACCAGCCTCACCTTCTGAGAGCGGCAGCCGCACAAGCCTCTCAAGCCCAGCATCTGCACCCAATAACTTCCTCTTCTTGTTCGGGCGCTCTGAAGTGAGCACAAATCGGTTCGTTGCACCTAGGAGCCAATTCAATGAAGCATCCAATTCCTCTCTGTCCTGTGGTAAAGCAACGGCATCATTCCTACCATGATCGAGTTCAATTTCCACCTTCTGCTCTTCCTGCAAAATCACCTCTTGCATATCTTGTTCCTCATGCTCACCATTAGTCCCCTTGTTGATGACCAGCTCCATATTACACCCAACAAAATCTGAGCTATGTACATCTTGCTTGCTATGGGCGATGTTGCTCTCCAAATACTCGCTGTCCTTGCCTAAATTCGAGTTCAAATGGGAGCTTTCATCCTCTATAGCCACAAAAGAAGTATCATAATTCTCCCCAAACTCCTTGCCATTGCCACTGCCAACAAATGGCATAAGAAAGAACGGATCAAGCCGCCCATTAGAGAAGATTGGCGTCGGCATTAGCGACTTAAAATCGTCCCAAAGCATCTCCCGAAAATAGGGCTCCATCAAGTCCCAGAATTCCTTCGACCGGGCACTCACTTTCGGCTGCTGCTCTACTGCAGCAGCTACCGCTTCCGGCTGCTGCGCCTTCTTGTGCTTCTTTCGGACATCCCCCAGCGCCGCCCATCTGGCGACCCGAGCGGGCAGCAAGGCATCCCGGCCCGCCGCTTCCTCGCCATCGAACGGCGAGCGCAGCGACAGCGCCTTACTAGCCTGCTCGTACGGGCCGACGCCGCCCACCTCCTCCTGGGAGGCCCCGGCCCCGGCCCCTGCCCCGGCCCCTGCACCGGCGCGGCCGCCGCAAGAGGGCGGCGGGTCATCGTCGCAGGGCCCCCCCGACGAGGAGGCGGCGTCCGCGTCCACGGGCGGCGGTGCTCTCCGGCGCGGCGCCACGGCGGCCGGAGTCGGAAAACCTCGGGGAGGGGGGAGCTAGGGTTTCTCACTGGCCGCGATTTTTCCGCGCTGTTCAGATCCGCGAGCGAGAGGGAGGCCGAAGCGGAGAAAGATAGAGAGAAGAAAACTAATCGGAGGCGCCTATTCCCCAAACGGCTACGCGCACCCCGAAACCGCGCCGCTCTCTCACTGCCGTGCGGGACCCACCTGTCGGTGAAGGCACGCGCGTGCGCGTAGCAGGCGCGCCCCACCCGCCGCTCGTGGATGACAGGTGGGCCCCCGCCTCCCTTCCACGCCTCGGCGGGTCCAGCGGTCAGTGCGTGCGCCCTCCGCGCATGAATGACAGGTGGCCCCCACTTGCCTTCCACGTGTCTGTGGGGTCCGGTCGTCAGCGACCTAACTGACTGGTGGGGTAGACGCGCGCGTGCGCCGTGCACGACACCCCCAACCGATCCGGGGCGGGTGGGGCCTCCCTTTCACGTGACGTGGGCGGATGGCAGGTGGGCCCCGCGGCCTCCTCCTTTATGGGAGCCGGTGGCCGCTGTCTGAATGCGCCGGTGGGCTTCTACTTTCTGACAGATCTATGGGCTTTAAAGCCCATGAAATTTGGGCCGATGGGCCCTGCTGTGGAATTTTTATCAATAATATATTTGTCCATAAAATTGTGTTTTTGGATCGCATCGTAAAGTGTCGAAGGATGAGGTGGAATCAAGTGGAACGGATTGTTCCCATAAACAGAATATTCTCTATAATTAAACCGTGTGGTACTGATTTTTTTGACGAACGAAATGGTTCCGAACCATCTCATTTCATTTCTCATCGTACATCAAACCAAACTACCTTAATGGTTGATATGGGTCTAACCCTTTTTTAGTTTCTAATTATCTCGCTTTCATAATGTTTTTCTCCGAGTATTTGTTTTAGAGGATTTATATGGCTGCGTATCTCTACCAATATAAAGTGTGAACTTCATCCACAGATTCCGTTCGCGTGCCTCACTCCAACCCCTCCTCAAACCCCTCCTCACACACTCGTCGGCCACGTGTCCCGCAAGCATGCCTGCAGAAATGCATAGGAAGAAAAAGAAAAAAAGAGAAAGAAGAAAAAGAAAAATATACTTTTTTGTATCTCAGTATTTTAATTTCTGTATTTTGTGCAAAAGTATGAATTTTGTTCACGCAGAAACTAAGAATTTTGCGCAAAGGCCTTTGGATTTCTGGAAAATCACACAAACTACGAATTTTGCATATAGACAATTAAATTACTGAAAATTTTCTTATCATCGTAGTAATAAAATAAGCTCTGTCATAAAGTACGGATCCCTTACTAATACTAGATGATGTCAATTTCATTAATTGGTTGCGAAGAGTGTAGCAACAAGTTGAGAAGTAACCACAAAGTTTTTTTTGTTTTTGTGGCTGTGTTGGTGGTTTGGTAGTCAAGGAAGCATATCAAGTAACACCACAATTGCTATGCCAAGTAACTTTCATGCATAGTATCTTTGCTACATATTTCAGCATTTCAGCTATATTTTATCTGTCTCAAAATATAACCATCCTTTTTATTTCAGCTATATTTTATCCGTCTCAAAATATAACCCTAATCTCTCCCTCTACTGTTACAACGGCGTTAGGAAAAATGGGCCCGCGGAATTTTCCCGCTTGTTTGCCGAGTGTCTCAGCCGTGACACTCGGCAAAGTCTCGTTTTTGCCGTGTGTACAAGGTTTGCCGAGTGTATATTATGATACACTCGGCAAACTCAGTGTCCGAGGGAATGCACTCGGCAAAGCCACGGGCACTCGGCAAACTATCTATTTTTGGTAGTGGTTGGTGGGTGTGTTGCAATAGCTACACTACAACAAAACAAAAGATTTTCGTCGGCCAATATAACTTCCGTCGGCTTTTGGGCAAGCCGACGGAAGTTAAATAACTTCCGTCGGCCTCCACGAGCCGACGGAAGTTAACTTAACTTCCGTCGGCTTCTGACAGTGGCCGACGGAAGTTAGCGGGGATTTTTCCTCGGCCGCTCGGATCCCCCTAACTTCCGTCGGCCCGCATTAAAGCCGACGGAAGTTAGCTAACTTCCGTCGGCTTTAATGTTGGCCGACGGAAGTTAGGGGGCTTTTCCCCCAACCGCGCGCGCGTACAGGGAGCCCTAACTCCCTGTACACGCGCGCACTCCCGCCTCCTGCGCCTGCCGCCGCCGCCCGCCCGCCGCCGCCGCTTCGCCGCCCGGCCGCCGCCCGCCCGCCCCCGCCGTTTCGCTGCCCCGGCCGCCGCCCGGCCGCCGCCCGGCCGCCCGCCCGCCCTCGCCCGCCCGGCCGCCCGCCCGCCCGCCGCCTCGGCCGCCCACCCGCCCGCCCGGCCGCCGCCCACCCGGCCGGCCGCCGCCGCCTCGGCCGCCCACCCGCCCGCCCGGCCGCCGCCCACCCGGCCGGCCGCCGCCCCCCCGGCCGCCGCCCGCCCGGCCGCCGTCCGCCCGGCCGCCCGGCCGCCGCCTCGGCCGCCCGCCCGGTTCGAGGTGTCCTCGTCCACTCCCCTCACCTGATCGGAAGCGACCGAGCCTTCATCGTCTTCGTGAGGTCCGTGCTTCGTCCCGATTCCACTGTAGTCGTCGCCATTTTTAGTTAACATGTCGCCATTTTTTGTGTGTACTACATGTGGCATGCCTTGAGTAGTGTAGAGTGTTGCAGTTGTTGCTGCAACGTCCACTTGGTGCATGCTTACTTAATGCTTAGTAGTTGTCATTCACACACATATATATACACATGAAATTTTACCATTCTTAAAAATAATACTGGCGAGTTGCGAACGTGTCGATAGATGGTCATATATAGCATCATAGGACGGATTAGCGAGTAATTAAGTAGCTTTTGACGGGTTATATTCCCTGGCCAATGATTGGCTTCAATTCGGCTAGCTATGATTGTTACGTTGGCCGGGTAGGCTTTCTGCATGATTTGAGTGTCACCATCTTGACCTGAGCTTTCCCGCGTAACAGTTGACAATTTGTGCGTCACAATCAGCGAATGCGTGTGTATATTGGTCTGGACCAACAAACATTTTTGCTCATAAGCCTACACTCTGCACTCTGCACCAAGTGTACCCTGGCATAAAATATCTCTGTGCAGTGCTTATCTAATAATGTAGGGCCTAGCTAATGCATACCACCATCATCTCTTGCATATCTCTCCTTAATTAAAAATGTTAATTAACCTAGATTGAGGCATAATGTTGTCTTTTCAGTTTTCTTCGCCCGAACCAAAATGTGTATTATCCGTTTCTAGGCTTTGCACATAGATGTGTTAATCTTACAAAGGTGTAAGGTAAAATCAGCAAACATGTAATGCCCTAATGAGATTTACTTGTTTATTTCATGAAGACCTATCTGTATGTCTTGTATGTCTTGTATGTGATGTTTTGTTTTAATATGCAATATATGTTGTGATATTATGTATATATGATTCTAATTATATTATTCTATTAATTTATAGTTTTTTTTTTCGTATGCAATTTTTTATTTGACAACAACGTAGATAGTGTAACGAAACCTATGCGTCACCCGTTTCGGACCAACATGTCTCACACGTGTCATGCGTGTGAGATGTGTAGGTCCGGAATTGTCCCTTTTTGGACAGCCTCGGAGTGGGCGACAGAGCGTGGTTTTATGATGAGTCATGAGTCCGAATGAGATTTCAGTAACATAACCTTGTTGTTCTCCATTGCACCACTATCAGGCGTGCAATTGGAGAACAGCGGGGTTATGCTGCTGAAATTTCGTTCGAACTCATGGCTCGTCATAAATACCACGTTTTGTCGGTCACTCTTGGGTGGGTTTAGGACCTATCTTTTCCTATAGACCATGGTTGCCATGGCGTCGCCTGCGCCGACTAGACGTCCAGGCGGTCACCGCCGGATGTCATGGTGAATCGCGATGCCGGTGGGCTCTGCTTCCCCTTGCGTCGCCGGCCGCCCGGCCGCCTCTACTTCCCCTCCGTTGTCCGGAGGCGGAGGCGGGGGGTGGCCAGGGTGTGTGTATGTTGCGAGCCTCTTGACTGAATGAATGTTTTGCATATAGAATGGCTGAGGACGACCGACGGTGGATGTATAGTGGTTGGATGAAAAGTGGAGCTCACACGAGGGAGTGGGTAATCAACGCTGAGAAATTTGTTGATCGTGCATTCGCTTTGACAACAAACACTCCCGCGAGGTGCCCATGCATGAAGTGCAGAAATTCTCGTTGGCAAGACAAGAGGACGATGTCGTTGCATATTTGCAAATATGGTTTCGTGCCAGGTTATGAAGTTTGGTCTTTTCACGGCGAGACAGGCCTTGAAAAAACGGTATTAGTAGTGGAAGAAGAAGATGATAGCGTTGCTGACGATAGGATGGATGAGATGGTTGATGCTATACGACCGGAGTTTGAATCAAACCCCGAGGATCCTCCAACACCGGAGGTTCAAAAGTTTTTCGACATCCTTCGAGCTTCAGAAGAGCCATTGCATGAGCACACCACCGTAAGCGTTCTCGCTTTCGTGACTCGTATTATGGCTATTAAGTCAAAGTTTGCATTTTCAAACAATTGTTATAAGGAGCTCTTGAATCTGATCAGCGATATCCTTCCTAAGAACCATAAGGTGCCGAAAGACATGTATCAGTCAAAGAAAATGCTTTCTGCTCTCGGTATGGAGTATGAGAAGATTGATGTGTGCCGAGATAATTGTATGTTGTTCTGGAAAGAACATAGTAATGAGGTGAAATGCTTAAAATGTGGTAAACCGAGATTCGTAGAGGTCGTAAATGAAGACGGAGAGAAGGTGACGACAGAGGTTGCTCATAAGCAACTTCGTTACATGCCTCTTACACCTCGGGTGAAACGATTGTTTCTATCAAAGAAAACCGCTAGACATATGCGATGGCATAAAGAAGGTGTACGTGAGAATAATGAAGTAATGGTGCACCCATCTGATGGTGCGGCATGGAAGGCTCTAGATGATTTTGATGCAGACTTTGCTAGTGATGCAAGGAATGTTCGCATCGGGTTGGCAACTGATGGATTCACCCCTTTCAATGTAACGGCATCGTCGTACTCTTGTTGGCCCGTGTTTGCTATTCCATACAACCTTCCACCTTCATTTTGTATGAAATATGAATTTATGTTCCTGTGTCTCATTATACCCGGTCCAGATCATCCTGGAACACGACCTAAACGTGATGTTGAAGCCCTTAATTGAAGAGTTGAAACAATTGTGGAAAGGAGTTGAAGCATATGACTATGACCAGAAACAAAAATTCAATCTTCGAGTTGCGTATCTGTGGTCGGTTCACGATTTTCCGGCATACGGTATTTTTTCTGGTTGGAGTTGTCATGGAAGGTTGACATGCCCGATATGTGCAAAGGACACAGATTGTTTCCGTCTGAACTTCGGGGGAAAGATTTGTTACTTTGATTGCCATAGATGCTTTTTGCCCATGAATCACCCATTTAGGTTACAGAGGAACAATTTCAAGAAGGACAGCATTGTTGTAAAGGGACCACCAAGGCGTTTAAATGGTACAGAAATCGCTGATATGCTGAATGAGTTGGTCCTTAATGAAAATGAGGATGGATTTGTAGGATTCGGAACCGAACATAATTGGACTCACATATGTGGTTTATGGGAACTGCCGTACGTCAAATCACTAATTCTGATGCACAACATTGACGTTATGCATCAGGAACGTAATGTTGGTGAAAGCATTATAAGTACATGTATGGATTTTACTGACAGGACAAAAGATAATGTAAAGGCGAGAAGAGATTTAGCTGAGATTTGTAATCGACCAACCCTTGAGTTGACGAATAGTGGTGGCAAGCCACGTGCCCCATTTTGTTTAAAACCTAAAGAAAAAAACAAGTAATGAGGTGGTTGAAAAATTTGAAATTCCCAGATGGTTACGCCGCAGGATTTAGAAGAGCTGTGAACTTGAAGACAGGGAAATTAAATGGATTGAAAAGTCACGATTACCACATAATAATGGAAAGACTCCTTCCTGTAATGTTTCGTGGGTACCTGAATGATGATGTGTGGAAGGCGTTAGCTGAGCTGAGCCATTTTTATAGACAACTTTGTGCGAAGAAATTAAGAAAGATATGATGGAGATGCTAGAGAAAGAGATCCCGGTACTTTTATGTAAACTGGAAAAAATATTCCCTCCAGGGTTCTTCAATCCAATGCAACATTTACTGGTTCATCTGCCATATGAAGCTAAGGTAGGTGGCCCTGTGCAATATAGGTGGATGTATCATATTGAAAGGTCCCTAAAGAAGCTTAGAGCGATGGTTGGTAATAAGGCCAGAGGTAACTTTCAGATTGTTTTTTATGCCAGTTATAAACTATTACTAATTGTTTCAATACTGTTTTGTAGGAGGAACAACACTTGGAGAGTGCGGGTCATGAGGATGATCGGCCGGTGGGTGGCGGGCAAGAGGGGGATGTCCCAGAGTGTGCGGCACAGAGGGATGACCCAGAGGGTGTGGGGCAGGGGGATGACCCAGAGGCCGGTGCGGGGCAGGGGATCTCCCGAGGGTGCGGGTCAGGAGGAAGGTGCTGAGGCTGCCGGCGGGTCCTCGGTAACTTTCAGGACGAGTCACTTGGTCGCTCCACCAGTAGTCTCTTCCGGTGGAGCCAAGATCGAGATTACGCCTGTTGGTGACGGGTAAGTGTAATACTCTTCTGTTGTTTTGCTTTTGTTTTCAAAAAATTTCTTTCACTAAACTAATTAACTTTATTTATTATGTATTTCTAGATCTTGGATTGACTCTCGGTTCGACGGCACTTCGAGGGTCAGACAGGTTAACCAGATATTGGGTAACCTGTGCCGTCTGCACTACCCAGGGATGCTGACAATGCCGACCGGTGAGCGGGTTCTATGCCAAACATGGGACCAGTACCGGTTCGCTCCTGACGGGCGACACGGAACTGCTCAGGGGCGGTGTCTCATGACTTCTGGGTATGCAAGTGTTTTTTCAATTTCTTTTAGAATTTTCGAGTTACAACACTATACTAATCATTATTTTTGCAGTTACGCTTTTGCTTGCCAGAAGTCGGCAATCACCATAACCATGCGCTTGTAGTCTTCAACAACAATGCGCATAAGGTGGTGAAGGACGCCATTTCGTATGCCCGCATTCAAGCGAACAATGCTTACTACAAGGAGAAGCTAGGGCAACGAATGAGCAAGGCGACGGGCTCATCGTCAGTCTATTTGACTGAAGAAGAATACCGTTCGGTAAACAATTCTAACTTTTTACCTCTTCGATTGTTGAGATTTGTTGTCATATAATACAAATAGCATCTCTGTTCAGGTGAGGATTCCGTGGTTGGCAAACCGCGAGGACGCCTATTTTGAATTCTGCAAGATTTGGTCTTCAGATGCATTTAAGAAGACTTCCGAGCAGAAAAGACAATGCCGCGGGACGGATCCGAAGCACAGATATGGTGCCGACGGACATATTCGCCACGCTAAACGCTTGGTAAGACCGATCTGTCACTCTCTAGCTATAGATACATTGTAATGCGACTAACTCATTTCTAATGCACAGGAAGCTAAATCTGGCAACGTGCCAAGTGACATAGAGGTGTATACCTCTGGTCACAAAGGAAGCGATCCGGCACAGCCAGATGTCTTGTGTAGCCAGACAGCCACGGACCATTTGGTGAGATGTTATTAAGAGTTGACGTAATTTCATTTTTCTGCGTCTAGCTAATCGGACATGTTTTTTGCAGGCGCAGTATGGTGAACACATGGTTCGACTCCATGGAGAGAACTATGATTGGCGGAGAGAACCTGTGGACCAAATGGCCGTGTACTCCAGCGGAGGTGGCAAAAGCCATGGACGGTGAGACAATGTTTTTATTAATGTTTTGTGTATGGTATTGTGATGGTAACTAACCCCTGTTAATGTTGCAGGTACTCCATGTTCAATGGAGTTATTGACTCGAGAGCGGTGAGAGCTCAGAAGTCAGCTCAGTCGTCGCAGAGCTCCGTCGGAGTTGGCTCCAGCCGTCGTCGCTCAGAAGAAACCCCGGAGATGGTTCGGATGAGGGAGGACATGAGGCGGCGCGACGAGCACTACAAGAAACAACAAGAGTACTATACCGCCTGCTTAGCACAACAGCAGGCGATGATCCAAGTAAGCTTACTTTAGAGTGTTGCAGTTCAAAAGTATTCAGAAATAGGTTTAGAACTAACTGATTACATTACAACATGTGTAGCAACTAGCCCAGCAAAACAGTGGATTTGACATGTCCATTTTCCAACCACTACCTCCCCCCGCCACCACCACTATCTCCTACATCACCTGAGGTACCTCCTAAACACTTAAGTTAGCGTTTAGAAGGGTAGTTGAGTTCGTTTCTAATTTTGTCTATTCTTCAGTGTTTCCGTACGCCTGGTCAAGATGGAGCCTCCGGGGCAAATGTGGACGAAGCGGGAGGCAGCGGCGGCGCCCATGACCCAAATGTGGGCGATCAGTGAGTATATGGACAAAATGACTTTGTATGTGGCTCTCGCTGTGTTTTGTGAATTTGTATGTGAGTTTGGATGTTATATGTGAATTCAGATGTTTACTGTGACTTTGGATATGAATTCAGTTATATTATGTGATTTTGGATGTGATGTGTGAAGTGTGGATGTGATTTTGGATGTGAGATGTGGTTTTGGATGTTATATGTGAAGTTTGAATGTGATTTTGGATGTGAAATGTGATTTTGGATGTGTATGATGAATGTATGTGAAATTGTGGTTGGATGTGAGTGTGAGTAGGGGAACCAGGAAAAAATAAAAAAAAAATACCAGGTAACTTCCGTCGGCTTTGACCATAGCCGACGGAAGTTAGCTGGTTTCGGCCACGTGGGCAGAAAGGCTAACTTCCGTCGGCTATGGTCAAAGCCGACGGAAGTTAGCTGCCCCTAACTTCCGTCGGCCAGCCTGGCCGACGGAAGTTAAAGCCCCCCTGGTGACGTGGCAGAGTTCGGGGCTAACTTCCGTCGGCCACGTGAAGCCGACGGAAGTTAGCTAACTTCCGTCGGCGGCCGACGGAAGTTAGCTAACTTCCGTCGCCGCGCTTCCGTCGGCCAAAGGCCGACGGAAGATAGCGTTTTGCCGACGGAAGTTGGCTTCTTCCGTCGGGAAAGGGCTAACTTCCGTCGGCTTTGGCCGACGGAAGTTGCCTGTTTTGTTGTAGTGCTAGCTATGGAATTTTTTACGAGAACTACATGGTGCATTAACGAATGGTGCTTTAATATTTTTGCCTCATTTTTTAGTAAACACCTTAAAACTTAGAAATGACTATAATTTGGAACGGGCGAAAGTATGAGCATGTTTGTTTCAGTTTCTAGCCACTGCAGCTACTTCTAGAATCTAAAACGGAAACAAACGGTCTAGATTCTGGACTCAGATTGTGAAAATCAGTAGCTACATAATATAGAAATGAACTAGAATCTAGAAGTTAGAAAACACCAGCTACTCAGACTAGCTACCTACTGAGAATCTCTACATGTTAGAAGCTGAAACAAACAGGCCATATGATGAGAAATTTTATAGTCCTTGAGGAGGCATCAGGAGTACCACATTTTTCAGTGTTAATTTTGGTACCTCTTGACATATGAGGTACCAAAATTAACATTGAAAAATATGGTACCTGCTGGTACCTCCTCAAAGACCGTAAAATTACCCCCTACGATAGGCAGCTTAAATGTCTACTTGTGAATATCGTGACGCCCCATTTACAACGAAAGGAATTGGCCAGCATTTCTTTGGTAGAAAGGAGGCGTTTCTAATTAACCAGCAATCAATCGAGCTGATCTGTGTTTCACTTGTGCAGTTTGACGTGATATATGTTCAGATTCGTTACCATGGATTAGCTAGCTAGAATGTTTGGTCAGGTGCACAAGCCAGATTATTGGTTGGTTTGCTAGCTTAAGTTGTTGCGAAGACTCGAGATTGATGATCCTGATGTTATATCGAGTTTGTTCTTGAAAAAATTGTTGTGAGCCATGGGCTACGAAGAAATTGAGAAATTGTTTGGTTGAAATAACTGTAGATTAATTGTTATGTCGTACGTTCTTAAAGAAATTGTTGTGAGCCTTGAGCTGTGAAGAAATTGAGAAGTTGTTTGGTTGAAATAAATGCAGATTATTTTGCAATTTTGGATGTAAATGATTATAATCATGAAATTTTATAATGTTTATACTAAGATTATACATTTTTAAACTACACAAAAATATATATTTTACTAAAATCTCACATTTTCAAATTTTGCATGAACTGGTATGTTATAATAGCATGGTGGGTAAGAAACTATGAAAGTTAGGGTCCCTAGCTTTCATTTTGTACTATAAAAAACTTTAGTTTTTAAAAAACTGATTGTTATTTTTTTGGTTCAGTTTTTCAGTTTGTTGGCCGGGAAGTTGTTGGAGAAGTTGAACCAACACAAACCTAATTAGTTAAAAAATTAAGATTACGAGAAAAAAAATAGACAATTTACTTTATATCCCAAAATAGCACAGACCTATAAAAACAGCGAGTTCGGCCAATAACATGCAAGAAGAATACCAGTTCATAGAAAAACTCCATTATCAATTGATTTTGTTTTGAATAGGCCACATGGGCTCGACCTTGTTTGAAGGTCATGGTGTGTCGGGATGTGAACGAGAACTTCCCAGCTTAACAATGGAGTTCTGAGGAGATTTGGTGCCAGCTAACTCACATCCCTTTCACAATTGATGACGATTACATTCTTTCATCAACTATCATAGTGTGATGTGATGATGTAAAAACAGGAAGAAATGTGTGTTAGCATCGGCTAATTACAAGAGCATGGATCACGCGATTCCTCTCGGCTTGCTCCTACGAACTGCAATTTTTTTTAAGAACCAGAAGACACTACGGGAATACCATGTTTCGTCGAGTGGAAAAGAGGCTTCGCCGAGTGCTCTACGCGCTCGGCAAATAAGGTTTCACCCGTAGTGATTCTACGTTTAGCGGTGATCTCCGAAATATTAACCCCCGGATGGTAAGATCATATCACACTTGCAATTGGAGTTCTGAATCCGATGCCGCTTCATATGCAAGATCAGGAGAGGTTTCAGACTGAATTTCCAGAGATGCACGATATGGCCACATGTATGCAAATCCTAGCAAGAACGCACCATGCATCGCCGACGTATGCATCAGCATGCACTAACATAACTTTGCCAATGTACAAGCATTGCTGCCATGCATGCCACCATCATTCTTGCTAAGCTGCTAATCCCTGAGGACATATTTGTTTCGGCTTTTGATGTTTGAGATTTTTAGTAGCTAACTGGCCTAAAAAACTAGATATTTGGGTATTTAGCCGACGAGAATCTAGAGAAGCGGGTGTTTTCCCAGCTTCTAGATTCACTACTACAACCGGCACTGCAGTGGCGTTGGGTAAAAACACTGTAGTAGCGGGCAGAAACCGCCACTAAGTCCAAAATCTAGATCATTTACTTTAACTTTAGATTCTAGAAGTAGCGACGATTGTCAGAAGTTGAAACAAACGGACCATCGGTTTTAGACACTCCTAGCTAGCTAGATAGACTGCTCACCATCTCTTCAGCTAGATGCATATCTCTTCAAAAGCTTTGTGGGTCAGACAAGAGCATTAGCAACATTTGTGTTTAGTTAAAATGATCACACGTGATTGTTGTTTATTCAACCACTCATTGAGAGTTCCTCTGTTAGTTAGGGGATTGAATTATTTGTGGGTGCCCATCGCTGCACCATCAGAAAAAAAAAAGTATATAAAAGACACTGGTTTGATTCATTGTAATGTAAAGTATAGAATTTTAGATGTCTATGTATTTGTTTGTTTCAGTTTCTAGTAACCGTAGCTAGTCTGGGTATATAACTGATGAGAATATAGAAAATTGGTGTTTTTCAACTTCTGGATTATAGTTTATTTTCAGATTCTAGAGCTACTGATTCTCACAATCTGAATCTAGAACCTGTACCGTTTGTTTCAGCTTTAGATTCTAGAAGTAGATGCACCTGCCCGAAACTGAAATAGAAGGCCCAAAGTTCTTAGGTTAGGTTATGTTATGTAGCTTTCGGATGGTTGAAGGAAGATGATGTGATGAGATGATAAGGGATAGGATGGTTCTAAATGAGATAACGCTCGATAATGTCATACAAGCAGGTCGTTTGGTTGAATATATAAGATGTTATATGATTTTATTTGGTTGATTGTATGGAATAATACACGATGACACAACTTTATATTTGGTTTGAATGAATGCATGGACTTAGAAAAAATCGCATGTAGATAAAAAGTGGACAAATCCATTCTAGATAACATCTAGACGACGATGTTCGTTTATTTTTGTCGTATATAGCACGTGTATTTCTAATTATCGTAGGCTTATAATATAACTCGATAATTATATTAAGATTATTAGTATGTGCCAAAACTTAGGTAAATTTTATTCTAGATTATTGACGACTGCACTCAGAAAATGCACATCAATACATTATAAAAATAAATTAACTTATGGAATCTAGATTATTATTCTATGCAAGCAAGATTGCACCCATTGCTCTTTTTTTCTCATTTTGTTACCGTTCGCTATCTGAAGATACCAATGCAATCGACTTTTTCCCTAAAATGATCGAAGTGTCCCCTAAGTGGATGTAATATGGCCATTAAAAAATCAAGTGGATGGAGTGTGATTTCTTTTCTACATTCTAGATTTCTAATTACATGTGCCCATGTTATGTGGTTATATTGTGAATCTTGGGCCTACAATGTCCTCCACGTCACATCGAACTAGCGGCGACAGTGGGTGACCGACAACGACCGAGCGGCGGTGATGCGCGTAGGTCAGGTAGGGGGCGAGTGGCGGCTGCATGGCGGCAGCAGGTGAGCAGGCGCTAGAGGCGGCGGATGACCGGTGGCGGTGGCGATGGCCGAGCGGTGGAAAACTGGTAGTGGTAGCGCATAGGATAGGAGAGGCCATGAGTTACTGAATCTGGTGGTGGCGATGGCGGGCAAGCGGCGGCCGCCTAGCGATGGTGGACATCCAACAACGCTTGCAATGACAGACAAACATGTGCTAGACTTAAGTCTTGTTTAGATAGCACTTACTTATTTTTAGAGACCGAAACTTGTTTATTTAGTAAGAACTAAAGTTTAGTTCCCTTATTAGATGTAGAGACTAAAGTCTTATACAATAATCATACATTTTTTTATCCTCCTAAACAACCATAAATGAGAATAGATGATGTTCATGGTACCTTTTAGTTCTCATAAATAACCTTTTGGTGATTTATGGACTAAAATTTAGAGACTAAAATCTACAAGAAATGTTGTTTGAGATTTTATGAGATTAAACTTTAATCCATAAAAAAAGTAAGTGTCCAAACATGATCTTATTCAAAAATCTGAAAATGAACTAGACTTTTAGACTTTTTAGCATCTTTTTTGGTAAATGTGTAAAGCCTAAAAGTTGTTATAAATTGGGACAAAGGGAGTACATTTTAAAACTAAAATATAATCATATAAGATCTTGTTTTATATATTAAATTATAATAAATATAACTACAACTATATGATTAAATTTCAAATTAGATAAATGATTTAGGATAAGTAATTTAAATATATTATAAACAAAAAAATCAAACCAACCTCATCTAAATTATCTCATCCAAACTCATCCATCATTTTTATCTATTCACTTAGCTAATAAAATAATATTTCTATAATCGGTCATTTCTATGTGAACAGCATTGCAGTGTGCAAGTGACAGCATGTAGCATGACACGTGGCACCACCCCGCCACGTCACTGTGCTGACGTGGCTCGCGCTATAAATGCGCGGCTCGTGCGCGCTCCCTTCGTCGATCGCCGCGGCTTGCGAGAGCTAGCAGACAGCCAGTAGATAGAAGAAACCAATCAGCTTCATTCGCAGCTAGCTCGCCGGAGCTAGCTCGATTGTGTGTACGTGAGCCAGCAGCTGGCAGGCGCCCTGCAGGCCGGCCACCGCCGCCGCCGGCCACCTCGCAGGAGCTAGCGAGCGGCCGGCCATGGGCGGCGTCGTCGTCGGGAATGTGCTGAACGACGCGAAGCCGTACGCGGCGATGGTGCTGCTGCAGGTGGGGTTCGCCGGGATGTTCATCGTCTCTGTCGCCTCGCTCAAGCGCGGCATGAGCCACTACGTCCTCGTCGTCTACCGCAACCTCGTCGCCACCGCCGTCATGGCCCCCTTCGCCCTCCTCCTCGAGCGGTAAAACAACACTGCATGCATGCACACCCACGCGCCTGCCTTTGGAGCTCTGAATTTTACCTCGATCTGCTGCTGCATGTTAGGGGAGTGAGGCCCAAGATGACGGTGAAAATCTTCGTGAAGATCGTGGGGCTTTCCATGCTCGAGTATGTGACCAATGCCAACTCAATTACCCAGTTCCAATTGCACTTAACTTGCAGTAATTAATTAAGCAGAAGGAGGATTAGTTAATCTGTATGGATTCTATGTTAGGCCTGTGATAGATCAGAACTTGTATTACACCGGCGCGAAGCTGACCTCCGCCGGCTTCGCCTCCGCCCTCGTCAACATCCTCCCCGCCGTCACCTTCCTCATGGCCGTGTTCCTCGGGATGGAGAGAGTGAAGCTCCGGAGCCTGCGCAGCCAGGCCAAGATCGTCGGCACGGTCTGCACGGTGGCCGGCGCCGTGCTGATGATGCTGTACCACGGCCCGGTGGTGCAGCTCCCGTGGTCGAGGGCTCATAATAACCACCACCACGGTGGCGGCAGCGGCGGCGGCGGCGGCGGCGGCAGCTCCTCCTCCGCCACCAGCTGGCTGAACGGCACCATCATGATCATCGCCAGCTGCGTCTGCTGGTCGGGCTTCTTCATCCTCCAGTCGAACATCCTGCAGATCTACCCCGCGGAGCTGTCGCTGACGGCGCTTATCTGCGTGGTCGGCTCGGCCATGAGCGGCGCCGTGGCGCTCGTGGCGGAGCGCCGCGACATGACCGCCTGGGTCATCGGCTTCGACACCCGCCTCTTCGCAGTCGTCTACTCCGTACGCTAGCCCTGCCCAACCAAACCACTCCGTCGTCCATCGATCGATCTCTAGCTCGCCATTAGTGCACCTCTCTCAGGAATCGGAGTTGGTGATCAATGCATGCATGCGTGCATGCAGGGGATAGTGTGCTCCGGCGTGGCCTACTACATGCAAGGGATCGTGACGAGGGCGCGCGGGCCGGTGTTCGTGACGGCGTTCCAGCCGCTCTGCATGATCATCACCGCCGTCATGGGCTCCACCATTCTCAAAGAAGAGATCACTCTAGGAAGGTAATCAATCACCTCCATTTATTTGTTTGTCTAGTTAATTAATCGCACTACTAATTGCATGCGGCTTTGGGTTTAATTTTCCAGTGTGATTGGCGCCGTGATCATAGTGGTGGGGCTCTACGCGCTCATCTGGGGCAAGGGCGCCGGCGACGACGACCATCACGTCGACAGCGGCAAGCAGCTGGCCGGCGCCGGCACCGGCGCCGCGTCGGACGACAAGGTCCTGCCGTCGACGACCTCGCTACCGCGGCAGGCCATCAACGGCAACCATGTGGTCGCTGGCGGCCGTGCTGTCGCCGACGTCGAGATGCCGCCGGCGATGAATCTGGCTACTAGCTAGTCTTGGACATATCTAGATCGGGCGTGCACGCACGTCTTCTTATTAATAATAAAATCCTCTTTTTAATGATAAAAAAACTCATAATAAATAAACGTGCATTTGGTAGGGCTCCAGCTCTAACTTCTTTGTTATGTGGAGCTAAAATCAAGTTAAATATTTTTCAGGAGGAGTAGATCTCACTGAAAGCACTCTAAAAAAATAAACTTCGATATGAATTTCAGGTGGAGCATGGTCTAACCAACTTCAATTGTTCTGCTCTAGCTTCGGTATGAATTTCAGAATCCAGAGCTCTATCAAATTGGCCCTAAATATCGAGGTGTACCCGAGTCTAAATAATATTTTTTCCATTATTGAATTATTCCAAAATTAGTAATTAATAAATAATAAATACTAAGTTTTACTTAGGTTAAAGATTTAGTTACATGTACAACTAGTGTGTTCACCATTTAATAATTTCAGTTTTTTTAATTAATAAAATTTCATGATCCAGTAATTGTAAAACTTATATAATTAATAAGTATCAAATTATATTTCACTGATGATATAATAGAAATATGGACATCTCTAGAAAGAGTACATATTACAGATAAAGTTAAATTGATCCACAACATAAATAACGTATAGAATATACGATTATGATCGTATAAATCATCTAATAAAACAGATAAACCATACTAAGAGACTAAAATATTTCAGAATATATGTAATTAAATCAATTTATTATTACAGTTGTTTATATATTTTTTATAAAATTATCAAAATTAGATAAGTTTATTTTATAAAAGAGTAGAAGCAAGGGCTTTTATCACATGTTTGGTAGCGATTCAGATTAAATCCAGATTCTACCTAAAAAATATTTTTAGAGCCTGAATTAGAATTACTTACAAAGTTATTTGAATATAGTTTTAGATTTTCCAGAAATGAACTAGAATCATTGTGAAGTGAAACACCATTTACAATGATTATCTCTTGGAGTGTGTAAAAATGCTTCGTAAAAATAGATAAAATGACCTATTTATTTTAGTTTCCGGTATTTACACCCATCTGAAACTAAAATAAACAATCGAGATTCTGAACTTAGATTGTCATAATCAGCAGCTGCAAAATATGGAAAATAAACTAGGATCCAGAAGCTAAAAAACACTAGATTCTCTATATTCTCATCAGCTAAATATTCAGACTTCGCTACTCAGGTTAGATGACTACTAAAAATCTCTAGCAATCGGAGGAAGCCTGTTTGTTTCAGCTTCTGACAGTTGCAACTCATTTTAGATTCTGATGCGGAAACAAACGGTTTAGATTCTGGACTCAGATTGCGAGAATCAGTAGCTGCAGAATCTAAAAATGAACCAGAATCCAGAAGCTAGAAAATACCAGCTACTCAGACTAGCTAGCTACTGAGAATCTCTATCCGCTTGAAACCGAAACAAAAATGCCCTCAAAATTACGGTGATTCTAGATTGAATCGTTTCATGCAACTAAGGTAGCGTTTGGTTTCCTGTACGAAGAGGAACGGAATGGTTCCTAGATATGGGGCACTGCTGTTTGGTTCGAGGTATGAGGTGGAATCAAGTGGAACTGTTCCCAGAAATAGAATGTTCCTTATAGATGCTGAACCGTATGGTACTGTTTTTTTTGCGAACTAGATAATTCCAACCATCCCAATCCATTTCTAGTCGTGTACCAAACCAAACGCTTAAATGGGCCTCAGTCTTTAGCCTAATACGAATTCTTCGAATGAAAGATTCGGCCCAAATACTTGGAGTAGGTAAAGCCCAAGGGCCCAAACACTCCCACCGCGGGGACCCACATCCAAGCCCGACCCGTGAACGTGGGGCCCACCAGTCAGTGTCGAGCATCTCGCCGCGAGGGAATTTCTTCACGTGTACCCCCCTCCCCCCCCCCCCCTCTCCCCCTCCCGCACGCCATCGCCATTGCTCTCCTCGTGCGCTCGCCCAAGCTTCGCTCGGCGCAGAGAGGCGTTCCAGATCGGAGTATAGTCTTCGATGGCGGCGGCGGCGGCGTTGGTAGGGGTGTCTCTCCTCGTGGTGGCGGCGCTGCTGGCGGGCGGCGGGGAGGCGGTGTGGATCGACCTGCCGCCGACGGGGACCAAGTGCGTGTCCGAGGAGATCCAGCCCAACGTGGTGGTGCTCGCCGACTACGCCCTCGTGTACGACTCACACCCCGCCACCGTCGCGGTCAAGGTAACGAACGCACTAACGCCTCCTCGCCGCGGTGGCGGCGCCCCGCCCCTCCCCTCCTCGTCTTGGTCCTGATCTGGATCAGTAAATCGAACAGCCTTGGGGATCTCAAAGCGCCGACTGTGCTGTTGTGAATTGTGATGTTTTTATTGTGCGAATTAAGCTACAGACCTATGTTAGTAGATTAGCCTTCTCTGTTCGAGCAGAATCTACCTGTGGTGATAATTCGGACGAATTAAGCTAGGTATTCAGGTTTAAGAACAACAAGGGGCAGTAATCACTCGATTTTTATGGTTAGCAAGTAGATGCTGATGTTCTAGGTTGGCATTCTGTCATCTCCGGTGAGAGGATTATCTATGATTTGGGCAGCTCGTAATAGTAAAAAACCTATTTTAACTATCTAGTTAACGTTCCAGAGTAGATGCAGCCAAGGTCAAACCAATGCGATGCAAATTGGCTTAGATTCCACTTGCTGCTCATCGCTTCAGATGTGTATATCTTGCTTTAGTTTGAGATTTCCTATGCAGGATTGCAGTCTCCTAAGCAACTTTACCTTCAAGATTTCACCTTTTCTTTGGGCACCTCACCTTTCACTAAAAATTATAAAATACCATGTTTGTAGGTATCGAGATTCGAGACTGAAAATAATGAATTGAGGATAATTACATCTAGGTCAAACAAATGTGTGGTAGTCATTATTTACAATGATTGTTGTGAAGAGGCAGTCTGACCTTGGCAATTGGCATTAACCACAAAACCGATGTTCATGTATCATAGATTATGCAAGCAAATCTCATGTGCTACTTGGAGACATGTTAGTTCAATTTCTTCTGTTATTTTCATGAACCATGATGCGTTGGAAAGAGCAAGCCATCAGTGCACTTTTCTTTTAAAAAATCAAGGACGTGGTGGAACCAAATTAAAACCATTGTGACGGATGAATTGGTTTTAAGTAATGCCTGCCCTTTTTCTCTCCACCTAGTGTCATGATTCATTTCAAATCAACTTCTGTTTCCTAGAATAATGTGTATAATGCTGCAAACCTATTTGTTTTGCATGTAGATATAATTCATGTTTATAGTGTCTCCTTATGTTGTATATCTACAAGTATGGTGGCCTCTTGGCTTCATTTCTGAAATATTATTATGCTATAACAAGCACATAAATGTTGATCAATATTGTTCAAGATACCATAGCAACGAAGTCTTTTGAAGTTGCTGTAGTTTTGCTTTCCTAGAGGAGATTCCTTTATAATTTCAAATGTTTGTGATTTGTTTAGGTCACCTCACCATATGGAAACACTGTACATCACAATGAAAATGCCACGAGTGGTCAGTTCGCATTTACAACTTCAGAAGCTGGAAATTACCTTGCGTGCTTCTGGTTAGACAGTCTGGAGAAAGGATCAGGAACATCACTGAATCTTGATTGGAAGATAGGGATTGCGACGAAGGACTGGGATTCTGTTGCCAAAAAGGAGAAAATCGAGGTGCAGCTGCAGATTAGTTTTACACAATCTAGTACTCTAGTCCATCCTGCTATGCTCATGTTAATTGCCATTTTTTTTTTTGCTTTTCTTAATCTGAATTCCCTTTGAGCAGGGTGTAGAATTAGAGCTCAAGAAACTTGAAGCTGCTGTGGAATCCATTCATCATAACTTATTATATCTCAAGACAAGGTGAGCTATCTATTCCATCTATTTCCTTGTTTTTATCTACTCTAATATACCAGAACTGCTATTTGAATGACAGTCTTATTGATTCCTATCACAAAGAAGATAGTTGGGGTCTTGGGGATAGTAATACAGTCCTGGTACTTGAATAGTCAAGGCTGAACATGTCGAAAATGCAGCACATCAAATCACACCCTTTTCTCCCCTACAAATGAAATGCTGCCCCTGAATCTTGTCCCGGCTTGCTCTCTTGCAACTGTCACGGACTTATGGTAGCACATGGTGATCCAGCATGATGCATGGCACAAAATTATTGCTGTAGTTTGTCCTGCATGCTAGTGTAACATTTGGAATCGGCAGTGCATTTGAAAAAAAAAACACATTATTCGATCTGTCTTTGGCTCTTTGCAGGGAAGCGGAGATGCGGGCAGTGAGCGAGAAAACAAATGCTAGGGTTGCCTGGTTTAGCATCTTGTCACTTGGAGTCTGCATTGTGGTGTCCGTTCTGCAGCTGTGGCATCTCCAAGGTTTCTTCCGGAAGAAGAAGCTCATCTAAGCTCACTTGTTTGATATGTGTACTCCAGTGTTAACTACCTTAGGAAAAAAGGACAGTTTTGTCATATTTATTTCGAAGAACTCAATGTGATGGACAAATACAGTTGGTTGATACATGAATTCAGATAGCAAGCAAGCAGCCCGTACTTTGTGCAAAACATGTTCACATTTTGTTCTGGAATTACTTGGGCATGATCTTTGAGGCACTAAACATATAGTGTGTAAAAACCAGCACTCAATTATTTGATATCGACTGAATCGACGAGCTGCGTTGCTAGTAAACCAGTAAACTTTAGTTTTAACCTTGCCCACGCAAATGGGTTACGAGCGGCTTATAAATGAGAATATCCATTCTCTTATTGCACCGATCTTTTGGGAAGATGCTAATAATTGGTATCAGAGTTAGTATTATTATGCTTATCATAAGGGATGAGATGTTAGGTTATTGGGTCATTAGGGCCGACTGAACCGTGAGTTACGTTGCCACTAAACTTTAGTTCCACCCTGCTCACACAAAAGAGCTACGATCTCTTTATAAGAGACAGTAGTAATCATCTTTTTACTGTACCGTTTTTTTCTATGTGAGAGAACTTTTCGCTTGTAAGATTGTGTCGTACCCGAGCATGTTTATTGCTAAGACTAAAACGCTAACAAACTGTGGGCTGAAGTGCGGAGCATGATCGAAGAACTACGCGTCGCTTATTCAGATCAGCATGTCGTACGTTAGCGCGTTTGTCAGATCATGGAGCTGTCAGTTCGAAACTCGGACGATGCTTATGCTTTTTTTTGGAGGCCAGCTAATAACAATTGCCTTGCAACACGCCAAGGAAAAACCTTGGCCATGGAACGGAAGGAAGCTTCTCTATTTTTAATTAACTGTTTAATTAATTAAATTTTTATAACTGAAAGGGCACAAAAGAAAAGAAAAAAATTTCACGTATCATTATAATTTTTAAAAATTACCTATATACCGACTGTGACAATCCCCATCTATCAGTAACACATCGATGATATATTGGCAAACCGTAAAAATTGTAATGACATAAAAAAATTAGCCCAAGAAAGAAAAATGTAAACTAAAATGAAGTGATGAAATTTCCTCATTGGTTGTGCACACTCGCACCATCGCATCAGCAATTTAGAGTCTGTTTGCTAGAGTTCCGGATCCTAAAATACATATTGAAGCTGGAGTGAAGTACTTGAAGCTGACTAGACCCTACTCTACTACTCCAGTTTATTTTTATAAAGTGCTCTTAGTGGGATCTACTTTTCAGGAAAAGTGTTTGGCTTGGCTCTAGCTCCACAGGACAAAGAAGCTAGAGCTAAAGCCCTAAAATAAATAGTCTAAATTTTGAATTTGGATTTTTAGTATCAATAAATACATAATCTCAAAATTAACTAAAATTCAGAAATTAAAAAACGACAATTTCTAAATTCTCGTTGTCTAGATACTACCAACTAACTATTTATTCGTATTAGCTGCTACTAAAAATCTTCAGCCTAAACAAACAGATCATAAGCTTCGTATCTTTTCGTCAGACACTGATTCTAATTGGTCCCATTATTGCGAGAAATCTCTGTCAAATTGTCAAATGTTTCTCAAGGGACAGAAGTGTGAAGGGTCTACTTAGAACAAGTGGAGATGCATGTCACATGCAAGCTAACGACGTAGAAGAGAAGGTGAAACATAATGCTTGCCCTTCTGAACTCTGGCATGCGTTCATACTCCGCATGTTACACTAGAAAAAATTACAATATTAAAATAATATCATATTACTTCCGTTTCAGAATGTAAGTCATTCTAGCCTTTGTCAGATTCATCTATTGATCAATAAATCTATCTATCTATATATATATGTAAGTTATTCTGACTTTTATCAGATTCATCTATTGATTGATGAATCTGAACACACATATATGAATCCGACAAAGACAGAATGACTTACATTATGAAACGGAGGAAATACAAATGATACAAATAATCTAAAACATAATAAAATAACATTAATTGTAATTTGGTTTCAAAAATAATACAGAATTTACTAACAATAAGGATCCACGTATCAATAAGAAGCTAATATGCCGATAGATTTACCGCCAATAACTTATTTTAAAGTATTACATAATATATACTTTATCGAGAACTATCATGTAATTTAAACTCGGAACAATTTGACAAAAAGTTTTGTCCCAATTATTACCAAAGTCAAATACACATGCCACACATACACATTGCTACCACTAGCCATAACATGTCATGGATTCATGTAACCATGTTCTAGGGCTCACTCTATCCCATAATAATATAAGGGATTAAATAGTTTAAATTTTGTTCTAAATTATAAGAGATTGTACATTATGACTCTTGTCTTATCAACCACCTCTTATTTAATTTTATTCATATATACCTTAACTATTTCTGATTAAATAAAATATGCCACAATCATTTTTATCCTTTATATTATATTATTATATTATAGGATAGAAGAAATACGTGTCTAAGAGGAAAAAGTAGCGTCGAGAGAAAAATACTAAAATATCTCTCATTAATAACAAAATAATATTTTTATATGGTTGTTAAAAGATACTCCGTAAGTAAAAAGTATTGAAAGGGATTAGTATTTTTTTTCAATTTATGGATAGCTATATAAAAACAAATTGGTATGCTAGAAAAAACAGTAACGTGGTTATACTGTTTCATCACTTAAATCGGTGGGTATGTTTATTTCAGTTCTGGCAGCTCCTTTTAAAATTTTAAGCTGAAACGATTGGTCAAGTTTCTGGGCTTAAATTATAAGAATCAATGCCTACAAAATTTGGAAATGAAGGGTGGGTTTAGGAGGGCTCTGACGCTTCTTTGTATTGTGGAGCTAGAATCGAGCTAAATGCGTTTGATAGGGTTTGGATCCGAACTAGAGCGCTTCAAAAAATTGAACTAGCGTAGTGGCGCGTGGTTCATGTAGCTTCAGCTGCCGCTATACTCCATAAAAGTCTGAAAAATTACCCACAAATGTCACTGGACTACACCGGCTGCATCCCCTCAAAGCTGAAGCCAGTTTCTAGAGCAGTTCAACTCATCTAAATATTTTTGACCTATTCCAGATCACACATGAATCTAAAGCTTCAATCTCAATGACTATACCAAATAGTCTCGAAGTCAAATTCTAAAAAACATCAGTTTCTCACCGGCTAGATACTTAGACTATCTAGCTACTTAGACCAACTTACTACCGAGAATTTCTAATTAATAGAAACTAAAACAAACAAACTTAGGGGGTGTTTGGATGAGCCCCCGTCACATCCAATGTTTAAATATTATTTTTTGAGTATTAAATGTAGTCTATTTACAAAACTCATTTATAAACAGTAGATTATTCGTGAGACGAATCTAACGAGCCTAATTACGCCATGATTTAACAATATGATGCTACAGTAAACATTTACTAATCATGAATTAATTAGGTTTAATAAACTCGTCTCGTGCATTATCCTTCAATTCTGCAATTACTTTTATAATTAGTTCACGTTTAGTTCTTCAAATTGATGTCCAAACATCTCACGTGACACGGGCTAAAATTTAACCCCGAATCCAAACATCTCCTTACTTTCTAATTTAACAACTTGATGCTACGATAAAACTCTAGGAGGATGAATGGAATTAAAGAGAGGTCGCATCATGGAACGCTCAGTTCCACACCCACTGTCTCCTGCAGCTAGCCTGCAAGTTGCACGCGGAGCCCAGTGCTCCAGCTGCTAGCTAGCTAGCTCGCCTCTCGTCCGCCGAATCACTCGGATTCGTACGTTCGAACGACCTACTCCTCTGCCGCCTCCGTACGCCGCCGCCGCCGCCGCCCGCCGGAATCCACGAAGCTGCATGCCTAGTAGCTCGCTCGCCGACTCCTCCCTCCCTCGCTTGCATGTTACTCTGGGTCCCTTTGGTTTGGCTTCCGGAAGCAGCTTTTGCTTCCTGGAAGCCAAAAGCCAAACCAAAGGGTATATTTCTACCCGGCGGCTTTTAGTAAAAGCAGTTTTTGGTGGCAGTGTAAATGTGAAAGCTCCTCCAGACCTGCTTTTTGCGGCTTTTGGCTTTTGGCTTCGCAACCATACAAAATTTCATAAATTGACATTTCAAATTTCATACAACCATACAAAATTCTATAAATTGAAATTTCAAATTTCATACAACCATACAAAATTTCATAAATTGACATTTCAAATTTCATACAACCATACAAAATTTCATAAATTAACATTTCAAATTTCATACAACCATACAAAATTTCATAAATTGACATTTCAAATTTATTACAACCATACAAAATTTCATAAATTGACATTTCAAATTTCATACCATACAAAATTTCATAAATTAACATTTCAAATTTGATACAACCATATAAAATTTCATAAATTAACATTTCAAATTTCATACAACCATACAAAATTGTATAAATTGACATTTCAAATTTCATACATCCATACAAAATTTCATAAATTGAATTTTTACACAGCTCACAACTCAAAGCAGCTTGTTCACAGCTGTTTCAGCCAAACGACTTTCAGCTTTCTCACAGCTAACTTCCCACAGCAGCTTTTCCACAGCCCACAGCCCACAGCAGCTTTTTCCCACAGCCACAGCTCAACCAAACACACCCTCTATCTGCCAGCTTATGAGCTTGCCGCCGCCGCCGCTAGCTGTTTCTCCGCGTGTGAATTCCCACTACGTACTGTGCATTGGCCGAACTCAACGGCAGCACCCGGATTAATTTATCTCCATTAATTTCTCAATCAGTAGCTCAACTTCAACTTCGAGCTTCGATTTTGGTAGATTGGTTTCAGTACTTTAATTCTACTATATATATATATTTTAAAAAAGTTTCAGTGTTTTTCATAATTATTTTTATGTAATACTACTTCTGTTTTTAAATGATACCGTTAACTTTTATCACAATATTGACCATTCATCTTATTAAAAAAATTTACGCAAATATACAAAAAATAAGATGCTATTGAAGTGTCTTTAATAATAAAACAAATTATAACAATATAAATGATATTAACAAAAGATTTTTGAATAGTACAAATGGTCAAATATTGTGATAAAAACCAAAGACTTTATAAAAAAACAGAAGTAGTATGTGATAACTAGAATTAAGTATGTAAGATAAGATGATATCATCTCATCTAGCTAAACATGCCTAATTGGTTAGACTAACAAACTCTAGTTTTAACAAAATTTAATTTCTTGAACTTAATTTTAAATACAATATAATGTTTTTCATTGTTCTTTTTATTTTGAACTATTGTAAACACAAATACAAAGTTTTGATGAAAAACCAATTTATTTTAGTTGCCAAGAAGAAAAAACACTACTTTCTCTAATTCATTTCATGCATCATTTTGTACTTATGCACAAGAATTCAGACATTTTGTTGCATTATCATTTCTCATACTTTAAAAACATTTTTATTTATAAGAACAATACCATTTGACCTACCTTAAATAGGTCTTAACGTGTATTCCCTAGTTTGTATACGCGTGATGGCGCGGTCAACTCGTCGTCGGCAGGTTTAATTACAGCTGGGAACGACGACTAATTATAAACTAATTACACTTGCTATTATGATAATGCAGATGTCGGTTAGGCAAAAAAATATAATACTCACTTATTTTTTAAATGACGTAGTTGATTTTTATCGCAATATTTGATTATTTGTTTTATTCAAAAATTTTGCGCAAATATGAAAATATATCTACCTTACTATATAATTGACGTAAGGTTAATCATCCATCAACTGAATCCTGACCGTTCATCAACTAATCTAGATTCTCAGTCGTTGGATCGTTTACCGTGTATCACTCTTCTCGTCTGGTTTATATACGACAATTATTAATATATAGAAATCAATATATGGAAGCTGATCTATTTTATATGGAAATCATTAATATATAGAATTTGATTATATATATGGAAATCTAATTAGTTTTATATAGAAATAATAAATAAATAGAAAACATATTCATGACACAAGATTATTTTTGGAAGTCTCATAATCACGTTTCATACCCACCTCTTTTCCTTCTCCGGCGTTTCTCTATAAAATTCGGAATCCACGATCGAATATCTCCATCAATTCCAACCCTAGCCTCGTAAACCCAAGCACACACCATGAGTTTTGCTCCGCCGCCTCCTATTGAGCTCCAGCCATCCACCTTCATCGTCGGCCGCTGCATCCGTCCTTGTTGTCAACTCCATCGGGTCCGCCGTCCCCTCTCCGTCTTCGGTCGCCACTTTGATCGGATCCCCAACCATCGGATCACCATCCAATTTCAAGGCAAGTTCCCGAAAGAAGGAGACGACACCTGCAAAATATTGTTAATATAATTGTTTTTTATTTTTAACGTTGCGTAGCATATGTACGATACTAGTAAGTTATAAGTACTTTCAATAATAAAAAATTATAACAACATAAATAATATTTCAAAAAAGTTCTTTGAATAAAATTCAATGGCGTCGAGTCTATAGTATAACATTTTAAAAAGAGTCTATAGTATAATAATTGGTTAATACCCTCGTTGACAGCGGTTGAAACTTTGACAAAATGTTCCAAGTGACAGCTGGTTGGTGCTGTTGAAACTTTGACACACTTATGATTCCTCTTAATTAATTATTGGTTAATACCCTCGTTCTTTTCTTAAAAGAAAGATCTTTTCTAGGTATATATTTGTAAAAACTATTATAAATATAATTAATGATTTAAGATTTCGAAAATTAAATGCAGAGTACTTACATGATAGAGCGTGTTTGTTTCGGCTTCTGGCAGCTGTAATTATTTCTAGAATATGAAGAATCTGATTCTTAGTAGCCAACTAGTATGAATAGTCGGATTGTTATTTAGCCGATAAGAATACGAAGAAGCTGATGTTTCTCGCCTTCTAGATTTTTATTTATTTTTAGATTTTGTAACTACTTATTTTCGTAGTTTATGTCTAAAATCTAGACTGTTTGTTTCAGCTTCAGATTCTATGAGCAGTTGCAGCTGCCAGAAGCTAGAACAAACGGACCCTAAAACAAGCGATCCAAATTTTAGAGTCAGATTACGAGAATCGGTAGCTACAAAATCTAGAAATAAACCAAAATCTAAAAGATAGAAAATATCAACTTCTTCGCATTCTCCCTAGCTAGATATTTAGGGCCTGTTTGTTTTACCTTCTAGCAGCTAGAGATTCTCAGTAGCTAGCTAGTCTGAGGAGCTGGTGTTTTCCGTTTTCTAGCTTCTGGATTCTAATTCATTTCTAGATTCCGAAGATACTGATTCTCACAATCCGAGTTCGGAATCTAGACCATTTATTTCCGCATCAAATTTTAAAATAGTTATTTCTAGATTCTACAGCTACTGATTCTCACAAACTAAATTCAGAATCTACACCGTTTATTTCCGCATCAATTCTAGAAATAGCTGCAGCTACCAGAAGCCGAAAAACAAATGGGCTCTTAGCACATGATGCTTCCTTGTTTATGCCCTTGTGCATTATTAGCAAATTAACGTGTGTTTAAGAGTGGAGGTTACATTAATTATTTGGGACAGCATCAAATCAGCGTGATGTGAACAAGATAGCTATTTTCATCAACTACTAAACATTTGATTATTAACAATCACACATGATTAATTAAGCTAAACACATGCATGCATATTTGCATATAGATCTGAAGTGTATGGTGTGTTCTATAAATAAAGGGTTCGAAGTGTCAGTCAAGCACGCCACACTTGATCAGCTAGCTCAAGCAGAAAGACGGACAAGATCACTTGCGTTTGAAGCCGTCGGCGTCAGGGACAGAGAAAGCTCGTAGCTTTGACATGGTGAAGACGGCGGCGAGCAATGGCGCGGCGTCGGTGGCGGCGGTGAAGCACGGTGGGGGTGGGGGTAGGGCGTACAAGGGAGTGCGGATGCGGAGCTGGGGGTCGTGGGTGACGGAGATCAGGGCGCCGAACCAGAAGACGAGGATATGGCTGGGGTCCTACTCCACCGCCGAGGCCGCGGCGAGGGCCTACGACGCCGCGCTGCTCTGCCTCAAGGGCTCCGCCGCCGCCGCCGACCTCAACTTCCCGTCGCGCGTCCCGTTCGACCTCCCCGCCGCCGCCATGTCGCCCAAGTCCATCCAGCGCCTCGCCGCCGCGGCCGCCGCCAATGCCGCCGGCAGCAGCGCCGTCGACGGCGGCAACGACGCCAGCGAGGCCAGTACTACTAATACCCCGGCCTGCAGCTCCAGCAACGCCTCGCCGGTGAGCTCCCCGGAGACGTCCATCAGCGACGGCGGCGCCAACGACGCCAGCGAGGCCATTACTAGTACTACCCCGGTCTGCAGCTCCAGCAACGCCTCGCCGGTGAGCTCCCCGGAGACGTCCATCAGCGACGACGGCGATGTCGTCGTCGATGGCGCCGGAGACGCCGACTACTACGGCTCGCTCGCGGACATCGAGGCGTTCTTCCAGTCGCCCAAGTGCATGGAGTACGCCATGATGGACCCGTTCACGGCGTTCTTCTCACCGGCTCCGATGGCGGTGGAGGACGAGTGCTGCTGGGAGGAGGAAGGCGACATTGCGCTCTGGAGCTTCTCTTCTCTGGACCGAAGCAATTAAGCAACTGACTAATCTTCATTAATCAAGTAATTAGAGCTGGTAATGATCAAGTCATTCATGCTTTGATATATATATATATATATAGATATATACATACACATTGGAGCGCTATTCTACACCACGTATGTTGAATAACTATTCTACACCGACTACTTTCAGTAGTAGATTTTTTCAGTAAAATATCAATTGAGTACTACTTTTTCCTCAGTAGTAGATTTCTCGGTAGAATAACTATTCTACACCCATGGATGATAAATTAATTTCATATGTATGATAAATTGATAGTTAGATTGGATTGGATTTAGACATATGTAACAATCTAATTAAGCATTAATTGTGGGGGTGCTCTCATGGAGCTAAATGTATTAAGGCAGCTTCCAAGGAGTTTAACCTCCTTACAACTTCTTGCTTGTTTCATTTGTAAAAGTTACTTGAAAAGTATAATAAAATAAGTATCATGGCATCTTATTATCTGGCTATCTGCAAAACCAATTTGTGCTTCTTTATAAAGTAAGCAGGCAGGAGAGCAGCTGCATTTCATTTAAACAAATAGCAAAGCAAGTTTAGGTAACATGAATAAAAGTTAGGCACTATTACTAAGCATGGGGAATCGAGATCCCCTGTAGTTGATCCTCCGGACCATTGAATTTTGATCTGACGGATGCCGAAGGAGGCTTCACATGTGAGATCCGCATGTGATGGGATCCACCTCCATAGTGTTAGATAGCCTTCACACCATTGAATCCATGTTGAATGGCGTGGATCAGGACTGCAGATGATAGTTGGGAGGAGTGACTATAGAGGAGCTGCTTCCAAGCATGGGCGGATGATAATTTCAGATCAATAGTATTAATATAAACTTGTCAACTAATGATTACGGTTTTTAGTAGGATATTGAGGTCATCGGACAAGCCAACATACTATTATTAATACTAAATTAGAGAATGATATTTAGGTCAAACGATAAGTCATCGTTGCATCGACCCCCTATTGCTAAGCACTATATTATGGACTCATTCTAGAAGATAGAATAATCAAAATTAGGTCCTTAACTAAGGATTATAATCGGTCGATTCTCATCTTATTAGGATTATATGGTGTGTTTTTCTAAATCTACCCATCAAAGTTGGTAATAATTACCTACAAAATATCAATCCTTATGATGAGGACATCGATAACAATGATAAAGACATCCAACACTCTATCATTCCTGGACCAATCACTCGTTCTCGTGCCCGCAAGCTTAATTATGAGGTGTGTTCGTTTCTTACTTTATATAATGATATGGATATGGATGAGATGCTACTTATGGGTGATATTTTGACTCTAAGGAACATGAGAGAAACACTTCTGGATCAAACACAAGAGGGACAGGCGACACGACAATCCAATTCGGATTCCACTTCAATCTCCGATTTCGGTTCAGTTTCAACAAAACACCCTTATTAAAACGGGCATAACTTTCTCGTACGGAGGCGGATTGAGGCGTTCTTTAAGACGTTGGAAAGATAATGAAAATATCTTTCCAATGAATCTAGTTCCAAGTCCTGGTTCATTACGAAACGTTCTATGTCGTCCGAATAAGTCATCAGGTGTTGCGTCACCGTTTTGGGCCACTTTGGGCCTTGTATCTGTTTGGGGCCTTAAGCCCAACATTAGGGAAGACTTTACACAAACCCTAGGTATTAATACTCTGTAGGCGTCATGAATTAGGGTGTGTTTTGCTTAGTTTCGAACTGCCTTGCAGATTGAACTCTAACGTTCGTCAGATTGTGGAACCCCGCTCGAGAAATCGATCTCTCATTTGTTCGCGAGATTGTGTTTCCGTGTTCTTGCTTGTTTCTCGATTCACATGCAGGGATAAGCCTTCTTGGCGAGGTCAATCACGTTCGTGCGTGGTTGATAACCAACGGAGCCATGGTGTCGCGATTGTGGGGTTCAGATCAGTGCTGTTCGGAAGCGGGATCGTCAACGTCGAGTCCTCCACCAATCGAGTTTACCCCCTCCGACGAAAGATCGGGCATCCGTGCACATCACCTTAGGGCATGTAGAAAGGAGAGACATCATCCTCTATTTGATACCACAACATCGTATACATCTGATGTGGAACCTAATGAAGAAAGAGAATCTCACCGACATCTCGTTCAACAACAGTTGTCCCCGTCGACCGGTTTTTTTCTTGTTTTGAGGAGATTGATCCATGTGTAATCTTAGCTTTGAATCTATCATTACCTTTTATAATCTCCAATGTGCCTATCTGAATTGAAAACAATTAATATACTATAGAGCGGGGGTCACGTCGATCCGAGCTTTGTCCTCGGCTCTAAGACCCTATTTGGGGGAGCTTCTGGCTGGCTAGATACTTCTAGTATCTAAAAGCTCCCCCAAACAATAGCTCGGGTAGCCCATATTTTCAAAATCTGCAGAAGCAGTTAGTCTCTCCAAGCCTAGTAGCTGATAAGCTGACTAATCCCAGCTTCTCTAGATTCTGCAGATTTTTATTTACCCACTATGTCACTGAATAAAACCCACCCACCCAACAGCTAGCTACTCCAACCAGCCAGCTAGATACTCGGACTAGCTGATTTTGAGAATCTGTAGCTCCCAAACAGGGCCTAAGTCAGCTGACCGACGGCTAGTGCCTCCTAGACTACGAGAATGTACAAGCTCCAAATCAGCTCCAATAGATTTGGTTCAACCGTAGCGTGATTGTCGGTGGCACTAAACTTTGTGTCTAGTTATAGAATAAGTTTTTAAGAGTTTATTTATGATTTATTTTTAAAAAGGATCTAAATTTTAAAAATTGGTGCATGAGCTCTTAAGCCAAAACCTTTTGATATGGAAAAATATTGTCAAAATGATGATTTTTTCGCTTTTAATAAAGAGATTTGAGAATTTGCCACTTTCAAGAAGTGATTTTGTAATTTTGCTATTCGGTCCCCTTATCATTGACTCAAATGGTCCTACATATAAATTTCAGTAACATAATAATCAAAGTATGTATAATGATAAATTATTTTTTTCCTTTTAATACGGGTCTCCTCCCACTTTCCATCCCCTCTGTCAAATCAACGCGAGAGCGAGAGCGACAGCGAGGAGGCCGGAGGGAATCCCCATCGGCAAGGGCTCGAAATCCCGGCGGCCATGGCGCTCTCCGACCGCTCCCGTGAGTCGCTCCTCCCGAGCTTCCTCTACTCGACGGCGGCGGCTCGGCCGTCGTTCTCCGGCGCCACCCGTTTCCCCGCCGCGGCCCCGGTAGTGGTGGGTGGTGGAGACGCGCCGTTCACGATCCAGGCGCCCAAGGAGAAGATCGAGATGTACTCGCCAGCGTTCTACGCTGCCTGCACGGCCGGAGGTATTGCCAGCTGTGGCCTCACCCACACTGCCGTCACGCCGCTCGACCTCGTCAAGTGCAACATGCAGGTGAGTTGCTAGATTTCGATCCGGCGATCGGCCGGCGCCCTGCCGCCCTCGCTGGTTCGGATCGGTATTGCCTTTAGCTAGATCCGTCTGCGTGTAGTTGGTCTTCTGTAGATTTATTGATGCTCGTTATTGTTGATTCCATTATCAATCACTTTATCTCCATACAGTAGGAATAATCCATAGGAGAGTTGATTTAAGAATTAGATGACGCACCTGCATTACCCTGGTTTCCGATTAGATCTGTGTGGTCAATAAAGCTAATGAATTCTATACACGTCTGACAAACCGGGTTATACGAGAAGCATCCATTGTGTAGAATTTTATCCCCCTCCTAAAGTATTGTGGCATTATGAATATAATCAACACAGTTTTGTTGTGTGGCACCTCAAATTATATAATACTTATGTGATTTTGTATGTTACTGTATACCTACATTGTTAGGATTTAGGAAGGTATGCAGATTGCATACAGAATATAAGTGTTGTTTCATTGGTTTACCAGAAGAATGTGGTCATTTTACCATGATTGTTGATTTATTTCTATAAACATTGCCAGATTGACCCGGCAAAGTATAAGAGCATCACATCTGGGTTTGGAGTATTGGCTAAGGAGCAAGGAGTCAGGGGCTTCTTCAGGGGCTGGGTGCCCACACTTCTTGGTTACAGTGCTCAGGGTGCCTGCAAGTTTGGGTTTTATGAATTCTTCAAGAAGTACTACTCGGACATTGCAGGACCTGAGTATGCTCACAAATATAAGACACTGATATACCTCGCGGGGTCAGCTTCTGCGGAGGTCATTGCTGATGTGGCGTTGTGCCCTTTTGAAGCTGTGAAGGTCCGTGTGCAGACACAGCCTGGATTCGCTCGTGGACTTGGCGATGGGCTCCCCAAGTTCATTAAATCTGAGGGTGCCTTGGGGTAAGTAAATCCTGTTATTCTATTAAAATAGAAACTAATTTCTGTTTACCACTATCCATTGTTTGGATTTGAAAGCATTGCATCTCATTTGTGATGTGACAACGTGTTCTAAAAAATTGCAGGCTTTATAAGGGAATTGTTCCTCTTTGGGGACGACAAATTCCTTGTAAGTAAATTTGATCTTGCTGGCCTATTTATTTTAGCGATTAGCTATTTTTCTCCATCTGTTAGTTTGTTATTTAATTTTTATTCATCATTGTAGTAAGATTGTTATGGATCTCCATCACTATAGTATTGAGTTGAGCAGTGGTATATATGTTGGACTGACCCTGTTCATCATTAGAATGAGAATATGTTCTCCATCGCTACATTATTTACTGCCTCATTAAGACAGATAGGTTGGATTGATCCTCATTTCCTTTGTTGCTTCCATATGCATCTGATGACCTGCTGATTATATAGTATGAATTTTGGGTTTCACAGTTTTTTTCTATTTACGTTCTGATCAATTATAGTTGCATCCTCAGCCACATTTTTGTATCAGTCACATGTTAGTTCCATTATGCACAACATTATTCATCCTGTTTCAAACTGTTACATAACAAACTTGCATTTGCAAAGCTACTATTTTATTATTTCCGTTAAGTTCATGTCTAGATTTTTAAAAAGTTTGTGAGCATGCTGAAATTTAGTTTCTGCCAAGTTCAGAACCAAATGTACACTATTTGGAAATCATACATGTTTCCCAAGTAGTCTCATGATTTTTTTTTTGGCATCATAAGAAATGTATGTTGCCATTTCATGGCCTAGTGCCCTAGTCACATACCATTACATTACCTATTTCTACTTATAGATACTATTGAACGTTTTTATGATAAACAGATACGATGATGAAGTTTGCATCCTTTGAGACCATTGTTGAACTTATCTACAAGCATGCTGTTCCTATCCCGAAGTCAGATTGTAGCAAAGAATTCCAATTGGGTATCAGCTTCGCTGGTGGCTACATTGCTGGTGTCTTCTGTGCTATTGTGTCTCATCCAGCAGATAATTTGGTCTCTTTCCTGAACAACGCCAAGGGTGCTACAGTTGGTGATGTAAGTTTATTCTACTTATTGATGTGTTGTGGTATTTTAGAACTTTGTTGATTTGCAATACATTACAGTTATGTATTTCTGTAGGCTGTTAAAAAGCTTGGCCTCTGGGGTCTATTCACTCGAGGACTGCCCCTTCGAATTGTCATGATCGGTACCCTTACTGGAGCTCAGTGGGGTATTTATGATGCATTCAAAGTCATGGTTGGATTGTAAGTATCTTTCTTTATTATTACAGTTATTACAAAAAAACATCAATAGTCTTTGGTTCAATCAATAAACTGAGAATTCCATTTACAATTTGACAGGCCAACTACCGGTGGTGTTACTCCAGCACCACCCTCTGCTTCAGATGAAAAATTGAAAGCCACCGGTGCCTGATTTTCACACTAGGTCAACTTGGATTATTTTGGAATTTATCGTTCATCATGGATGATAGTGTATCAGTCACATGAGTTAAGCTATATTTTCGTTTTATTTTTTTTGGGAGGATGGCCATGTCATCTTTTGAATGAGAGGAACTCGTGAAACAGGCGATGATATAATTTTGTTTTGCCCGATTGTAAGTTCAATATTTGGTATAAAATAAATTTAGGGGCGATGATGGTTAGGAGCACAGGCTGTCAGTGCCATCACCTGCACCAGCGTTTAATAATATCATATATTACCCTTGATGCATCTCTGGAGGTATGCCCAAATTATGCTGTCAATTTTGCCTACCCTGATTCAAGCTGTTTTATTGGCATGCTGTTTGTTTGAATTGATTGTGCTTTCACTTACATTGTCCCTGGTTGGGATCCATGGACCGGAAGGATAGACATCGTGACTGAATTGATAACTGAAGAATTGACTGAAGAATTTATTGAGCCCTTGACCCTTGTCGGCGTGATGGAGTCATGCTTCATGTCACATCACTGATGTAGGGATATAATAGAAAGGCTAAATTTTTTCTAAACACTAGATGATTTCCTTTAGTGTATCAGTTCTATTTATATAGGTATATGGCTGATCTAATCTAACAACTTTAATCTATTAGGATTCATTTAATCCAACAACTTAATTCTAACTGAATTGAAATTTTAATCTAATTGCACTCTTAAATTAATCTAATCTCTAATTACTAATCTACTACGGTACCGCGTGGTATTGTTCACGTGAACAATATCTGTGGCATTGTTCACGTGCCTGATTAGGCTATGGGTTGGCCTGTAGACCCCTTCTTACGTGGCACATGGCATCTCCCCCACTTGAAAACTAGCTCATCCTTTAGTTAGGCTGTCGGTGTCGCTAAGGCCTTCCATGATGATCCGCCAACCACCGACCAAGCTGCCGTCCACGGTGATCTCATCCATAAATTTATGGATTGGATGATACATGTGATATGTTTGGTTGGATGGATGCGATAAGATATTTTTTGTATGGTTAGGTGTATATAACTTTGATTAGATAAGCTTAAATTTAACTGGATCTACTTGTCAAATATATTTTGACACAAAAATATAATCATATGAGATCTTATTTTATAGATTAAATTATAACCAATACAATGATATAATTAGATCATAAACCGGTTAAATGATTTGGGAGTAAAATTCATTTGAATATTTATAAACGAAAAATCAAGTACGTGATAACCAATCATGAAACGACATATTAGATGATTTCATCAAGAAAATTTTTCTAAATCGCTCCATCCAACATATTGAATAAATATTACTCTACATGTCTATCTAATCTACCTTCGTCCTCTAACCAAATATCATATTCATCCGACCAAGCGAACGAATCAAAGGTGGCAGTTTTCCGGCCGGAGTGAGGAACCTGTCCTCCTTTTTTTACACGTAGGTGAACCGGGTCAATGTTCATATAAGTCAACGCGGTCATTTTTTTTATCAGCGTTTGGTCACGACGACTACGAAAAGCACCATCACCTGCACCAGCGTTTAATAATATCATATATTACCCTTGATGCATCTCTGGAGGTATGCCCAAATTATGCTGTCAATTTTGCCTACTCTTCTGTTAACCTCATTTCTGGAGGCAATCCCTGATTCAAACTGTGTTTCATTGGCATAAAGGAAAGAAATAAAGGAAAGAAAGAAAAGAGAAAAAAATGAAAGATAATAGAAAAAAGAAAAAAAAATTCCGTGTCATTGACAAGGAGGTCTCATTGGTCAGATTACAACGTTTATAGTTACATAGACCATCACATTAGCAAAATCACTAGCATGAACTACTATGTCAATAAAACTGTCGAAGTAAACCGTCTCGCTTTTAAGTCGGATACCTTTCGTCTACAGGGTGATACTTCGGGAGATAAACTAGAAGTATTCCTTCATGAAATGGTTGCGGAAGAGCCGTCTCGGACTAGTCTTGATCGGTTTAGCGAGCCAAAAGTCCAAAACCTGAGCTCGTCTTGGCTCTACGGTACTACTGCCCATTCGACTTGTGATGTGCTGGCGACTGGCTTTCTACTGTTTCTTCCTTTCGCCAGAAACTCACTAGTCACAAATGGGCAAATGGCGTCACGGCGGGCGGCGGCCCTGCGCCTTGGCGGCGACGACGGCCGGGCGCTCTAGCGGCGACCAGTTAAACGGGGACATCGGTGGCCAGTGGCCGCCAGCGCTCTGGCAAGTGGCATCGTGGCGATGGCCGGGGGCCACAGTGGGCCGCCAACGACGGCTGTCGGTGGCTGGCTAGTGGCTTCAGCCTTCGGGGGAGGGCAGAGGTGTCGAGGCCTGGGTGGCCACCGCCTGCCGCTGACTGTCTAGCTTCGAGCAGTGGCGACGTCGTGGCTAGCCGTGACGGCGGCTGGCTCTAGCGGCAACAGCAGTGGGCGGCATCCTCTAATGTCTCTAATGTGATTGTGCGCGTCCACGTTAAAAATTAAAAGTACGTTTGGTTCGGGATGAGAATGGATACGGTGATCTCTTCCATAAATTTATGGATTGGAGGATACATGTGATATGTTTGGTTGGATGGATGCGATAAGATATTTTTTGTATGGTTAGGTGTATATAATTTTGATTAGATAAGCTTAAATTTAACTGGATCTACTTGTCAAATATATTTTGACACAAAAATATAATCATATGAGATCTTATTTTATAAATTAAATTGTAAAATTCATTTGAATATTTATAAACGAAAAATCAAATGCGTGATAATCAATCATGAAACGATATGTCAACTCATTTAATATTAGATGATTTCATCAAAAAAAATTTTCTGAATCACTCCATCCAATATATTGAATGAATATTACTCTACGTGTCTATCTAATCTATCTTCGTCCTCCAACCAAATATCATGTTTATCCGACCAAACGAACGAATCAAAGGTGGCAGTTTTCCGGCCGGAGTGAGGAACCTGTCCTCCTTTTTTTACACGTAGGTGAACCGGGTCAATGTTCATATAAGTCAACGCGGTCATTTTTTTTATCAGCGTTTGGTCACGACGACTACGAAAAGCACCAACTTCACAGTGAGAATGCACGCCTCAGTGGAAAGCTAATTCCAACTTCAGTTTAACCAAACATATCGCGTGTATCATCCAATCCAGTGTTAAACAAATTAAAATAAGTCATAAGCAGATATATAAATTAAATAATACTAATTTTTTATTTAGTTTAGTAGTTGTTCATTGAACAGAGCATATATATCCATTTTTATATTTTTTTATGTTGGTAAGGGTCTCACCTCTACTACTATATATTGTAGTATTTTTTTGTAAAAAAATATTTGTCTACATTATATCTAAATACAAATTCAACAGTATTTCACATCGTAGGGTACATTTTCTCAAAAACTAGTGCATAATTAATATAACCTCAGTGTTTGGAGCAATGCGACCATGTCAACGTCAACAACTTAACTACAGTAACTTGTTTCTTGTAGTTAATTAATGTGCATGCAAATCGTTGTAGTTTGTTGTATGCATGTTTCGAAATGAGATACTCTGTACTCAGCTTCACGGACTGTATAGGACAGTCACTTCTCTGTACCGTCGGATTTCGATCCGACGGGTGCTGGAAGATTTCGTTGGTGGGCTCCGTATATGATGGAGCCTACCTCCGCACCCGGCCTTCGTAAACCTCCGCACCGCTCGATTCGTGTCGAACGGTGCGAATCGTGACTACCCTCTGCAGTCGACTACAGAGGACTCATTCCCGCATGCTTCCTAGTCTGACTAAACTTTAATTCCTAATCAACTAATTACATAAATCATGTTATATATACACATACGGAAGCGCTATTCTACACCACGTGTGTAGAATAACTATTCTATTGAGAAATCTACTTCTGAGAAAAAAATAGTACTCAATTGCTATTTCACTGAGAAAATCTACTACTGAAAGTAGTACTCCCGTGGCCGGTGTAGATATCTATTCTACACACGTGGTGTAGAATAGCGCTCTCGTGTGTGTATATATATAAATGATATCCTACACCACATGTGTAGAATATATATATATATATATACATATATACGAGAGCGTTATTCTACACTGACTACTTTCAGTAGTAGATTTTCTCAGTAGAATAGTAATTGAGTACTACTTTTTTCTCAGTAGGAAATTTCTCGTTAGAATAGTTATCTACACGACTACACCCGTGATGTATGGTGTAGGATAACACACACACACACACACATATATATATATACACACACACACACATAGGAGTGTTATCCTACACCACGTATGTAGAATAACTATTATATACCGACTACTTTTAGTAGTAGATTTTCTCAGTAGAATAACAATTGAATACTACTTTTTTCTCAGTAGTAGATTTCTCGATAGAATAACTATTCTACACCCGTTATGTAGGATATCATTTATATATATATATATCAATGTTATAAATAGCCGCTATTTAGCCGGCTATAGCCTTTACGGAGGTCTGACGCTAAGAGAAGCATTGTTTAGCTCTAAACGAAATTAGCCGCTAATAGCCTTATTTAGCCTACTAAAAACACAATAATAGCCTTATTTAGCCCGCTAAAAACATATTTCAATGCATCAAGCTTCAGATTCAGATGATTGTGGATATGCGTAGATCAATTTATGTTTATGGTTTATTAATTTTATTTTGTAACTTAATGTTTGCTAGTTTGTTAGACAATGGTTCAATACCTTTTACAAGTATTGTTATGTTTAAGTATTGAACATTTCATCTATATATGTTGTTGATATTATATTTGCATGATCATTGTTATTCAAATGAAGGCATGTAATGTTTTTTTTTCTAAAACCGCTAAATAATTTAGCTCGTAGCTATAGCCGGCTATAGCCTTTATAGCTTTCTCAAAAGCTTGCCGCCAAAACCTTAGCCGGACATTTAAAACATTGGTATATATATACACACACGTGAGAGCGCTATTCTAAACCAAATGTGTAGAATAACTATTCTACACCGATCACTTTTAGGTGTAGATTTTTCAGTAGAATAACTATTTTACAACTGTGGTGGGTGTAGAATATCATTTCTATATATATATTGAACGAATCAATCCTTTTCTTACCGATAGATCGACCAATATGCTTGCTAGCTTCTTCTTCTCCTTTAATTTCTCCTTTAATTTCTCCTTTGCGTGCAACAACGCGGATTCGGTCGCGCGCGTGAAGAAGGGGTCGTTGCTACTGAATTCTAATACACAAATTATCACAAAATTATCTGCATGCATGCGATTAACTTAATCACGACGACTAATAGCCGTTTACTAACACAGCCGTTCTTATTTAAGTCATCAACCCTAGCATCTAGCAACCAGCTAGCCACCCACTCCATATGTGCTCGATCTCCAAGTTCCTAGCTTGCATCGACGGCGAGCTGAGATCGACCGATGACCGTTCGACGACGGCCGGCGCGCGGCATGGACGGCAGAGACGACGACGATGTCGGCCATGTCACCTTCACTGACTTCATGGTGCTGCGGCCGGGCGAGGGCGGCGGCGTGCGCAGCCTCGTCCGCTCGCTCTTCTCCGGCGACGTCGACGAGAACGTCGCCGTCCACTGCCCCCCCGGCACGGTGGTCTCGCAGCGGTGGCACCGGTGGGTCATCTTCGTCTCCCTCCTCGCGCAGATGCTGCTGCTGTCGGTGAAGACTCCCATGGCTGCGCTCGGCGCCGCCGTCGAGTACTGGATGAACCTCGTCCACGACAATGGCGGCGGCGTGCTCATGCTCGTCAGAAATGCTCTGCAAGGTACGTAATTACTCGCTAATTAATGCACGGTGGTTTCCTCTCTCTATATATACACACGATGATTACCACACTTTTATTTTATTTTATAAAAGAAATTTTATTGAAATCGGTCTGACAGCTAGGGCAACCACACAATGTTGCGGCAAAGTAGTTCATATAGAATAAAAAAATAAATTCAGCTAACCATATGGAATAAAAAATTATTTTCTCTCTTCTTTCGCTCTTCTCTCACATGTACTCTTGCGTGTTTTATTTGATTGCGGGTCCCACCTGTTTGGTTCAGCTAGCTATTACTATTATGCAGATTTCAATAACTAAAGACTAATTATTTTTAATTCATCCATATGGATCAACTAGTCCATATACATTGAGGTTGCTCTTAAAAACCTTCGATAATTTTCCTACGACTCATTATATAAATACTATTCCTAATTTGATTCATAAACCTTTTCCTGTTGTTACAATTGAAAACCAACTCTGACTTTAACTAGACCAGAATGCATTTCGATTGGGTTTATTTTCCTAACACCCTCCGTCGATACCATAGAGGTTCTGTCGATATTTAAAGTGTCGATGGAGATGCCGTCGGCATTTGAACTATCAATACATGTCTACTTTTGCCATTTCTTCGACGTGCTATCTAGATATATAATTTCTAAAAGAAAATTCAATTATTCAAACAAGAACATTAACAGTACGTCCTGCAAGTGATCTATAACGGCGACAACTAGATATATACATTGCAGGGAAGATGAGAACTCCGGACAGAAAATCTGGCAGCTACCGGTCGTTCATCGGACTTGTCGACAAAAGGATCGATCTCGACAGGAGAGTTAGGGCAGGAGATAGCGACTATCACGCATCTCTCTGCATCATGGCTGCCAAGATGGCGTACGAGAGCAAGCTTGTCATCCAGAACGTCGTCGAAAACCATTGGCAGATGAAATTCTTGGAGTTCTTCGACTGTAGGAATGGTAAGATAAAACTAAAACTTTTTTTTAATAATATAGGTTTTTATTCAAGATTGCATTTCTTGTATACGATCTCTGAAAAGTACAAAAACAGCCCTATATCGACACATGAAATAGTGACAAAGGCTCTATCGGCACTTCATGTGCCAATAGAGAATCCGTTGGAGTATTAGACAATTTTACGATTAATCTCTGAATTATATAAATCATGATATCAATATAAACTAGCATGAATAGATCTATCGTACTAGTAAGACGCAACAGGATAATCATGATTTCACAAAACATGATTCTCTGTCGCAAAACATGTGTTACATTTATGTAACACACGTACTGTACGGTTGCGGAAGATGAATCTATGGTCGGTATAGAGGTTCTTTCGTTGGTGTCGTGATCGTAGCACCCGACGGCGACCGAAGGTAGACATAGACAGAAGACGCACCGTGATGATGAACTTGAGCAGTCGCGCAGAGCGCTTCCCCAAAACCTTATTCGCCCTCTCCCGGTGCAAGATCGCAAGGACGACTAGTTCCGAAGACCAACTCTCTACATCATCATTACGGATAGCTTCTTTACAATCATCTGTATCCAGAGATACATATGCCTTGGTAATAGTTGTAGGAGTGTCATCCACAAGGTACACAGTAAACTTATCACCAAAGAATTTTGCAATCCTTTGGCTCTTACTCTTTCTAGGAGCTTCACTGTCATCATCCTCAAGGATTTCCTCAAACTGATTATATTGTTCTGAAGACTTGAAATTAATCGTTGTGTAATAGGTTCAAGAATTATCTCAGTAGAATATCTAGCAATGTTATGCATATCTTTCAAAGAAAACACATTCTCAAAAAATGTTGCATCACATGATTCTAGAATAGTATCCACATGTATATCAAACACCTCCATTTTTACTACCAAAAATCTATATACCATACTCCTCTGAGCATAGCCTAGAAAGACGTAATCCACTATCTTAGGTCCCAACTTGTGTTTATTCACGATTGGAACATTAACTTTCGCAACACTCCCAAATGCGTAAGTAAGAAAGTGATGGTTTTCTCTCAGTCCATATCTTATATAGAGTTTGTTCTTTATTCTTATTAGTAACTCTATTCAGGACATGACTTGTAGTCAACAAAGCTTCCCCCACCATACGTGTGATAAACTAGTAGTAGCTAACATGGTGTTAACCAAGTCAATTAGCATGCGGTTTTTCCTCTCGGTAAGCCCATTTGATTCGGACGGATAGGGAGACATCCTATCATGAATAATACCATGTTCCTCACAGAATTCATTAAATATTTTGGGAAAATATTCACCACCACGATCAGACCTTAAATGCTTGTTCTTTATCTCTAGTTGATTTTCAACTTTGGTTTTATATATTTTAAAGTAGTCTAATGCCCCATCCTTAGTTTTCAACAAATATACAAAAAAAATCTAAATGCACCATCAATCAATGTCATGAAATATCTCTTTTCACTCTTTGTTAACACACCATTCATCTCACAGAGATCAGAATGTATAAGTTCTAGAGGTGCCAAATTTCTCTCCTCAAACGTCTTATGAGGCTTCCGATGGTGCTTTGATTGCACACAACTTTGGCACTTAGAACCTTTGGCAATGGTGAAAATTAGAATTAAACTCATGCTGGACAACTGAGACATCAAACCAAAATTAATGTGACATAAATGTGAATGCTAAACACCTACATCAGCACTAATATTACCACAAATATGGTTCACTAACTTATTGCTAAAATCTAAAAGGGAAAAATATAATAATCCTCTGCAATCTTAGCATTTACCAATGAATTGTCCATGTGTTGACAAGACTAATTTATTGGACTCTAAGACTATTTTAAACCGGTCCTTAGACAGAACAGAACCGCTAACAAGATTATTTTTGATAGTTGGGACATGCTGCACGTTTATTAGTTGCACGATCTTTTCTGAAGTAAACTTTAGATCTACCATGCCAACACTATGAATAGAAGCATGTGTCCCATTCCCCATTAAAACAGAAGAATCCTAGATGGCCTGATAAGAATAAAATATGGAGATGTCACCACATACATTAACATTGGCACTCGTATCAAACCACCAGCTGGTAGTTTGAAATATTGAAAGCACAATAAATGAATTACTGTACCCATCCTCAATATTGCCGATGGTCACCATGTTGATATTTTTAGCATTTTGCTTTTTGCAGTATGCATGATCTGGATAATCCTTATAGAAATGCTCGAGTTCACCGCGAGTGAAGCAACTCAACTCAGCTATGTTTTTCTATTTCTTCTTAAAAGTAGTGGTTCTCATAACCTTGTTTAGCTTGTATTTTCCTTTGCTCTTATTATGTGGGAATTTTTGCACCAAGTTGGCGCTAGACTGACCTTCGCCTACTTTCTCAGAGGCATCCTTTGCCCGAGCTTCCTCTTCAGTGTCAAGAAACTCTATTAGGTTTATGTTCCTCCATAAAGAAGGCAACATTGCAATTAAACATCTAGCCACAAACTTATCGGGTAGAGTACACTTAACGAGGTCAAGTTCCTTGATAATGCACACAACCTCATGAGCATGTTCCACTACAGACCGGTTGTTCACCATCCTATAGTCACAAAAGCTCTCCATGAGGTATACTGGTATAGTTCATTGCCCACGTCTGATGCATCATATTTTTGCAATCAGAGCATCCCACAAACTCTTTCACATCTGTCACAGTGATGTAAACATCACACAGACGGACAGAGAGCGCACCTAGAATGCATCCTACGAAGAGATTATTGGCCTCAACGAACTTCTTTTGCTCATCAACAGAAAGTCCACCCTTAGGTTTGCCAAGTATCGCTTCTTATACATTCATAGCAGTAAGCTAGAGCCGAACCATTGCTTTTCATCTCTTAAAATGCACACCAGAGAATTTCTCTGGCCTTAGTGCATCCATAAATCCAACCATTGAATTACTCACGGATTACCTATAATAAGATTTTTGGATTGTTGGAGTATTAGGCAATTTTATGGTTAATCTTCTAATTATATAATTCATTACATCAACATAAACTAGCATGAACAGATCTATCATACTAGTAAAACACAATAGGGTAATTATGATTTCGCAAGACATGATTAATAACCGTACATAAATATAACACACATACTGTAAGGTTGCGGAAGACAAATCTGTGGTCGATGCAGATGTTCTACCATTGGTGTTGGATCGTAGCACCCGATGGCGACCAATAGTAGACGCGCCATGATGACGAACTTGAGTAGCCGCGTGAAGCGCTTCCCCAAAACCTTATTCGTCCTTTCCCGTTGCAGGATCGCAGGACGACTGGTTCTAGAGATGTGCTCTCCCATTTCCGGTGCATGCCGATGGACGGAATGGAGTAGTCTACGACGGTAGCACAATAGAGAGAAAAGACAAACAAAACCCTAGCTCAGTTTTGTTGTATTTCTTTTTTTGTCGTAATGATTCGGCCAGATCTACGAGTATTTATATGGAAGAAACAAGATCTCATGTCACGATAACGATCTCAATCAAATTGGTTTCTATATAACCATATTCCGTAAACTTTGCTAAGATCTCAAATAATTGAAACAGTAAAAGGAAAGACCACGCCTCCACAAAGCAAGGAGTCATACTTCGTGAACACGTGGTTAGGCTTGGCAAGCCGACCCTAGACCCCTAAGTCTGGACTAGAATCAAGCACTCGGGAAGTGCTGACCCCGACCTTCAAGTCCCTAGCTCGACTCTAGCACTCGGCAATGCCGAGTCTAATACCCGACTCCGGACGCAATATTCTTTTACATGGCTCAGGCTTTTAAGATTTATTTAAAAATTTCTAAAACATTTATACGAGTCTATCTCAAAATTCCATCGGAATCTATTGGTTGTCAATGTCTCTGTCGGCCATTTTGTGATTTTCTGACATCGCGTAGCGGGAAAGCAATTTTGAATAAAAAATATATTATTGAAAAAATTTGAGTTAATTTTTTAATTGTTACATCCCAGCAGTATATATAAAACGAACTATAAAAATCAGATTGAATATTTTAGATAATTATCACCGGGTTAGTTGTATGATTATATCACACTTCCAAAATTATTTCCAAGCTATATATATATATATATATATATATATATATATACAGGAACGCTATTCTACACTATGGGTGTAAATGCTATTCTACACCGATCATCCCAATCGTGCCCACCCCCCACCCAATCCCATCCCCTCCATTCCACGTCGGTGTAGAATAGCATTCTACACCCGTGGTGTAGAATAGCATTTATATATATATATATATATACGAGAGCGCTATTCTACATCACGTGTGTAGAATAGCTATCCTACACCGTAGTACATTCAGTAGTAGATTTCTCAGTAGAATAACAATTGAGCACTATTTTTTTCTCGGTAGTAGATTTCTCGGTAGAATAGTTATTTTACACCCGTGATGTAGAATAGAATTTATATATATATATATATGTGTGTGTTAATCTTTGGGATTATCAATTTATCATTTCATTTCTTAATTTGTAACATGATTGCTAAACTAATGCGTTTTGTGATTTCTCTCGGTTAAGATTTCCACGAGGACAACACGACGCAGGCATTCATGTTCGCCGACCGGCCGGTGGACGCGGAGCTGGCGGTGGTGGCGTTCCGCGGCACGATGCCGTTCGACGCGGAGCAGTGGATCACGGACATGGACATCTCGTGGTACGAGATCGAGGGGGTGGGCAAGGTGCACGGCGGATTCATGAAGGCGCTCGGGCTACAGAAGGAGAAGGATGGCGCCGCCCGCTGGCCGGCGGAGATCGAGCAGCAGCCGGCGGCGGGCATCAGGGAGAAGAAGATCTTCGCCTACTACGCCGTCCGCGAGAGCCTGCGTAAGTTCCTCGCCGCCAACCCGAGGGCTAGGTTCGTCGTCACCGGCCACAGCCTCGGCGGCGCGCTCGCCGTGCTGTTCCCGGCGATCCTAGCGCTACACGGCGAGAGCGCCCTGCTGGAAAGGCTGGAGGCCGTGTACACCTACGGACAGCCCCGCGTCGGCGACGAGCAGCTCGGCCGGTTCATGGCGAGCCTTCTCGACGAGCCGAGGAAGAGGTACTTCCGGTTCGTGTACGGCAACGACGTCGTGCCGCGCGTCCCCTACGACAACTCCGTCTTCCTCTTCAAGCACTTCGGCGAGTGCATCTACTTCGACAGCTTGTACAGAGCACGGGTCATGGCGGAGGAGCCGAACAAGAACTACTTCTCGCCGCTGTTCCTGCTGCCCAAGTACGCGACCGCGGCGTGGGAGCTGGTCCGGGGATTCGCCATCGGCTACGTGGAGGGGCCGGAGTACTCGGAGGGGTGGGCGATGACAGCGGCGAGGGCGGTCGGGCTGCTGATCCCCGGCCTGCCGCCGCACGCGCCGCTGGATTACGTGAACGCCACCCGGCTCGGCGCCGCTTCGATCCGGCGGCTGCTGGCGACTCCGACTCCGTGACTGCTCGGTCACCCGGGAAAAATCATTACTTTATTAATTTATTCTCTCTTTTCCAACGTGAAAAAAATTTCTGATTCTTACAGAAATTAAATTGAGTTATCTAAACAATATTGCAAATATTATGAAATAATAAAGATGACAACGTGCAAATATTGAATTATTAGCAGCTAGTCCGGGTGTAAGTTTGTAGCAGAAGCAAATGACAGTGATGAATAGTCCACACTTCTATGTTTGTTTGAACGTAGAAATTTTACAAGATTTTCGTGGAAATTGCATTAAATCTTCTAAGATTCATTTGAAAAAACCCCGTTCTAAAAAAACCCTTGATTATCTTATATCCGTCGTCTAGGCTAAGATTTTCAATAGCTAGGTAGTTTAAGTATCTAGATTGTGAGAACACGAAGTCATGAGGTTTGAAGAGTCAGGGCAAACTTAACTTTAAGTAATCTTATTAATACACAATATATATATACTAGTGAGAGGCCTGTGTTTTGCAATAAAATCTTATTTTATAATAGGGTTTTTTTGCGTAAAATTCATGTTTCTACGTGATTTTTTAAAAATCTAAGATTTTTTACTTTCGCGCAAAATACATAAATTAAAATATTAAAATATAAATACAGTTTTTTTCTTTTTCTTCTTTTTTCCCTTTTCCACTTTTCTTCTTTCTTTCTCACGCAGCCAAGCCATGCGCTGCGCAGGACGGTTGCACAGGGTCGCTATGTGTGCGGCCGGGCAGTTGGTTGCATGCGGCAGGGTATGACACTGGTTTTTATAGGGTACAAGTTTTGATTGGTTTTTATGGGAAGTGGGAAGGAGACTTGCGAACGGAGGAACGGAAAACTAGCCGCTTTATAATAGTAGAGATATATATTTGATATAGAATAACATGTACATATTAAATTGCATCAAAAATTCTTTTATGATGATGTCAATATCAATCTCATCCAACATTTGCTTCTCAATGCATAAAGTTATCAAACCATTTAATCCCTCTTGAGACATTATAGATCTCAAATAGTTTTCAATAATTTTAATTTTGAGAAGCTTTCTTTCAGCTGATGCCACAGTCACATACATAGTAAGGAAGATGTAATAAGTAATTGACATATTAGGGTAATAATATGCTTTTGTAACAAACTCAAAAAATCTCCATACCTAACATTATATTGGTTTATCTAGTAAAGTAAATCTTAGAACACTTAACTCAGAAATTAGATCATTTAAATCCACGTTAGATGAACCATCTAGAGAGAACGTTAATGCCAACGTTGTGCAACACACGTTAAGTTCATTATCATCCAATGACTTCAAGGTTGTTGAACTCATAAAAACCCAAATATTTATTTGAATGACCAGAGTTCTTCAAATCTCCTTTTCAATTAACTGACTGACATATCAATCATAAACAGAAAGTAATTAATTTTAAATTGTTTCTTAGCTTCTAAGATTGCTTCCTTACTATTATTTTTATCAAATTGCTTCTTTCTAAGAGCACGACGCTTAACCGGGAATAATGACTTCACACCTATTTCAATGCAATTTCTTTATAATGACCATACTAAAAGCAAATCCTTCATTTCTATAGGTGTTGAAACAAACCATTGTGCCTTCTATTTGTCTTAAGGTAGACTCAATACATATAGATGGTGATTGCAACTTCTTGCTCACTTTATTCACATCAAAAAAATGTCATATCAAATAACTATGCCAAATATAAACTCAAAGCTTCCAAACACTTAAAACAAATTTTTTTGCATCACTCTTATCCTTTGTTTCAATAACACTATCTTCACTTAAATTAAGTAAAGCTTTTCTTAGCCGAGGATATTGATATCTAATTGCCATGACACTTTTTATTAGACTCTCCCAACGCGTGCTGCTCAAAGATTTAACAGTTAAATCATCAACAGTGTTAAGTAAAACTTTCCATCTTTTGGTAGAACCGACAAATAATACATATATATGTTGTATAATTCTAAAAAATGTGACAGCTTTGCTACAAGACTTATCCATATCACAAAGAGTAAGATTAAGACTATGACAAACGCATGTCATATACAAAGCTCTTGTATTTATATTAAGGGGCCGTTTGGTATAGCTCCAACTCTAAGATTCAAGCTGATTTTTGAGTTTGTGTAATATAATAAAATAATTTAAAATTTTATTTTTAGTATGAAATAAAAACTAAATTACTCAACTAAATACCCTTAATTCATCCACAACTCGTGCTCCAGGATTTTTTGGAGCTAGGCTGAACCTGCTCTAAAAAATCTAGAAGTTGGAGCTGTCCCAAACATGTCCTAAGCAACCGCCTTTGAACCCCCTTGTGTGATCCTTTCATATTAGAACCATTATCATAACCTTGTATTCTACTGTTATCAATATCAAGATAGAATGACTTAATGGAATCAACCAAAATACATTAAAAAGCCCTAAACCAGATGTGTCATCCACCTTTAAGAAACCAAGAAGATATTCCTCTATTTTAAATAGAGTCATTTGTCCTTAGTGACTAACATCTTGGATACAATCAAGAATAATAGAGAAATGTTTGGCCTCTTTGATAATCTTAATGATAGAACTTGTAATATCAAAAGCCATAAGATAAATTTTGAACTCTTTGATAATCTTAATGTTAATCTTTTGTGGCAGTGATAATGATAACAAATATATTTGTTTTGAACACGTCTAAGATAGTCTTGCATTACCAAATCAAATTCTACAACCATCTCAACACAAGCTAACAAATTACCATTTTGGTCATTGTAAAGCTGTTTATTACATCCTCTAAAAGCCAAACTACATTGCTAAGAAATTTTACAATTGCAACTATTCTTCACAATACTTGCCTTATGCGCTCTTTCTCATTTGAGATTTGTTGTTGTAACTCTTTGTCAATTGTATCTTGTTTCATCATCCTAGTTCTCAGTTAATTCCACGAGTTCATATTGGTAACATACTCAATACTTATTTCATGTTCTTTCGGCCTCTCAACAACATGTATCTAGTATAGTAGAATTTAATCTAATCATCGATTCATCAAATATTTTTATTGTTTTCCTTTTCTCACTAATAGAAGCATACTTTCTTGATGACATGATTCTGTTAAAATATAAAAACAAGCACTATAACATAACATAATCAAATCAAGTAATCACTAATCGGTACTTAATTTAATGATCATTACTAGTAGCAAATAGCAGTGCACACCTTGCAATCTTGGCAGAACGTACAGGCGAACAACACTACGAAGAATATTCAGAGTTACAAACTTAGATTGTGAATTTGTGATGGGCACTGGGCTGATTATCGATGGGCGCTAGGCTACAGTGCGACGCCGATTTGTGAGGTGTAGTTAATCGATTAACCGATTGTGAATTGTGTATGCCTGAGCTAAGTAGAAACAGTTTGTTGCAATTTATGGTTAACTGATTAACTGAACTGATTTAACCAAAACCTAATTTGATCGGTTAATATTATTGCAGAAGAAATTTTGGTTGCCATTTTTCCATAACAATAATTATTCTTAATTGATTTAACTGTATTAACAGAATGCCCAACCCTACCCATTTATTCTCACAACCCTAATTCCTTATTGCTCCTTGGAGAATCTTCGATTTCTTAACAACCTATGTGACAAACTTTCTTAAAACATTTTAATTTTTTTTATCACAACATCTACGTATCATATCATAATACTATGAAAAGTTTCGTGTTTTTCAGACTTCATTAGATTTTTTGAATTAAAAAACCATTAAACTACACGTTACCGATCGAGTGTTGCAACTTATTTTTTTCAAATTCATTTCAAATTAGGACATAATAACGAAAAATGGACTCGAAAACATGAATATTAATTTTTTCGTGAGATAAGTTATGTTGTATTTTGATTGTAGATAAGACTTTTTTTGGTTTGCCGAGTGTTTTTGAAAAAACGCTAGGCAAACCCAATTTTTCATGATATAACAATATAGAAAACTTATATTTCGAAAGAGATGAAGTATTTTTTTACGCATGTCCTCATTGCCAGTACAAATTGTACTACATAAATCTGATGTATCATGGAGGCAAGCAAGCTCTACTTGCATCACCACATCACAAATTGCACAAAAAAAGTATCACCACAGTACACATCTAACACAAGTTAGTTCAGGATGAGACCAATAATGCCATAATTCACGCACCGAGCATTAGACACTCGGCAAACTACTCGTTTCACTGAGCATAATTGTTTGCCGAGTGTTTTTGTAAACCCATCTTCACCGAGTGTCTGAAATAATGTACTCAACGATGATTTTTGCGCTCAGTAAATTTAAAAACTTATCTTTTGAAAGAGATGAAGTATTTTTTATGCATGTCCTCGTTGCCGGTACAAATTGTACTACATAAATCTGATGTATCGTTGAGGCAAGCAAGCTCTACTTGCATCACCACATCACAAATTGCACAAAAAAAGTATCACCACAGTACACATCTAACACAAGTTAGTTCAGGATGAGACCAATAATGCCATAATTCACGCACCGAGCATTAGACACTCGGCAAACTACTCATTTCACCGAGCATAATTGTCTGCCGAGTGTTTTTGTAAACCCATCTTCACCGAGTGTCCAAAATAATGTACTCGACGATGATTTTTGCGCTCAGTAAATTTAAAAACTTATATTTTGAAAGAGATAAAGAAGTATTTTTTATGCATGTCCTTATTGCCAGTACAAATTGTACTACATAAATCTGATGTATCGTGGAGGCAAGCAAGCTCTACTTCATCACCACATCACAAATTGCACAAAAAAAAGTATCACCACAGTACACATCTAACACAAGTTAGTTCAGGATGAGGCCAATAATGCCATGATTTTATGATGAATCCACGCACTACTTTGACCTCTATTCCGTCGCCTAGTTTTGCTCCAGCTTAGCGCTGCAATCTGCCAAAGAAACGTGCTGCTTTGCCGCGTTGAAATCCGGCCATTTCCTTCTAGAAGGAGCTCGTTAGCTAGCTAGCAAGCATCATGGAAGACGTCACTCGTCGGACACTGACAGCCTCACACTATGATTGCAGTAGACGGGGGATTTAATTATTTGTCACTCTTAACATATGAGTGGCACTCCGAGTCATTGACATGTGGGGTCACTTGAGTCACTGACAGGTGGTCCATTAATTGACACATGAAGAGAGTGACAAATAGTTAAATTATCCGTAGTAGCCACCACTGTTTCGTCAGAACTACCAGAAACAGTGTTTGGTCCGTGAAGTAAAGTTTAGTCGGTGTCAAAATAATTCTAGAATTGGAGGATGATTCGCGAGATGAATTTATGAAGTCTAATTAATCTATGATTAGGAAATGTTTACTGTAGCGTCACATTGTCATGTCATGGTGTAATTAGACTTGTTAGATCCGTCTCAGCTCGTGAATTATCCACCAATTATAAATGAGTTTTTATAGATAGTTTGTATTTAATACTCTAAAATAGTATCTAAACATTCGATGTGACCGGACTAAATTTTAAACTAGGGGATACAAACACCCCCTAATTTATGTTTGGTAGGTAATGTTTTATTTTGTAGTATATTGTTTACAAAACTATATTTTTAATCTCAATTTTTTTCTACGATCCTAAAGATATATATATATATATATATATATATATATATATATATATTGACACGTATTCTATTCTAGAGAGTGAGCTTGAGAAACAACTACGACCACATCCAAGGAAAGAAGCAGGCGCGCAAATTACCCAATCGATCCTAACCGTTTTTCGTTGCAGGTCCATTTTCGGTGGATTTTAGCCTGTTTTGTGACGATTCTCGCATGTTTTGCGATGTTTTGTGATTTTTCTCGGAGTACCGAAATTAATACCGAAAATTCTAAAAATTGTGGTTGTGTGGATATGATGTGTGACACCTTACAGTCGGCAACCGTTTTTGGCGATTTGTGCAACAGACATCGGAGTTATCACATTCACATAGAGAGTGGCTGACGCAGCTGACACCATAGGCTGCACCCTACTCCAGTCGAGATGCCGAGGCAGGAAGCTCCGTCAGATTGCCGTGCCAGCTCCGACGAGATGGGCGCCGGCGCCGGCGGCGCCGAGGCGCACTTTGTGTTCGTGCCGCTGATGTTCCAGGGGCATCTCATACCGACGGTGGACGCGGCGCTGATGCTGGCCGCGCACGGCGCGCTCGCCAGCGTCGTCGTGACGCCGTACTACGCGGGGCGTGTCCGCCGGACGGTCGAACTAGCGATGCGGCGGTTGTCCGCGGGTTCGCCGGGCGTCCGGGTGGTGGAGCTCCCGCTGGACTGCGCGGGCGTGGGGTTGCCTGACGAGGCGGACGACATCGACAAGATCCCGCAGGGGCTCGGGAAGAACTACTTCCGCGCGCTGGCGCTGCAGCGGGAGCCGCTGGAGCGCCACCTCCGCGCCGGCGCGCAGCCGTACCCGACGTGCATCGTCGGGGACTTCTGCCTGCCGTGGACGCAGGAGCTCGCGGCGAGCCTCGGGGTCCCGCGTGTCGTCTTCTTCAGCATGTGTGCCTTCTGCGTGCTCTGCCAGCACAACGTCGAGAGGTTCAACTCCTACGCTGGCGTCGCCGACGACGGCGTGCCAGTCGTCGTTCCTGACCTGGGGGAGAAAAGGATCGAGGTGACGAGGGCCCAAGCACCGGGGTTCTTCGCTTTTCCTGGCTGGGAGGACTACGCGGAGGCCGTCGAGCGCTCTGTGGCTGAGGCCGACGGCGTCGTCATGAACACGTTCTCCGAGATGGAGCAGGAGTTCGTCGCCGGCTACTCTGCGGCCAGGGGAATGAAAGTGTGGACGATCGGGCCCGTGTCTCTGTATCACCGGCACACGGTGACGTTGACGGCGAGAGGGCAGACGACCGCCATTGACGCCGACGAGTGCCTCCGATGGCTCGACGACAAGGACCCCAACTCCGTCGTCTACGTCAGCTTCGGGAGCATCGTGCACACCGATCCAAAGCAGGTCGTCGAGCTCGGCCTCGGCCTCGAGTCCTCCGGGCACCCATTCATCTGGGTGATCAAGAACGACGAGCTCTACGGCGAGGCGGTGCGCCAGTTCTTGAAGGAGCTCGAGGCGCGCGTCGCCGGGCGCGGCCTGCTCGTCCGGGGATGGGCACCACAGGTGCTGATCCTGTCGCACCCGGCGGCCGGCGCCTTCGTAACGCACTGCGGCTGGAACTCCATGCTGGAAGCCGTCACAGCTGGGCTCCCCGTGGTGACATGGCCGCACTTCTCCGACCAATTCTTGAACGAGAAGATGGCCGTGGAGCTGCTCAGGATCGGCGTGAGCGTCGGCGTCAGTGAGCCACTGATTTTCCAGGTGAAGAAGAAGGACATCGTGGTGGGGAGGGCGGTGGTGGAGAAGGCAGTCAGGAGCATCATGGATGGAGGAGAGGATGCGGAACAGAGGAGGAAGAAAGCGCGGGCGCTCGCCGACGAAGCGACGGCGACTCTGCAAGAGGGCGGGTCGTCATACAGTAACCTGTTGGATTTGATCAACTCTTTCAAGATCGTTGTCACGTAATTTGACTATTTGTAATCATCTATGCTTGTATCTCACTGTCACGTGAGATCCTTATCAGCTGGATTTGATCATGTATCTATATGCTCTGTATCTCACGGACATGTGAGATCCTTTCAGATCAATGATATATGTATAATTTGACTCTTTGTAATTTTATTCACTTAGATTTGATCATATATCCGTGCTTGTATCTCACTGACATGTGAGATCTTTTCAGATTAATGATATATGTATAATTTGATAACATGTGATACTTTCAGATCAAACCTGAGAAGTGGTTAGGATCTAAACCATATTAGTTTATCTATTTGTTGTTAGGTGTTATCTCTTATCTTCGGTTTGTTCATAGAAATAATGACTCTCCTCCATATAAACTCTATATAAGGGGGCTAGTAGTTGTTGTTGACGCTAAAATCTGATGACAAAGCGCCAAACACACGGACGTCGATCCAACATTCCAAAAGTGTGCGAATACTTAGTAGACCCCTAAGAGTAACACAACGCCGACGTCGCGTTCCGACGACCCTTAAATAGTGGTAAGAGAAAAACGGAGTCGCTAGGCAATCAAATACTATCTATTAAAATTATTCAATTAACCTATGTGTGAAAAAGAACTGATTAAATCGAATCGGCCAGAATAGGGACGGTTCAACCGAAGTGTCCTGGTGGTCAGACCGGCCGAGGTGTGGAGAACAGGACGAAGGAGGGCTTCGGTGTGCGGTGCGAAGTACCGACCAAAGGGGCTCTGGCCTTCGGTCAGTCAGACCGGAGGGTGAACCCCGATTCAACTGATGACGTGCGAAGGGGTTTAGGGAACTCCGATGATCAACACAACAGGGTCCAAAGGGAGGGCCACCGGAGTGAGTCACGAAGACAACCGAAGAGGGCTTCGGTATTCTTGTCGGTCAGACCGACACCCGGGGCTCATCAGACCGAAGAGGGTTCCGGAGGGACTCCGAAGTATTCCCGGGGCCTGGTGTGAAGCCCGGTTAGACCAGCCTCGTGCCGTCGGTCAGACCGAGGCGTGTCGGCGCGTCAGATGATGGCACGACACGGGCCGGTCAGACCGGGGGATGCCTCCGGTCAGACCGACAACGCCTGGATGTTGGTCTCCGGGGCTCCGACGACCAACTTAGAGGTGTAGAATAGATCTAAAACTTCTTGGTGATGAATAAGAGGCAAAACACTACAAGAAAACACTAAGAAACCAGAGGCAGTTCGGCCAAGTGACCGAATTAACGGTAAAAACCAATAAAATGGCAGAAAACCGTTACGTGGATGAAACAGATGATTCTCGAGCGAACCGACAAGGACTTACCGTGATTTCGTCGTGGCGGACGGGTGGTTTCCAGTGTAAACCAGCAAAGATCTACGTGCTGAATTGAATCTAGGGCAAGAAAGTAAATTGAAAAGTAAAGGTACAATTTAAGGAAATAATAGATTGCATCTATTAGGGTTTTTGGAGGGGATCTCCTTGAATCGACCTTGCCTATATTTATAGAGGTTGGACATGAGTTCCCGTGGTCTAATCTGAATTAGACACGAGTTCCAAGTCATTCAAAATTAATTAGGGATAAAAATACCCCGAAATTAGCTAATTGGAGTCGGACTCAGGTTGGACAGGGTCATCATGCCCTCCATCTACCACGACCGCTCTTCGCTCACTCCCTCACGTTCCGCTACTCAAGGGCCATGACACGTTATGCAAACACTCATTTTCATCCCATTGTCAATCATATTTTGCATGCCAATGATTTGTGGAATAAGGTAATTGACTGTCAGCATCATTCAAAGACAAATATAGAATTAACAAACAACACTCTCAAATTTACAAAGGACAATAAGGATAATCAATATCATGGAAGGCTAAGTGCAGCAAGTTTTAGGTTTTAGTTGACTTAATCGTATAGGCGATCACCATTAACTTTATGTATATGTGTGCGTGTGTCCTATACATGAATTTGCACAAAATCAAATTTGACAAAATTGACAGCAAGCATGATCAAAGTATACTTACCTTGATCAGGAAAGTAGATTTTCGGTGTCGGCGACTATGCGAGAAAAAACATGCAATAAATAAAAATAATCAATAGTAGACCTAACTTTAATTCTAACAGTGCCAAAGTGCAATTTGGAATTTTATAAAAAAATAGAAACTGCAATAGAGTCAATCAGAGCTAGAATGAATTTTCTAAGGATTTTTGAAGCATTAGATTTTTCTAGGAAAAGTGAAATAGTATTGGACGTTACTATTTATACGGGCCAGTCCATTTCATAGTAGAAAATCTACTGGACTGGCTCTGATTAATTGGCCTGTTAGTAATTTAGCCCAATTTTTTTTTCTGAAATAGTATTGGACTGACATGTGGAATTCAGATTAAATTTTAGGTGGGTTTTGATGATTCTAAATCTAGGGTGACCCGAACGGCCTAACTCATAAAATTAAATTACAATTCTTTATTTCTAGACCCGATTCATAGGATCCAAACATGCCCTCGGATTGTTTTCGATGCTATTGTTTTTGCTTTGCTGATATCCCACACTCCCTTCTTTCTCTCCCAATGGTGTGTGTGGTGTTTGATTTTGCAACAATGCTATATTATTGAACTGACTCAAGTGTCCATGCATGCATGTATGATATATTAGTGAAAGATATATGAGCACGGTAACACCGGATCCCATCAATTGGGTGAGATCCTAATACTAGGATGGGACACCTCCTAAGAAGTTCACGTATCGTATCATCAAGGTCCATGTACGATGTATGTAGTGAGCTGTTTGTAATGGTTTGACGAGATCAGTTCACAATGTAACATTTTGATTTGTTCTTTCAGAAAGTTGCAATGTGATGGCCGAGGAAATTCATGCAATATGATGACTGTGTTTGATGGGTGTGTCAATATTTTGATTTGTTCAATAGATTCATGTGTATGGCATATTCTTGTCATTTTTGTGGTGGCTGTTTGTATCATGTGGAAATTGTGCTTTGAGCAATTGTCATTTATACCAACTTTTGAGAGCTTGTTGATTTCTTACAAATGTCAATGTCCAACTTTCTTGTAACTTAGAACAACAAGTTCATATCAAGAAAAATAACATCTTCCTCTAGAATTCTGGAATGGGAGTTCACATATCATATATAGGCACCAATTTCATGGTTCCAACCAAAACAGTAGAAAATTTACATATTTTCATGAATTGACACTCCATCAAAATACAATTTTCTAGCGGTTGGTTGTAAGGTGCTAGCTTAATCAACTTCAAATATGAGATTTGTGTACCCTCCTAGCTTGCACACAAGGAGCACCCATGGTAGAAGAATTCTAGTACATATTAAATTGGTCTAGATACACACTTTTTGTAAAGTTTTATATTGTACTATCCATACTAATGCTATTGGCATTAAGATCATGTGTCGTCGTAGAATATAAAGTTGTTTATAAAAATGGGACGTAGGCAAATAAAATATGAAAAGTCAATATATTCGAAGTCATACTGCTTATGATAAATAGAATTGGATCAACACTTTCATATGTATTTTCCGTTTCTTTCATTGACTCTTCTACTGTATTCAAACATATGAAGTTATTATAACAATGCGGTCTAAAAAATATTGTTTGCTTGTGATGATTAGTTCCAAAGATTGGGGCAAAAAGCATTTCAAATTTATTAGTATAAAATTTGGTGTCAAATAACACAACATCACTAAAGCATGCACAATCCATGATAGATTAACCAACTGCCCAAAATAAATTAGATATCCGACAATCGTCCTCATCTATTTGCATGACATAAAAAAGTTGGATCTTGTAATTGCTTATCCTTCAAGTATTCCAATAGTGTTTGTGTGTCATTGGATTCTAAGTACTTCCTTCATTCACAACCAATCTCATTATTGCAATCCATCTATGAGAATGACACTTTGTCAGATCCTTCATTAAATTCCTTCATAAACTCATACACCTAAGATAGCTACATTCTGGCTTCCCTTATTTGGACAATTAATTGTCTATCCGCTTCTTGAATGCTTCATTGATACCTCTCCCCAACTTATAATTTTTATTTATACTAGAAAGGAAATGATTGTTATCGAGTACAACCTTTTGCATCATCCAAATCCCCTCTATACTAACTGCAAACTGAACACGAGCATGACAATTTATCCTCATAGTGTCTTTTGATGACTCAATTTCTCGATGTCCTTTATTACTTCAAACTATTACTACTACAGAAACAATCTTGAGTGACTAAGATTTATGTGGTAGTAACAGATTGTAAAAGTGTATTACCCAAAATAGTCTTTAGTTAAAGTCTTATCAACCTACCGCTTTGTGTGGCTCTTTCTAATATTAAACCCAACCTTGTCAGCATAGGTGTTATACATTTAATAAGCTTCCTCCTCTTATTCAAAAGTCATTCCAACTTAAGGGACGATCAAAGTTTGTGTAGCTTTATCAAACTCATGTTGTAAAGCCAAGAATGAAATACATGTAACCATGAATCCATATAATGAAAAAAATATTGACTAACATTGGAACAAGATCTCATACCTCAGTTTTTCGTTGTGCCAATGTAGATAGGTGCTCGATTATTGTGAATGTCCTCACTAGTAGTGAATCTATATTACCATTCTCCTATGCAAAGGCACAATTATACATTCTCCTATCAAACAATGAGAAACATATATAGCAAAAATCTCATATCGTCGAGATGCATGGTGATACATATACCTGCAACACATCAATTGCACCAGCTATACCTCTTTGAAGGCATGGCACTCTTTGATAGCATGGTCCTCTCCGACAGCAGCAACACCATGATCTACTTTGGTGGTAGGATTGACTCTAGGATTGGATCATAGTCCTGTCTAGCGACAACATAAACTTTTCTCATTAGTGGCATCAACAACATTAGCCTCCATGGAATAGCATGACGGTGACTAGAGCACGATGCTAGTGCAATTCAATCATGAATAGGGGACTACATCAAACGAACCCACGTGTGTGGAATAGTTGTAGCCAAATATGAGAACGAGCCAAGAGAGGAGGATGAGCCATGAGAGCAAGGTTAATAATATAGTCGGTTGCTGGCTTGCAGCCTATCTTTTAGCCTATTCGTATAGTAGTTAGCTTTTTAACATTAGAGAAATTTTACAGTCCTTGAGGAGGTACCAGGAGGTATTTTTTAGTGTTAATTTTGGTACCTCCTGATACATGAGGTACCAAAATTAACACTAAAAAATGTGGTACCTTCTAGTACCTCCTCAAGGACTGCAAAATAGCTCTTAATATTAATACATGGCCAACTTGTCTCTCTCACAGATTTTTTTGGTTCTTGTGTCTAAGTTGGCTGTAAGCTTACAACCTGCTTATCAATCTTTGTCCTCCACCTCAGTATTTAGCCTGCTTATAGCTGGCTTATAGCCTGTTATTATACTTGCTCTGAGGAGAATGAGCTTCAACCAAGCCCAGGTGTCACTAATTGGTTGGGGGTCCTCCCGGTGGGTTGTTTGCAGCCTATCCTCACCCATTTTTTCAATTAGTGACATTTTTCCTAGTTATTTCAATATAATTCTCTCTTTTTTCTATTTTCTATGAAAGATATAACTTGTATAGAAAAAGGGTTAACAAATCCACAATTATCGATTTGATAACCGTAGTTTTTAGGTTAATTGTTGGTCGGTCAATGCTTAATAATAATTACTTGATTATTTCTAAATCATATCAATTACTCTAAATCGATTTAGTATTAGCTAAATCTATTATTACTAACTACATATAAGCCAATAATCTATGTTTCATTAGAATGGGAGAAACTAATGGTGATATCAATTTTTGTTTCTAATGGGTCCCACACAACACTTGAGAAAAATGAATTGAACTATACAAAGTCGTTTACTCATAGCTAAAAACTCCATAAGACAATTGGTTGCTTGTGGAACTTATTTTGGTGTTTGATATAGAGCAAGATTTATATACTCCATAAGACAAGAATAATAAATTATTAGTTGATTACACAAGAACAAGTACATTGGTAGTAGTACAATGTGGCGCAACACTACTACTTTTATTACAAACAGCCATGGTGAGGCCTTTATTATCGCATAACTAGAAAACACCGTATCATAGCATTGTTCGTGTATTTGGCATCTTCAATTCAAATGAAAATTTTATGGGTTCCCACCAGCAGATCCAGACCCACTTCCTGAGCCGCTTCCAGAACCACTGCCACCAGGACCACTTTGCCCACCGCCACCACCACCACCTTGACCACCAGCCTGAGCATATCCACCACCATAGTAGGGCCAATATCCACCTGCTTGACCATACCCAGAACCAGAACCAGAGCCATATCCAGAGCCACCATTTTGTCCACCACCACCGCCTCCACCTTGGCCACCTCCTTGAGCATATGAACCAGTACCATAAGGACCATATCCACCAGCTTGACCATAGCCAGAACCAGAACCAGAGCCATACCCAGACCCACCATTTTGTCCACCACCACCGCCTCCACCTTGGCCACCTCCTTGAGCATAGGCAGCAGTACTACCATAAGGACCATATCCACCAGCTTGACCATAGCCAGAGCCAGAACCAGAGCCATACCCAGACCCACCATTTTGTCCACCGCCGCCGCCTCCACCACCACCGCCTCCTTGAGCATATGCTCCGCCATAAGGCCCATATCCTCCAGCTTGACCATACCCAGAACCAGATCCAGAACCATATCCAGATCCACCATTTTGTCCACCTCCACCCCCTCCTCCACCACCGCCCCCACTAGCATATGCTCCTCCAGCTCCGCTTGCCTGGCCATATCCAGAACCAGAGCCAGATCCCCACCCAGAACCACCTGGTGACCCACCACCACCTCCCCCTCCACCACCACCTCCCCCGGCGCTAGCATATTTTATCCTTGTAGCATTGGACAGTCCAATGCTAAGTAACACGAGAAAACTAAGAGCTACAAACTTGCCTCTAGCCATTTTGAGCTTGCCAAATGCCAGATTACTCTAAGGATGAGATGAATCCCAACTGAAGATTTGCAAGGGTATTTATAGGACCGGAGACGGTGCATGCAAGCTGTGGTGCACAAATGTCACTTGGGCATTAGCTTAGCAAAACGATACATCGTGCTTCGCGAAAGAGTAATACTCAAATGGAGTGGGTACCTTATGACTTTTACAGGATATGACAAAGCATTATATTGCATGCAAGCAAGGAAGGTTTTCTGACGAGAAGCCTGACGCGATTACGTGTGGATTTTCGTTGACAATGGCGCTAGCTGCACGAGCTGAGGCACGTAAGGATAGATACCACGAGCTGACGACGAGCGTACTCTATCTGAGCCCGAGTCCCAGGCATTTGACCATGCATGCATGCATTGTAGAGCGAGATTGTATATCATCTCTCTAGACAGGAGCTAGGCCAACCAGAGACGCCACTAGTGCTAGAAAATGCAAGAGAGATCTTTGTTTTAGCATACAAAGTCGTAAGGCGTTGACATTGCACTAATCAACTGCTACTACGTCGTACGTACCAATCATACGATCATTAGTAGACAGGCCTTTATCGTATGCAAGCGCACACCCATACCTAAGTCCTAACCCTGAAATTCTCTGAACAAATCGAAGGGTGGTGCAGGCTAGCTGCCGCATGCCAAACTTGACTGAAACTCTGAAACATGCAGGGATCGATCGATGGATCCATGGCTAGCTCTCTGCATGTTTGAGACTGTCTTAATTTGTTATTAGGTGCATGCATGCCCTAGCTACGCGAGCTAGCTAGCTAGACGACATGCACCTAATTAATCTGCTAATTAAACAGCTCGATCTCTGCCTCGATCTGACGACGACGCGTTCAAATACAGGCTGCTCGATTAGGCCGAGAGCCCATCGAATAGAGAGACGTGCTGTGCGTGCCTGATGAAAATTGTTTAATTAGGGCAGAGAGATCGCATGCAACGATATGATGCAGACGTACGTACGTACTTCCCTCGTAAATAAATGATCTTTGCAGATATGCAAACGCAATGACCTGAAAAAGTGGATGTCTTTGGTGAATTTTCCGCGCATGCATGCAGTGGTACATAGAATATAGGCATTTTTTTGGTTTGTTCATTACATATTAATATTGAGAAAAAAGATTATGTACGTTTCGCCTCATTAAATGAATGGTTGGAATAAAATGGAAAATACATTTTATTACAAATCTTATTTGTAACCAGCAATAGAAATAATGTGCAAGTATTCCTTGTATCTTACAAAGACTTTACTTTTTACGATAATTAATAAATTATTGCTCAGGATGCATGAAACCTACAATGTCTCTAATTAATAAAAATAGTTTCCTCGGTCCCATAATATTACAATCTACGATCTGATTTGACATTATATTCCATAATTGGCGTTGTCCAGATTCGTCGCACTATCGAATGTTAAATTTGGTCATATATTATAATATTATCGGATGGAGTGAGTACTTATCTAATAAACCACTTTATTTTAAAATTGTATTTCTATATATATTACCCTCAACTAACTTCTCACTTTCCACATAAATGAGGGTACTGAATAAAGTCTTTTTCATCCTAATATTTTTTAAAAAACCTAGAAACATGTATAATATGAAAGAGATGTAGTAAATAATAAGAGCATATATATCTAACCTGGTGTTGTTTACTAAGCTAATGTTATATCATTTAATTTTAATCCTAAAATATAACCAATTCTCTACATAGTATTATTTCTTAAAGAATCAAAACCATTAATTATTTAATTTCTTCTAATACTTTCTCCTCATCTAATCCAATCACAATCATATTTAATTTAATTTGAATCCTCTCTTTAATACCTATAAAAAATTATATAAATACTTATATTTTTAGGCGTAGCAGTTACTTGGACGAAATGTCAATATGAATTTGTGACGATCGAGCAGCTAGCTGTTAAACATTCAACATTCATACATTCGCAAAGAATTATAATAAGCAGAGAGATCGACCACTAGACTTATAGTATATATAGGTTTGGTAATCACAGTGAAGTGAAAGTGTGAAACCCTGACGTGATCGAGCTTCCTGGTAAATAACTTGCAAGCTAGCTCAGTAATAATTAACCATTTAATTAACCCCTTCTTTTGGCTGGGCTCTATATATAATTGACGAAGGGTAAATTAATAAATTGGTAAAATAGTAAAGTGTATTTTATTTATAAGAAAAGTATTATTATAAAATATTGGTTTTGCATGTATGGTAATGCATGACAGTGAGGTGAAACTCTGACGTGAGCTTCCTGGTAACTTGCAAGCTAGCTCAGTAATTAACCATTTAACCCCTTCTTGGCTGGGCTCTCTAATTAACGAAGGGTAAATTAACAAGCTGGTAAAATATTAAAGTATATTTTATTTATAAGAAAAATATTGTTATAAAGAAAAAAAGTCTACTTTGTCCCACAAGTATTACCCTATATAGGAAATGTTACCACCAACTATAAAATCGAACTCTTAATTCTCCAAACTAATATATACCGGATAAATAACTCACCATTGAGAGTGGTTTTCTACTGTGGTTTTGCTGACGTGGTAGTCCATGTGGCGGGAGATGCTGAGGTGACTACGGGCCTCTCTCCAATACAGTCGTGGCGTACCTCCAAGTGCTAGCATGCATACACCGCCCTTCGAGGCCCAAGCCCTTGCACTCCCATCACGCATCACGCCTCTGTGGCCTAGAGTACATACACCCGCGCGTTACTAGCCCCGCTGTGTGCCACGTTGCCCGCACGCAGCCACTGACATCCATACACCGCTGCTTCCGCCGTAGCTAGAACACACGCATGGGCAGTGGCGCGCGTTCAACACAAGGAGGGAAGAAGGAAAAGAGGAGGAAGAGGAAGAAGAAAGAAAAGAGAAGAATAAGATGTGGGTTCCACTTGTCAGTGAGTAAAACTAACAGGCCAAATAAGTAGCTAAACATATGTGGACAGTCACCTCAGCGCTGCCATATCAGCAAAATCACAGCAGAAAACCACTCTAAGGGTTATTTGTCCGGTATAGATTAATTCAGAGGATTAAGAGTCTAGTTTTGTAATTGAGGATAACATTAGTCTATAGGGTAATACTTCAAGGGGTAAAGTAGATTTTTTTTCCTATTATAAATACTTTGTAAGAGGTATATAAGGGATAGAAAGGATTGAATTGAAGTTCTTGATTTACCAACCAAAAGTAAATAATGATGTATTTCATTTTTTCTAAAAAAGATTCACTTCTAGTATTTTAACTTTGTTCCAAAAAGATATTTTTTCTATCTCCTTACTTACTCTTAGTTTATAAATTAAAATTTTTTATCTATTCAAGATTCATTCACACTCACAAATTACATAACAATAGTGTTTTTTATTAATAGGGGAGTGCCAGATTTTCAAAATTATGGACACAATGATGTTCTATATGTGTTATTGTTATTGATGGCTTGTGGAACTTATTTTGCTGTTGATATATAGAGCTGGATTTATATACTCATAGGGCATAAACAACAACTCATTAGTTGATTACAGAAAAACAAGTACATTGGTAATTGGTAGTAGTACAATGCGACGTCTGACTACTACTTTTATTACATACAGCCATGGTAAGGGCATTATTATTGCATAAATATAAAACACAATATCATAGGCGTATTCATGTAGTTGGCATCGTCAATTCAAATGAACGTTCTATGGGTGCCAACCAGCGGATCCAGAACCACTTCCTGAACCGCTTCCGGAACCACTGCCACCGGGACCGCTTTGCCCACCGCCACCACCACCACCTTGACCACCTGCCTGAGCATATCCACCACCATAGTAGGGTGAATATCCTCCAGCTTGACCATATCCAGAACCGGAACCAGAACCGGAACCGAAACCACCATTTTGTCCCCCACCGCCACCTCCACCACCACCACCTCCTTGAGCATATGCTCCGCCATAAGGTCCATATCCTCCAGCCTGACCATACCCAGAACCAGATCCAGAACTATATCCGGATCCACCATTTTGTCCACCTCCACCTCCTCCTCCACCACCGCCTCCACTAGCATATGCGCCCCCAGAACCGCTTGCCTGGCCATATCCCGAACCAGAGCCAGATCCCCACCCGGAACCACTTGGTGACCCACCACCACCTCCCCCTCCACCACCACCGCCCCCGGCGCTAGCATATTTTACCCTAGAAGCATTGGACAGTCCAATGCTCAGTAGGACGAGAAAACTAAGAGCTACAAACTTGCCTCTAGCCATTTTGAGCTTGTCAAATGCTAGATACTCAAGGATATATGAGATGAATCCTAACTGAAGATTGCATGGGTATTTATAGCGCTGGAGATCAACCAAGCATGCAAGCTGTGGTGCACAATCTCACTTGGACAATACATATATAACATGGAGTGGGCAGATTATGACTTTTGTGGGATATGATATTATCATAAAGCTAGCATGCAAGCAAGGTCTTCTGACGAAGCGTGATATGATTTGATCAATCAATACCACGAGCGTACCCTGGACTACTATGAGCCTTCTGAGCCCACTCATTTGAACATGCATTATTGCATGCAGAGCGAGATGTATATATTAGAAAACGCAAACGATCTTTGTTATAGCATACAAAGTCGTATGGCGTTGACATTATATCTCTCGGTCTGACTGTGTGTTCGTTAGTTGTCCTACGAGCTGAAGAGCTAGCTAGATCAACGTACGTGCACCTAATCTGCTAAAACAGCTCTCAGCCTCTGATGACGCGTTCAATTACAGACTGCTCGATTAGAGAGACGGCCGGACCGTACGTACGTACGTAGTTGGTGAAAAGAATTTAGGGCAGAGATCGATCGAGTTCGCAGTGATGCAGACGTATGTACTATCTACCTCATATAATAAGTAAATGATCTTTGAAGATGCAAATGCAAGGCGCGCGTGTAGCAGTTACTGAGAGGAAATGTCAATCGATCTGTACTGTATTTGTGACGAGCAGCTGTTAAATTATAATATTTAGAGACTACTAGACTTATGATCGACCTGAAAAAGCGAATGACTCTTTGTGAATTTTCCGCGCAGTGATATCTAGCTTATAAGCATTTTTTGGTCTATTTGTTTATTATATATATATGTATATATATGTGTATGTATATACATGTATATATATGTCTATGTATATAAATGTGTACATGTATATATATATGTGTATGTATATATATGTATATGTATATATATGTGTACATGTATATATATGTATATATATATATATTAGGATTGAGAAAAAAGATTATGTTGCGCCTCATTAAATGAATGATCGGAGTAAAATGGAAAAATACATTTTATTACAAATCTTATTTGTTACTAGCAATAGAAATATTATGCAACTATTCCCTCTATCTTTCATAGACTTTATTTTTAAGATAGGAAAAAGTCTGAATTATACCCTCAAAGTATAGCTGAACTTTAAATAATTCCCTAAACAATTTTACCATCTAATAACACCTGCGGTATTGAAAAATAGCTCAACCTACAATTTTGAAAGGTGGTTTTGCTGATGTGGCAAAACAGTGAGCGGTTTTGGTGATGTGGCACAACAGTGAGCGATTTTGCTGACATGGTAACTGACATGGCGCTAGTGATGTGGTAGATTAATGAAAAAGTCAGAATAACCCCTTGGACAAATAAAAAATATTCAAATTTTGATTTCTAAATTTTTTTAATAATTCTGTTTTATTTTCTGAAAATCCAAAATATTGCTGAAACCTTTAAAAATTCATAACTATTTCATTTTAACTCTAAATTTGACCATTAAAATTGCATAATTTTTAAAAAATGTGATCTACATAATAAAAATAATTTAACACGTAGTATAAATAATCTTATATATTATTTATAATTAATTATTTTGACGTGTAGTTTCGAAGTCCCCAAAGAGCCCATTTTTATCAAGAAACTCCTTTTTTGGTGTGTTATTGTTATCGATGGCTTGTGGAACTTATTTTGGTGTTGATATACATAGCTGGATTTATATACTCATAGGGCATAAACAACAACTCATTAGTTGATTACAGAAAAACAAGTACATTGGTAATTGGTAGTAGTACAATGCGACGTCTGACTACTACTTTTATTACATACAGCCATGGTAAGGGCATTATTATTGCATAAATATAAAACACAATATCATAGGCGTATTCCTGTAGTTGGCATCGTCAATTCAAATGACAGTTCTATGGGTGCCAACCAGCGGATCCAGAACCACTTCCTGAGCCGCTTCCGGAACCACTGCCACCAGAACCGCTTTGCCCACCGCCGCCACCACCACCTTGACCACCTGCCTGAGCATATCCACCACCATAGTAGGGCGAATATCCGCCAGCTTGACCATATCCAGAACCGGAACCAGAACCGGAACCGGAACCACCATTTTGTCCACCACCGCCTCCTCCACCACCACCACCTCCTTGAGCATATGCTCCGCCATAAGGTCCATATCCTCCAGCCTGACCATACCCAGAACCAGATCCAGAACCATATCCGGATCCACCATTTTGTCCACCTCCACCTCCTCCTCCACCACCACCTCCACTAGCATACGCGCCCCCAGATCCGCTTGCCTGGCCATATCCCGAACCAGAGCCAGATCCCCACCCAGAACCACCTGGTGACCCACCACCACCTCCTCCTCCTCCACCACCACCGCCCCCGGCGCTAGCATATTTTACCCTAGAAGCATTGGACAATCCAATGCTTAGTAGCACGAGGAAACTAAGAGCTACAAACTTGCCTCTAGCCATTTTGAGCTTGTCAAATGCTAGATACTAAAGGATGAGATGAATCCCAAGTGAAGATTGCATTGGTATTTATAGCGCTGGTTGGAGACCACGCATGCAAGCTGTGGTGCACAATGTCACTTGGTGCAATACATAATATGGAGTGGGCACACTATATATGACTTTTACGGCATGTGATATTATTAAGATAAAGCATGCAAGCTAATGGAGGTTTTCTGACGAAGCTTGATTGATTTGAGTTGATAATGCCGCTAGCTGGATCAGGTATGTAATGATCTATATGATCTATCAATACCACAGCCTCTGAGTCCGGGTATTTGACATTATTATTATTTAATTTTAATCCTATAAATTAACCACTTCTCTACAAAGTCTCTTATGTTAAGCAATCATAATCATTAATTATTTAATGTCTTCATCTACTTTGTTTGTTATCTGATCCAATCACAATCAGATCGATCTAATAATTTAATTTGAATTCTGTCTTTAATATCTATAAAAAATTATATAAATACATATATTTTGAGGCGTAGGAATTACTTAGACAAAATGTCAATGAAATCGTATTTGTGACGCCCATACATTCGGAAAGAATATAATTATAATATGCAGGGAGCACTATGGAGTGGCACTCGACGAAGCTCCTTTTGAACTCGCTGAAGGTTCACCGAGTGCCATAATCGGCGAAGAATACTCGACAAACCCGCTGTCGACGACCAGAGATTCGTTGAGTGTTCTTTATCAGGCAGTAGACAAACCTTTCATCAGGTGCCACGTCGTATTCGTCGAGTGCCCGATGCAGCACTCGACACAAAAAAGTCACTAACAGGCGGGGCGACATGACAGTGGATTCGCCGAGTGCATCCAAAAAAGCTATTTGTTGAGTGTTCATTAGTAGCACTTAATAAAGTTGTATTTTTTTTTAACCTGCGTCACATCAACGTGGCTGCTGGATTGATTTTTTATAAAGATTTTACCGAACATCTAGTTGTTTGTCAAGTGTATATGTATGTGGCACTCAACAAACAGAAAGTTCATTGAGTGTTTAATGTAAAACACTCAGCAAAGTAGTCTTCACCGATTGAGTGCCCTAAATAATACACTCGATGAAGAATTTGATACTCGGTGAACTCTCTATTTCCTATAAAGGATATCCGTAGACTTATAGTATATCATAGTATATCAGCTTTGTAATGACAGTGAAGTGAAACTCTGACGTGAGCTTCCTGGTAAATAACTAGCAAGCTAGCTCAGTAATTAACCATTTAACCCTTTCTTGACTTGGCTCTATATATAGTTGACGAAGGTGACGGCGTCACGTACAGGTAGTCGACTGCTACTGTCCGTTACACACTACGGGAAAACAAAAATTCGCCTAGTTTGCCGAGTGTATTATTTTGGACACTCGTCAAAGATAAGTTTGTCTAGTGTTTTTCAAAAAACACTTGGCAAACTAAAAACAATCGGTAAATCAATTGTTTGCCGAGTGTTTTTTGAAAATACACTCGGCAAAAAATAATTTTGAAAATACAACTTTGAAGGGTGGTTTTGCTGATGTGGCAAAACAGTGAGCGGTTTTGTTGACGTGGTAACTGATATGGCGCTTGTGATGTGGTAGATTAATGAAAAAGTCTGAATAACCCCTTGGACAAATAAAAAATATTTAAAATTTGATTTCTAAATTTTTTAATAATTCTGTTTTATTTTCAGAAAATTCAAAATATTGTTGAAACCTTTAAAAATTCATAACTAATTCATTTTAACTCTAAATTTGACCATTAAAATTGCATAACTTTTTTAGAAAATGTGATCTACATAATAAAAAAATTCACACGTAGTATAAATAATCTTATATATTGTCTATAATCAATTATTTTGACGTGTAGTTTCCGAAGTCCCCGAGGAGCCCATTTTTATCAAGAAACTCTTTTTTTTTGTGTGTTCTTGTTACCAATGGCTTGTGGAACTTATTTTGGTGTTGATATGCATAGCTGGATTTATATACTCATAGGGCATAAACAACAACTCATTAGTTGATTACACAAAAACAAGTACATTGGTACTATGTAGCAGTACAATGCAACGTCTGACTACTACTTTTATTACATACAACCATGGAAAGGGTATTATTATTGCATAAATATAAAACATAATATCACAGGCTATTCATGTAGTTGGCATCGTCAATTCAAATGATAGTTCTATGGGTGCCAACCAGCAGATCCATAACCACTTCCTGAGCCGCTTCCGGAACCACTGCCACCAGGACCACTTTGCCCACCGCCACCACCACCACCTTGACCACCTGCTTGAGCATATCCACTACCATAGTAGGGTGAATATCCACCAGCTTGACCATATCCAGAACCGGAACCAGAACCGGAACCGGAACCACCATTTTGTCCACCACCGCCACCTCCACCACCACCACCTCCTTGAGCATATGCTCCGCCATAAGGTCCATATCCTCCAGCCTGACCATACCCAGAACCAGATCCAGAACCATATCCCGATCCACCATTTTGTCCGCCTCCACCTCCTCCTCCACCACCGCCTCCACTAGCATATGCGCCCCCAGATCCGCTTGCTTGGCCATATCCCGAACCAGAGCCAGATCCCCACCCAGAACCACCTGGTGACCCACCACCACCTCCCCCTCCACCACCACCGCCCCCGGCGCTAGCATATTTTACCCTTGAAGCATTGCACAGTCCAATGCTCACTAGAACGAGAATACTAAGAGCTACAAACTTGCCTCTAGCCATTTTGAGCTTGTCAAATGCTAGATACTCAAGGATATATGAGATGAATCCCAACTGAAGATTGTACATGGGTATTTATAGCGCTGGAGATCGACCAACCATGCAAGCTGTGGTGCACAATCTCACTTGGACAATACATATATAACATGGAGTGGGCAGATTATGACTTTTATGGGATATGATATTATCATAAAGCTAGCATGCAAGCAAGGTCTTCTGACGAAGCGTGATTTGAGTTGATAATGCCGCTATATAGCTGCATGAGGTACGTAAGGATCATATCTATCAATACCACGAGCGTATCTCCTGGACTATGAGCCTTCTGAGCCCACTCATTTGATCATGCATTATTGCATGCAGAGCGAGACAGATGTATATATTAGAAAACACACAAACGATCTTTGTTATAGCATACAAAGTGGTATATATATGGCGTTGACATTATATTATATCTCTCGGTCTGACTATATGTTCGTTAGTTGTGTCCTACGAGCTGAAGAGAGCTAGCTTGATCGATCGACGTGCACCTAATTAATCTGCTAAACAGCTCTCAGCCTCTCTGAAGACGCGTTCAATTACAGACTGCTCGATTAGAGAGACGGCCGGACCGTACGTACGTACGTAGTTGGTGAAACGAATTTAGGGCAGAGATCGATCGAGTTCGCAGTGATGCAGACGTACTATCTACCTCATATAATAAGTAAATGATCTTTGAAGATGCAAATGCAAATGCAAGGCGTGTAGCAGTTACTTATTAGACGAAATGTCAATCTGTATTTGTGACGAGCAGCTGTTAAATTAAACTGCCGGAAAGAATTATAACATGTAGATAGACCACTAGACTTATATTGGTTTTGCATGTATGGTAACGACAGTGAGGTGAAACTCTGTCGTCAGTAAAGATGGCAACGGTACCCAAAATCCGATGGGTTTTTATTCTATTAGGGTAGATATACAGGTAAAATTGTTCAATCATGGGTCTACTAATAACAAAAAAGATAGTACCCAACGGATACGCGGGTATATATGGGTATAGTTTCCTAATATTCATACCCGTTACCCAATGAGTATCCATCACCCAAATATGCTATATTTTTAGGAGTTTAAATCATTATTGCTGTTTTTGTAGGTTAATCATTGATTTATTATATTTAGGAGTTTATTTATATATGTAATTTTGATTTTTTGACTGAATGAGTGATCGATCTAATTAGGTGAAATATTGTTTTGCGAGGATAGATACATAATTGTTATTTGTTAACATGTTTTGTGTATGGTGCCTATTGATGGGTATGGATACCCGATGTGTACATTTTACTCACATGAGTATGGGTTTGGAGGAGAAATAGTACCCGTATGTAAATATGAGTTATCCAATAAAAAGATTTTTTCTAATTAGTATGAGTTTGAGGCGGTCAAACTCAATGGGTATAGACTCATTTTCATCTTTAGACGTGAGCTTCCTGGTAACTTGCTTGCAAGCTAGCTCAGTAATTAACCATTTAACCCCTTCTTGGCTTCTGGGCTCTATATATAATTTCACTAAGCGTAAATTAATGAATTGGTAAAATATTAAAGTTTATTTTATTTATAAGAAAAGTATTATTATAAAATATTTTGTAAGAGGTGTATATGCATGGGATAGTGAAGGAATGAAGTTTTTGAATCAACAACAAAAGGTAAATAAGAATGTATTCCGTTATTTCTAAAAAAGTTTCACTTCTAGTATTTTTAAATTAAAAGGTTTTAATTATTCAATATTCATCATACTATTACATATTGCTTCACAACAATATTTTTTTATTAATAAAGAGTATTTTTTTATTTTACTCGTTGCTGATTTATCAAGTTTAACTCAAAATTAATCTTTTATTGTACAGAGAAAGTATAAATAAATTATTTTTTATAAAAATAAAATGCAAAAAAATAATTTTTTTAGACAAGAAAGTACTCTACCAGTCATGTAATATAATAGGTTCTAGGTTTTAAAGAAATCAAAGGAAAAATGTCTCCATTATTTATTAATTGATAGGTACATTGCATCAGAAGCAGAAATAGTTTAATTAAAAATAGAAATAAAATTGAATAAGTACGGGTGATATTTAGAATTTTTATATTTTAAGATAGAATTTAAATCATATATCCTTTAAATTGTGGGGGAAATGAGTGCAGAATACCACGATAGAATACCACAACATGGACTATACATTGAGATCGAGAGGTTTATGTATCCAGACAACAATAGAAAGACACTACTGAAACTCTCTTTGGAACCGTAAGGTACCATATGGTATAGCTACATGAGTTGCACATACATCCCTAGATTGTTAAAGTGAGTGGACGGTTCACGAGCGTCTTCCTATAAATATGATTGGTTGCCTAGTGATATTTATAATCCAATACTCCTGAATAGGAGCAGCCGACGTACACTATAAGAATTCTTGTGATTCACGACGTACAATTTTCATCACAGATTACAAAAAAATCGTCATAAAATTGTATCTATGACGGTTTTAGATATTATCATGTATTGAGCGTCATGGATTACCATCCATCACAGTTCTTTAAAACCGTCACAAATAAACTCATTCTATGATGTTTGTTTATAAACAATCTTAGCACTCCTTGGTCCAGCCCAAGTCCAATCCAAACCCACCCAAGCCTAAAGCTAATGACAAAAATGAACCGTCATAGATTAATATTAAATCCGTCATAAAAATACAAACCATATCAGCATATATTGCTTACATGATCAGCATATATTGCTTACATGGCATGCTGACATAGTATTCATACCAACAAGGATGTTGTCATGTCACCTTGCATTAATTGGGCTTGGCCCACTATTTTTAGAAGTTAATTGGGTCATCATGGACTATTTTCTAACGAATTTATGTTGGGCTTGGCCCACTAAAATTAGAAGAAATTTTAACAAGACATTTCTTTTATTCACCATCATTGCATCAGATTCAATCAAAAACACAACAAATTCAACATGATTTTCATCTAGAAACAAGATAGTCTTCATCGAGAAACTACAAGAGTTCAATTCCAATCACCCAGAAACATAGCCCAACAAAAAGGACACTAAAGACACTATTAACCACCACAAACACCAGCATAGTCCAAACATCCAGAAATATCACTGCACAATGACACTAAGGACCACCAAAAACTTCCTACAGAACTAAAATGCCATATAACATGCCATACAATTCACTTCACTTGGTTAAACTTTACTTAGCACTAGTAAAGTTTAGCTTCCAGGTCAGCTTGCTTCTGAAAATAAGCATTTGAAAGGGCACCACCAGATGTGTTTACAAAATTGAAATATAGATATGGCAATGCTTTAATGATCAATGTCTCCATGCAAAATTCATTTTCTATAAAATATAAAATTCATTTTATACCTTTTTTTGAAAAATTCTTACTGTACTTATGGTTATGGACACGCTAATTAAGTACTGTACTCATGAAAAATTCCTATTGATGAGCTAGACATTTATCAACAACTGTCATTGCTAATTAAGTTGACTGGTTACTCTATCTAAAATAGTAAAATCCTTAGATGAGCAACTAACACAAGTTGGCTACACAGTATAAACATGATGATTGAAAATGTAATATCCAAAAACAAATATTTTGAAAACAACAAAGATATATATCAGCATGCTTAGTTGATAACGTTTTCATGATAATAATGTCTTGGTGTGAATGATATGACAAGCCAGATTGGATATACAGAACCAATGAACAGAGTATTGCATGGATATGCGTTACCTCAGTTTGCATTCCTAACCATCCACTACGGGAACAGGCTTGTTTGCCGAGTGTCTACGGCACTCGGCGAAGCCTCTTTTCCACTCGGCGAAGGCTTCGCCGAGTGCCACACTCGACGAACCCCACTCGGCACAAGCCTTATTGACGACGTGGGTGTTCGCCGAGTGCTTTTTATAGGGCACTCGGCGAAGTCTTTGCCGAGTGCAATATAGACTTCGCCGAGTGCCACGTGTAGCACTCGGCAAATGTGGCCGGCTGACAGCCGGGGGTGACTTGACGGACCTTCGTCGAGTGCCACGTGGCACTCGGCGAAGCCACTTTGCTAGCACACGTGGTAGGGGTCTTTGCTGAGTGCCACGTGGAAGCACTCGGCAAAGCCACCCAAAACGCACAGAAACATGCCACTGTGCTATTTAGGTGGCTTTGCCGAGTGTCACACTCGGCAAATTTTTTTCATTTATTCAATGCATATTTCATCCCAAAATTCACATTCAATCACAAAATTCATCACAAATTCACATTTAATCACAAAATTCATTCCAAAATTCACATTCAATCACAAATATTCGTATTCAATCACTATATGAATCACAAATTCACTCACATCACAAAAATCACATTCACATCACAAATTCACGTTCACATCACAAATTCAAGTCCACGTTCACATCACAAATTCAAGTTCAAGTTAATTCACAAGTTCACAACGGCAACTCACACCACGCCTCACAAATTAGGGAATCTCACATGTTAGTCTCAGAAGTTAGCATTACCGTTATGCCCAATGTGCGGAGATGGCTGCGTGTTTGATCCTGTTGCCGATGAATAAAACTGCAAAAAAAAAGAAAATAATTATCACAATTGTATATAACAAAAACAACAAAAACAATATTAGAAACTCACATTGCCGCTTTGCGGAGTCCGCGGAGATTGTTCAGGCTGAGAAAGTCTAGACACGCCCATATGACCTGAAAAAGATCCACCCATCTGGGCCTGCATCCAAGCCTCCATCTGGGTCTGTCACTCGGTCCTTTGTGATCTTTCTTCATTTAGTTGGGCCTACAAAACATTAATTCACAGACATTAACGTTTCAAAACAAACAAATTGAAATGTTCGATGATTGATAAAAATGAACTAATCTATAGATTGGCAATCAGACCCATAGATGTGTCTCGGCGAGGGCGTATACCCGGATCAGAGGTCGAGCTCTAAGCTCTCACCTCAAATAGAGAGGCGGTACTACGGGTATCAATGGTGCCGTCGCCCATGTCTCTTGCCTCCTCCAGCCCTCATGACCACATCGCCATCGATGTCATGTGCGACTGGGTCATAATCAGGACCATGCACTTCCCTCGCCATCTCTGAATAGTCCTGGAGGCGTTGATATGCGTTCTGATTAGTGTACGACTCAACAAGGTCATTTGGATTGTAAGTATTGCCTTCAACCGCCCTCCCTTTGTGAGCCAGAGCATATGCCATGACATGGGAGCAATCCTGACCCGCATTGGCCATTGATTGAAACAAGAAGATAGTTAGAGTTATATTGTGCAATTAAGCGAAAAAAAGAAACAAGTAACTACATACTCATCTCGCCCTGAACTGGTCGAGGTTCAGCAAGCCTTGATGTTGTGCTGCCCCCGGCATGAGTAGGCGTCTCTGGCGGCATGCATCGTTACTGCTCTGCCACTCAGCAGAACACCACCTATCAACAATTTGGCCCCAACATTCAACATGAGCGGCACACCACTGTGGAGGGACCTATTTGATGCAAGTGAAGTTGTTAATGACATAATATTAAGTATTGGAAGATACACGATAATACACTTATCATCATGTATTCCTCTCGTGTCAGAAAGGTGGTCCGAGCATCCTTTTTATTCTTCCTCTCTCGGCGGTGCTGAGCGTAGAAGTCGATAACGGCTGGAATGCGCGTCTCATAATGCATGTCGGTGACAAGCTTCTTGACGACTCTATTAATAACAGCGATAGCCTGATATGCATACCCCTCATCACATCTATAAAAATTCTGCATATAGATGTAAAGAGAACGTTATGTAATCCACATGTCAATAGTATTGACACATATATTAAGAAAATAAACTTACCCAGAGTTCAGCCCTGACTCGATCGGCTAGGTGAGGAAATTGTATCCCTTCCTGGTCAGGGGCGTCCGGCGCATTTTCGTAGTGCCTCCATGAGTACGCCGGCTCCATCCTCCCATCAAAAGATACCAAACCAGGGAACTTTTCCTTTATAAGAATCCCAAGGATACCGTTTACGTGGCGTGAGCACTCACGGCCTGCTCGTTCAACCATAATCCAGTTTCTATCCCAGTATCATTAAAAAGTATTAGTATGTGTTAAAAACTAAAGTGACGAAAGGAATACATTATAGACTTTCTAAAGCAACTTACCTATTTCCGTCGGGTCGAATGAGCGCACGATCAGCTACTGCCACCGGTCGCCTCGGGAGTGACGAAGGACCACGCAACCACATTGTAGCCATTTCCATAGCCTGCTCCTCTCCCTCCTCCCCACCCGCCGGAGGAGGAGGTTAGGGCGGAGGGTAGGGAGGAGGTTGGGGCAGAGGGAGAGGAGCAGGCTATGGAAACAGCTGCAGTGTGGTTGCATGGTCCTTCGTCACTCCCGAGGCGACCAGTGGCAGTAGCTGATCGTGCGCTCATTCGACCCAACGGAAATAGGTAAGTTGCTTTAGAAAGTCTATAATGTATTCCTTTCGTCACTTTAGTTTTTAACACATACTAATACTTTTTAATGATACCGGGATAGGAACTGGATTATGGTTAAACGAGTAGGTCATGAGTGCTCATGCCACGTAAACGGTATCCTCGGGATTCTTATAAAGGAAAAGTTCCCTGGTTTGGTATCTTTTGATGGGAGGATAGAGCCGACGTACCCATGGAGGCACTACGAAAGTGCGCCGGACGCCCCTGACCGAGAAGGGAGACAATTTCCCCACCTAGCCGATTGAGTCAGGGCTGAGCTCTGGGTAAGTTTATTTTCTTAATATATGTGTCAATACTATTGACATGTGGATTACATAACGTTCTCTTTACATCTATATGCAGGATTTTTATAGATATGATGAGGGGTATGCGGATCAGGCTACCGCTGTTATTAATAGAGCCACCAAGAAGCTTGTCACCGACATGCATTATGAGGTGCGCATTCAAGCCATTATCGACTTTTACGCTCAGCACCGCCGAGAGAGAAAGAATAAAAAGGATGTCCGGACCATCTTTCTGACACGAGAGGAATACATGATGGTAAGTGTATTATCGTGTATCTTCCAATACTTAATATTATGTCATTAACAACTTCACTTACATCAAATAGATCCCTCCACAGTGGTGTGCCGCTCATCTTGAATGTTGGGGCCAAATTGTTGATAGGTGGTGTTTTGCCGAGTGGCAGAGCAGTAACGATGCATGCCGCTAGAGACGCCTACTCATGCTGGGGGCAGCACAACATCAAGGCTCGCTGAACCTCGACCAGTTCAGGGCGAGATGGGTATGTAGTTACTTGTTTCTTTTTTTGCTTAATTGCACAATATAACTCTAACTATCTTCTTGTTTCAGTCAATGGCCAATGCGGGTCAGGAATGCTCCCAAGTCATGGCATATGCTCTGGCTCACAAAGGGAGAGCGGTTGAAGGCAATACTTACAATCCAAATGACCCCGCTGAGTCGTACACTAATCAGAACGCATATCAACGCCTCCAAGACTATTCAAAGATGGCGAGGGAAGTGCATGGTCCCGATTATGACCCAGTCGCACATGACATCGATGGCGAGGTGGTCATGAGGGCTGGAGGAGCAAGAGACATGGGCGATATTTGATGGGCAACGACGCCATTGATACCCGTAGTACCCCCTCTCTATTTGAGGTGAGAGCTCGGAGCTCGACCTCCGATCCAGGAATACGCCCTCGCCGAGACACATCTATGGGTCTGATTGTCAATCTATAGATTAGTTCACTTTCATCAATCATCGAACATTTCAATTTGTTTGTTTTGGAACGTTAATGATTGTGAATTAATGTTTTGTAGGCCCAATTAAATGAAGAAAGATCACAAAGGACCGAGTGGCAGACCCAGATGCAGCAGTGGTTTGCGCAGATGGGTAGATATTTTTCAGGTCATATGGGCGTGCCTGGACTTCCTCAGCCTGAACAATCTCCGCGGACTCCACAAAGCGGCAATTTGAGTTTCTAATATTGTTTTTGTCGTTTTTGTTATATACAGTTGTGATAATTATTTTTTTTGTAGTTTCATTCATCGGCAACAGGATCAAACATGCAGCCATCTCCGCACACTGGGCATAGCGGTAATACTAACTTGTGAGACTAACATGTGAGATTCCCTAACTTGTGAGGCGTGGTGTGAGTCGCCGTTGTGAATTTGTGAATTAACTTGAAATTGTCAACGTGAACGTGAACGTGAACGTGAACTTGAATTTGTGATGTGAATTTGAACTTGAATTTGTGATGTGAACGTGAATTTGTGACGTGAACGTGAACTTGAATTTGTGATGTGAATATGAATTTGTGATGTGAATGTGATTTTTGTGATGTGAATGTGATTTTTGTGATGTGAATGAATTTGTGATTCATATAGTGATTGAATGTTAATATTTGTGATTGAATGTAAATTTTGGAATGAATTTTGTGATTAAATGTGAATTTGTGATGAATTTTGTGATTTAATGTGAATTTTGGGATGAAATATGCATTGAATAAATGAAAAAAATTGCCGAGTGTGGCACTCGGCAAAGCCACCTAAATAGCACAGAAACGTGCCACGTGGCACGTTTCTGTGCGTTCTAGGTGGCTTTACCGAGTGCTTCCACGTGGCACTCGGCAAAGCCCCCTACCACGCGTGCCATCAATCCCCCTTCGCCCAGTGCCATGTGGACACTCAGCAAAGTGTCTTCGCCAAGTGCCACGTGGGGTACTCGGCGAAGGTCCATCAAGTCACCCCCGGCCGTCAGCCGGCCACGTTTGCCGAGTGCTACACGTGGCATTCGGCGAAGTCTATATTGCACTCGGGAAACGTGGTCGGCTGATGGCCGGGGGTGACTTGACGGACCTTCGCCGAGTGCCCCACGTGGCACTTGACGAAGACACTTTGCTGAGTGCCCACATGGCACTCGGCGAAGGGGGATTGATGGCACGCGTGGTAAGGGGCTTTGCCGAGTGCCACGTGGAAGCACTCGCAAAGACTTCACCGAGTGCCCGATAAAAAGCACTCGGCGAACACCCACGTTGCCGATAAGGCTTGTGCTGAGTGGGGTTCGCTGAGTGTGGCACTCGGCGAAGCCTTCGCTGAGTGGAAAAGAGGCTTCGCCAAGTGCCCTAGACACTCGGCAAACAAGCTTGTTCCCATAGTGAATGTAAATAGCATTAGAGCAATATGCAAACAATTCTGAAAATGGCGAAAGAAATAAACCTTGGTTTAAAAGCCTGTTACAAAATGGAAGAACTTGCATGTACCTTGTGTACTTCTTGTCTCCTTCGATCTCTTCTTCTTTAGGCATATACAGATCTTATCTGCAACCAACTCTGGATGTTCCACAAAAGATAATATTTTTTGAACATTTCAATCTTTTAAGAGAACTAAAGATGTTATCGAAAGGAAGAAGGTGTCATTAAAATATGGATAGCAAAGCATATCATACCGAGAGGAATACAGATATCTGATGAAAGCATGGACTGCTTCTGATGGTACACCAGAAATCAGGATGTGCCCATTGGGCTCAGCCCCTGATTACCAGCCCTATATCCTTTTAAAATAGTGCGAGTATGTGTTAGCAATTATACGACAGCCAAACAACAGAAAGACTAATGTGGCAAGAAAAGAGACAGGCCACCGCAATTAACTGCATACCCCAAATATTCAAGCTTGGATGCAAAGATGTGAGCAGATGATTCTAGACATGATGAGTTCAAAAATCTACAGATCAAGCGATAGAGGCCTTGTACTTGTCTGGATAATTGGATCAAGCATCATGTATGGCACTTGTCAGGCTTGAGGCTTCCCAAACAAATCCCTTGGCCTGGACCAATCGTGACATGCACATTGCAACCGAATTGAACACAACAGCACAAGGAACCGCTCCTGCAACAGGTGATGAGTTACAGAAAAAAATATTTGAAGATGTGAATGACATGAGCTGAACATCCAAACTGAGAGCAACATAATGTCAGTATGCATGATTGAACTAGCTGGGTTGATTACAATAAAGCCACGAGGCCTTGTTGGGTAGCTCACATGAAAGTATGATTTCTTACTTACTGCTAGGGAAAAGAGTAATTGCATGGCAGATGTATCAGTTTTCATGAAATAAAAACATGAGCAAATGTATGCAAGACATGTGAATTGCACAAACAATCGATCGATCAAATCAATAATGTATTAGCATTATATGACATTTAGGACATAGAGTGAGGCATGCAGCAGAGGTGAGGGAAATCCGTGATAAAATCTGTAGCGTAAGTGGAGGTGGAGGTGATAACAGACGACCAGATTCCTGATTATATCAAGTGTGAAGGGAAGAAACAGGTGTGGGGAAGAATTAGGTGGCGCTAGGGTTTAGGGGGATCCTGGCCTCGCTTGCGGCGGATGAAATCCTCAAGGACGCAGCGGCGCTCGGCGGCCTTGAGTGCTGGGGGTCGATGTTGGCGCATGAGAGGCGGGCAGCGGCGTACTGGCCGGCGAGCGTTGGTCGAGGTCGAGGTCGAGCAGGAGAGTGGTTTGGGTGTAGTGAAAATACGCCTTCCATGGGCATGAGCCCGATGTCGTAAGGGCGGTCAGAGAGGAAGAAGAGGGAGATGCGCTCTCAAGCTGCCGTGAGAGCTTCCCAAATGGTGACATCCCCTCCACCCTCTTCTTCCCCATGGGCGTTGGGAGCATGAGCAGTGCGTGCGGCGGATCTTAGGGGTGGCGCGCACAGCAGGATTGTTGATGCGGCATGCACAGCGAGGATCCCCGGTGGCACACATGGCGGGGCTCTAGGGGCGGCGCGCATGGCTGGGCTCCAGGAGCGGTGCTTGGCGGGATCTCCACGAGGCGGCGCTCGGCGAGATCTACAGGGGCAGGTGGTCGAGCACTCGGCTGGGAGGGGCAGGTGGTGGTGGCGCTCTCAAACTTAAAAATTTCACTTATTTGGGGCAGCGGGCGGCGGCGTCTGCCGTCGGCGGCTCCAAGCGGGGCGGCGCACAACACAGAGAGCTACCGGTGGAATTAGGTTTCCTATGCCTCAGTGCCTGTGCGTTATTCTTCTGTGTGGGCTTTGGGTTTTCCAGTTTTGGATTGTTATTGGGCTTAGACTAAAAGCTAAATAACTACACTCAAATGTTACAGTACCTTGGCCTAATAGGGGTTATGCTACTGTACCCCCGATATTTCTACACGAAAAAATTGTTGTGAGTTGTCTGTAGTGAAAAAATAAAAGTTGTTTAGTTGATATTGCTGTTAAAAAGATGATGTGAGCTGATTGTTTTTTATAACTGACATAATTTTTCATCATTATAATATTACATTCATATATATAAACAGGAAACAGTCAATATTGATCAATATTGATGTAACTAAATAACTGAAAAATATATTAGATAAATAAAAGGTTCATAGTTCATTTCATAAAATAACAGGCAACTGCGTAGCTATCTCATGAAATTATGCAATGCGATACAAAACATAATGATGTTAGATCAATTAAGATACCTTGAATTCATGCTATTTAATTTGTACTAAAAAGCAACAAAACAGAAAAACAGGATCCAAGTCGCTTCCAAATTTATACTAAAAAAAGTTGTTTTCATGGGACAAATATATTTAGTAACTATGTTTGGTTCGGTTTTTATTGTTTCACAACAGAAATAAACACACTAGAATTGTCCGATGAAATGCTTCATGTAACTTTTGGCATGTGAGCTATAATTTTTTCTACTTTTTCTAACAGCGGTCTTATCAGGACTTGTGCAATTCAACCTGCGGGAGGTGAGGCCGGTCACTTTTAACATGTGAGTAACAACAAACTTATCGTTCCAAATGTTACGAGGCACTAAAATGTGAGTCATCTAAATCACTCACATGCGGGGTGGCTCGGTGCGGCGGGGGCGGTGACAGCGGCGGTGTGGGGAGGAGCAGTGGTGGCAGGGAGGCTCTCACCTGCGAAGAAGGTAACCAAACTCTACCTGGTTGCTTCGCTGGAGCCTGGATCTGGAGAGAACGTCGATTTGGGGTGCTGGACAGAACGGGATGGACTGTATATCTGTACCGATGAATACAAACAGTTACAGTAGACCCGACCAACCAAACATTGGTATTTGTGGTACTATACCGTCCATCTTGATTTCGTCGGTACGGAACAAGACAACCAAACGCGCCCTAATTACGGGAGAAATATCTTGTGCAATCGTGCGATCTGGTGCATCCAATCAAAATCTAACGGTTACATATGAAAAAAGTAAAAAAGTACTAGGTTTTATATGTAATCATTGAATCTTTATTAGATACACCAGATAGCACGATTACATATTGAACAGTTCAGGATAATTTCCCCTAATTATGCGTAAAGAGAGTCATCGGGCGTGCACCGGCCGGTGCCTCCTGGACCGGGGCGGTTGGAGGTTGAGCTGTACCACCGCTTTGATTGCCTTGTTGCCTTCCCCTTCTCGCGATTACTCCAGTATCTCCTCTCCCGAATCTGCTCTTCTAGTGCGGGCGCGAGTTCTTGGCCGCCGCCGGCGCAGATGGACGGCAGCAGCCTCAAGTCCGCGCAGCTCCTCGAGCAGATGCGCCTGCACATGGCCACCGACGCTGGCAAGGAGCTCTCCAAGAAGGTCGGCCTCGTCTACCAGCTCAACATCGCCCCCAAGGTGAATCTCCTTATCTCCCTCTCCCCGCCGCCGCATCTCTCGATCTCTGCGCCCCCTTTTTATTGGTTAGATTGGTTGGAATTTGAGAATTTCCCCCCCGAGTGAGAGCCCGTCTTGTTCTTGTTTCGTGCCACGCTTCGCAGAAGCTGGGAGTCGACGAGGAGATCGTCGTTGTCGACCTCAAGAAGGGGGAGGTCACCAAAGGTGTCTCTTTTTTTTGCGTCTTTTGTTCACTCTTACATGCGGCTGCTCTTGGATCTGTACCGAAAGATTTGTTTCCGATGTGTAGGACCGTACCAGGGGAAGCCAGATGCAACCTTCTCCTTCACGGATGCTGATTTCCTCTCGATCGCCACGGGGAAGATGAACCCACAGATTGCGTTCATTCGGTGAGAAAAAAAGTTCCTTTTTTTTGCTCTGTCTAAGTTTCAAATTTATCATTTTGTTCATTTGCCTGATGAATTCTGATGCTGTGCAGAGGCGCGATAAAGATCAAAGGGAGCATAAGCGCAGCACAGAAATTTACCCCAGATATCTTCCCCAAACCATCCAAACTGTAGAAGGTTAGATTGTATTGTTTGGGTGTGGCTGGATAATAAGGGTTGCTAGTTGCAACCATTGTGGATTCGATAGGATGAATGGAATACAGAAACAACACACGAGTACCCGATGTTATGACTGAAATATTTAATGCTATCACCAATATCAAGTTCAATCTTTGTTTCTTGTGATTTTGGGTTATATGATCTGACGCTTGTTTGTGTTTCTTGAGGAATAATACCTACTATGGTGATGATAACAGTTTTCTGTAATGAAACTAGGCAACAGCTCGGCAGCGTCATCTTGCGCCGCATTTGCATTGTGCTGTGAAGATCTGTTAGCTTTGTGTGGTGCAAACTTTGGCTAATAGCTGTATTTCCCAAACTCTCTAACTTCATGTGTTTTCTTGAGGAATAATACCTACTATGGTGATGGTAACAGTTTTCTGTAATGAAACTAGGCAACAGCTCGGCAGCGTCATCTTGCGCCGCATTTGCATTGTGCTGTGAAGATCTGTTAGCTTTGTGTGGTACAAACTTTGGCTAATATCTGTATTGCCTGAACTCTGTAACTTCATGTTTTTCCTATCTATAATAATGTATAGTATAGCTTCTGCTTTCCTATCAACAAATTATTTCACACAGAAGTTAATTGAGGCCCTGTGTTCTATGCAGATACTATCTTCAGAATATATTCGAAATGGTATAAGATTCGACGAATCTGAATTTGTTTCTTAAACTGACAGTGTAACCATATTAGCATGCATTAATCAAGTCTTTTGCTTGCTATCACTACAACAGTATAAGCACTTGCACATTCAGTATAGAATGTCCTGCCTGCTAAGTCCATGGCTGTTTTTCAGTTACTGTATTGTCAATTGTAATACAATTGTGTAGAGTCCTGGTTAGTACTTGTACATGGGGTGCGATTGGCAGGGCTCCAGCTTCATTTTCTTTGCACTGTGGAGCTGGAACCAAACCAAACACTTTTCTTAAAAAGTGAATCTCACTAAGAGCACTCCAGAAAAATGAACTGGTGGTGGAACATGATCTAGTCTGCTTTAAGTGTTCCACTCTAGTTTTAGTATGTATTTCTGGATTTGGAGCTCTACCAAATAGGCTTGTGATGTTAGCAACCGAGTGATCTCACTTTTTTCCATAATCGCTAGTATGAAGCAGGTCCATGAACATGCCGCTGGTGAGCAGCACGTCGGAGAAGCTGAGGTAGACCTCGGCGAGCGCCTTCTGGTTGTGCTTGTGCGCCCTCTTCCACATAGCCTGCCGCTCCTCGTGGCTCGCCTGGAACTCACCGACCCTGCCGCCGCCGCTCGCCGCTCGCCGCTGCGTGCTCGTAGTACTTGGACTTCATCCTCTCGTAGTAGTCCGCCTGCAGCGACGCGATCAGATCGCCGTCGATTCTGTAGTAGTAGTAGCAGCAGCAGCAGCAGCACTGCTCGCCGTCGTCGGTGTCCGGCAGGATGTGCTCTTTGAATGACGCCTCCTACTAAATTTAAAATTTATTATATGTCACTGAAAAATTAAAAACATGCGGACATACAACACCTTGTCGCTCCAAACACGGTTAGCAACTAACTCTTGACACCATTCCTACAAGACAACAACAACTGCAGACGGAGACTGTAAAACCCAAAGTCGACTAGAACACCTCACGACTGATCGAGAAGGAAGATTATCAATAAATGGAAGGAGTTCAAGGGAAGGGAGAAGAGGAAAATAAGAAGAAGATGATTGTTGAACTGTCGATGAACTGTTAAGACATATCAGAAGAACCACATGGAGTTGGTTGAACAACCACAGATTTCTCACAGATTTCTCACAGTCGCTCTTGTAGGATAGATTCGAGCCCTAATCATTGTTGAGGGCGCCACACGGATAAGGCGACACAAAAGAACATCTACAACCGAAGCACGATTTATTGAGTATAGAATAGATCTGCTTCTCTTTCTCCTTACGAACATAATTGGCTTCTTATTTTTAATGGAAAGAAATAAATATTCAAGCTTTTTGACTAGGTACATAGGATATGGATAGTCTTTGCCAATGCGATAAAATAAAGTGACATCGTGTCTATTTTTCTTTGCTAAAGAGGTATTTCTATGGGTTTGCCTTGGTATCGTGTTCATACCGTCGTATTGAATGATCCGGGTGTAGGATCGATGTACCGACTAGAGGGGGGTGAATAGGCGGTTTTTAAAACTAATTCGATTTCAGTTAAACAATGATCAAGGTCCTAAGACAATGGTAGCAAACCGCTAGAACAGGTATATTACTCTAGAAAAGTAAGCTTGCACAAATAAACTTGCTCGAAGATAAAGGGACAAGAGACAACCGAATTTTATCCCGAGGTTCGGAAATTTGCCAATTTCCTACGTCCTCGTTGAGGCGAGTTTCACTTGACCGCTCTCTTCACCAAGCCTCGGATTTCTCAAAGAGAAATTAGCTTGAAGATGAGCCGGCACCGGAAGTGCAACTCTCGGGCCTCGATCACTAGTGGTAGCTCTTCTCCACTCCGGATAGGCGAGCTCCAACCTTCACAACCTTCCGGGTCTCCTCCACAACCTTTTAGGAGAGATCACCGGTTTCTTCTCCAAGCCGTCTAGGAGATGGCAATCTCCAAGAGTAACAAGCTGCAATCAAAGCTAGGAGAAGAAGATCAAGTGCCAAAATGCCAATGCAATGCAATTCACTCAATCACTTGATCACACCTTTTTCTTCCCAACCTCACTAGTGCTCAAATTAGTGCTCAATGGTGGGAGAGACTCTCTTGTGCTCAAGAATGCTCAAATGAATGCCAAAAGTCTAGCAAAGGAGCCGTAGCAAGGGTTTATATAGCCACACACCCAAAAACTAGCCGTTACACAAGTTAGGTGGCTCTCTGCGCATTGTCGGTCTGACCGCCCATCTTGGACCAGTCTGACCGACCTCAACTGCAACGGCTAGAAAACTAGCCGTTTACTGATGTGACAGGACGCCTCGGTCTGACCGGCCACTCTGGCCCGGTCGGACCGGCCCTACCCGGTCTGACCGGCCATCGGCTCGGTCGGACCGATTGTGCTCCCGTCGGCTCTGTAAACCAGCAGTTCTCTGCCCTGCGCAACCCGGTCGGACCGGCCCCCTGGCCGGTCGGACCGCCCAACTCCAGCCGGTCTGACCGGACCCACATGGTCGGTCAGACCGCCAGGGTCAGACAACTCCAACAAAACGCTGCAATATGTTTTTCAAAGAATTTGCCAAAATAGCAACTTTTGCAACAATCACACATGATCAAAAGATACTATATGCAATGCAAATTGGCACTTGAAAATCAACTCATAACCAAGATGCAACCCCTCTTTATAGTACGGCAAAAACAAAATTTAAACCTAGCCTAATTGATCGCTCCAAACACCTCGATCAATTTCTAGATTCCTTCAAACCTTTTGCCGTAGCCTTTAAACGTCGAGATCTTCGGGTTTCCATCTTGTGCTCCATTTGCGCGGGACCTACTCATTTCCTTCACACTTAAGAAAAATATTAGTCCTCAAAACGCATGTTTATCATTAATTACCAAAACTCACATAGGGCCTAGATCTTCAATCTCCCCCTTTTTGGTAATTGATGACAAACACTTCAGAGATAAAGAAATATGTTAAAGTAGAAGTATCCACAATTAAGCGCAAAGCTCCCCCTGAAGAAATGATGGGGTACAAGTATATGGAGCAAGATATGAGATATAATTCCAAACACAATTCACACATTCAATGAAGCAAAGAGAGTTTCTCATAATAAAGGCAAATAGTTCAAATTAAGTTCAGTACGATATGGAAAGCAAATAGTGTTCGTTATACAAACAACCATAGATAGATAGAGATATAAAAAGATTGATCCTTCCTAATCTTTCCTTCTTACTACTGCTTCCTTCTCCCCTAATCCTCTGCTGCCTTCTCCCCTACTGCTAACTGCTTCTCCCCCTTTTGGCATCAAGAACCAAAAAGAGAGACTAATCTTGGGAAGGAGGCTGAGAATCATCAAGGCGACGACGACGGTGCTGGTACTGAAGAGGGTATCCTGTTGAGGAAGATGAATCTAGCCGATCAACTCGAGAAGAAAGAGTGTCAATCCTGGAGTTGATACGCTCTTGACCACCTTGAAGATTCTGCAGATGGGAGGTGATAGCTTCTTGTCCTAGAGCCATTTGATCCATTCTTGAATTTAACTGAAGAAAGCCAGCTGTCACTTGTTGAAGAACTGGATCAAAGAACTGGGTGGCATCCATACCAAAATAGGCACCAGATCCAGAGCTCTGAGGAGGAGCAAAAGAGCTGCTAGGAATGTCCTGAGGATGAACCTGTCCTGTTCCCATATCAGCTGGATCAACGGCTGGAGCCAAAGGAGTAGCCGAGAAGCGAGGCCTGTACTGAGAGTGGGTGATATCAAGGCGCTCATTCACATTTCCTACTTTGCTCAAAATTAATCTCATGATAAACGGAGCATAGTAGACTCCAAGAGTGAGGCTTCCTTTTGAGAGTGCCATCTCATATAGCATCAAATGGATGACATCAAACCTCTTTCCAGTCATCACTGCATCTAGAAGAGTCCAAGCAACACCTCGAATAGCATCATTGTTGCCTAGACGCGGTAAAATGGAGTGCCGCAGGATGCGATGTGCCACACTATGAAGAGTCTTCATTCCAGTAACCCCTCCAATCTTGTGAGCAGCAGATGGGATGTAGAATTGAGTCATCTCTTCTTCTGACAAAGGATTGTGAGTGAACTCATCATGCAGTCTGAGGCCAGAAGAGAACCTTATGTCCCAAGCACTCTGAATTTCTTGCTTTGTAGCAATGCAAAAGATATCTCCAGTCATCCATGTAAGAGAATCACAAGTGGCAGGTATGAACACTGTGGCATAAAACTGACGGATAACATCCCAATTGAAATCTTGCTTTAGACTCACTATTTTGTTTATACCAACAGTTCCAAATATGTTCCTGAGAGCTGCAACCTCTCCACTTAGATCCCTCCAAGAAATCCACTTATGCGGAGCCAAAGAACGGTTCTCATATGCAATGTTGAATACCTCTTTCTGAAATTTTGTATGAAACCGCTGATCTGATGTATCTCTTGGTCTGAGAAATTGATTGTGGTGGCGCAGACGAGCAACGTTCTCTTGATTCCGGACATCTACCTTGAATTCCAAGGATGCAAAAGGATCTTCACTAGCTGCTGGAGGCTGAGGTGCCAATTCTTCTTCATTCTCAGAGCTGTCATCCTCATAGGCAAAATCCTCGTCACTGTCATCTTGAAAGTGCCGGGATGATTGGCCACGGTCCTCGACAAACTTTGAGCGACGCTCATTTCCTTGAGAACGGCCGGCGCGAGGCATGACTGAATCAAAGATTTAACCCAGATAAGGTAAAAGATATGATTTGAGACAATCTATGAATTTGTTAGAGGGCAAAAGCATCAATGAGTAATGATGTGCAAAAGAGGGGCAGGCATTGGGAGGTCGGTCTGACCGAGGTAATAGGGCTGGTCTGACCGCCAGTACATGGTCGGTCGGACCGCCCATTGCCCACCGGTCTGACCGGCCTAGCAACCCGGGCACAAATCCCCTTTTGCACAAGATTTCTCTATAATCAAAATTTGCCATATCAAATTGCATAGAGGCATGGGAAATAGTATCACAAGGCTAACAATTGAGTTTACAGAGGATTTAGCCTTGGCAAGTTGACATGCAAGCCCATGAATAAGAACCCTAACCCTAGCCTCCAAAAAGATGAAATCCATGGATTTGATCGGAGGAAGTTCTTACCGGCAACGGAAAATGAACTCGAGGTCGGACCGGAGAAGATCCACCGGTTGGACCGGCAAGAAGATCGATGAAACGAAATTTCTAGGGTTGGGGGCAAGAGTGGAGGAGAGGAACTCGGTTTGAGAGGAGAGGAAATAATAGAGGGGAGAGAAAACTGAATAGAGAGGGGAGTTATAACCCTGCCCGAGCCCTGGTCTGACCGGCCATGTAGGCCCGGTTGGACCGACGCAGCAAGGGCGGTCGGACTGGCCATGTAGGCCCGGTCAGACCGACACCACTATAGCTCAGCAATTAAAAACAAAGCACAAAGAGGAGCTTAAGTGAGAAATATAGCAAAATAATTTTGAAAAATTTCAAACTTTGCAGAAACTTAGAATAACTCCCAAGGTTTATAAAACATCAAGTTTTCAAATTTTTAAGTTCAAAAAGAAACCGTTTGCAGCCAAAGTTCTCAACACGTCCGAACTCTTGTCCGAACACTTGTCTGAACTTTAATTCTTTGAATATCTTTTGATAGGATGGATAAAGTTAAAACATTTGAATACGAAAAATGATCATATGATCCATATCTATAAGTTTTGTTTTGGACAAAAGTTCAAAATATGTCTTGAAATAAAATCATGGGAGAAATTTGTTTTTAACTCAAATATAGGATTTTGAGGATACCAAAACTTTCAAATTTTGTTTTTCAACAACCTGAGCAATTTTCAACATATAAGAGTAACCTTATACTCCCCCTTAATGTATAGCCTTAGAAACACATATAAAAGTACATGAACTTCAAATATGGCATTGCAAGCATAAAAGCATTCATATATGTCACAAGGATAGAAAATTCTACAACTCACACATATGCATGATTTCAAGCCACATTTGAGAAGTCTATTATATTCAATTCATTCCTAAGCTTACAAAAACGGGATTCATCTAGTGGTTTGGTAAAGATATCTGCTAATTGATATTCGGTTCTTATGTGGCTAATGACAATGTCACCTTTGCCAACATGATCTCTTAGAAAGTGGTGGCGAATATCAATGTGCTTGGTTCTAGAGTGTTGGACTGGATTGTTGGCAATTTTGACGGCGCTATCGTTGTCACAAAGAAGAGGGACATTTGAGAATTCTATTCCATAATCAAGCAAGGTTTGCCTCATCCAAAGTAATTGCGCACAGCAACTACCCGCGGATACATATTCTGCCTCAGCGGTGGAAAGGGCAACGGAGTTTTGTTTCTTAGAGGCCCAAGAAACAAGAGACCTTCCAAGGAATTGACAGCCTCCAGAAGTGCTTTTACGATCAACTTTGCAACCGGCATAATCCGAATCGGAATAGCCAATTAGCTCAAATTTAGCACCTTTGGGGTACCACAAGCCTATATGGATGGAATGTTTTAAATATCTTAGAATTCTCTTAACCGCCATCAAATGACAATCTTTTGGTGCGGCTTGAAATCTAGCACACATGCAAACACTAAACATGATATCGGGCCTAGATGCGGTAAGATAGAGCAAACTACCAATCATGGATCTATATAATTTTTGATCTACCGGTTTACCTCCCTCATTTAGGTCGAGATGTCCGTTGGTCGCCATAGGGGTCTTGATAGGCTTTGCTTCCATCAATCCGAACCTTTTGAGAAGATCATGAATATACTTCGTTTGGCTCACAAAGGTTCCATTCTTGAGTTGCTTGACTTGAAGTCCAAGGAAGAAACTCAATTCTCCTATCATGGACATCTCAAATTCCCTAGACATCATATCACCAAAAACTTTGCACAATTCTTCATTAGTAGAACCGAATATAATATCATCGACATAAATTTGACAGACAAAGAAATCATCATTAATTATTTTTGTAAACAAGGTAGTGTCGACTTTACCAATTTTAAAACCCTTTGAGAGGAGAAAATCTCTCAATCTTTCATACCAAGCTCTAGGAGCTTGTTTTAGACCATAGAGAGCTTTTGAGAGTTTATAAACATGATTAGGATTTTTAGGATTCTCAAAGCCGGGTGGTTGTTCAACAAAAACTAGTTCGGCTATTTCGCCATTCAAGAAAGCACTTTTCACATCCATTTGATATAACTTAATATCAAAACATGAAGCAAAAGCAAGTAAGATGCGAATAGCTTCTAGTCTAGCAATGGGAGCAAAGGTTTCACCAAAATCCAAACCTTCGACTTGAGTGAATCCTTGTGCTACCAATCTTGCCTTTTTCTCACGACCAACCCGTTTTCATCTTGCTTGTTCCTAAAAACCCACTTTGTTCCAATTACGTTGTGCTCCTTGGGTCTCTCCACCAATGTCCAAACTTTGTTTCTTTCAAAGTTGTTGAGCTCTTCATGCATAGCATTTACCCAATCCGGGTCATTTAGAGCTTCATCTACATGTTTAGGCTCAATAGAAGAAACAAACGAGTAATGTTCACAAATAGAAGGAACACGAGATCTAGTTTGAACACCCTTACTAATGTCACCCAAGACTTGATCAATTGGGTGATCTTTTGCGGTGGCATTGTGAACTTTGGATGGAATAGTAGAGGATTGATCTTTGGCTTCATCTTCATCAAGTTGAGTCAAATTTTGAGTAGCGGAAGTAGAAGCTTCAACTTGAGTGGAGGATGGAAGTTCATCATCTTCTTTAGGCTTGATGTCACCAATTGACATTTTCTTCATTGCCCTTATCAAGCCTTCATCACCTACATCATCCAAATTCTCGTGCCCCTCTTGGGACCCATTAGTTTCATCAAATTGAACATCCGAGGTTTCTTCAACAATACCTTTGTTCTTGTTATACACTCGGTATGCCTTGCTATTTGATGCATATCCAAGAAGAAATCCTTCATCACAACGACTTTCAAACTTGGTTAGTCTAACACCTTTTCTATAAATATAGCATTTGCAACCAAAAACTCGAAAGTAAGCAATATTTGGTTTTCGTCCAATTAAGAGTTCATATGGAGTCTTTTTCAAAAGACGATGTAAATAAAGACGATTAGAAGCATGGCAAGAAGTGTTTATAGCTTCCGCCCAAAAAGAGTCGGAGACACTATACTCATCAAGCATAGTTCTAGCCATCTCAATAAGGGTCCTATTCTTTCTTTCCACAACACCATTTTGTTGTGGTGAATAGGTGGCGGAAAGCTCATGTTTAATGCCGAGATCATCACAATAATCCTCAATATTTGTATTTTTAAACTCGGATCCATTGTCACTCCTTACTTTTACAATAGAAAAGTTGAATTCGTTTTGAGCTCGTTTTGCAAACTTTTTGAAAATCTCAGAGGTCTTAGCTTTGTCATGTAAAAAGAAGACCCAAGTAAATCTTGAGAAATCATCCACAATAACAAGACAAAAACTATTTCCACCGATGCTTTTGTAAGTTGTTGGACCAAATAAATCAATATGCAAAAGCTCCAAAGGTCTAGAAGTGGACATGATGCTTTTGCTAGGATGAGAGCAAGCAACTTGCCTCCCCGCTTGACAAGCACTACAAAGTTTATCTTTTTCAAATTTTATATCTTTCAACCCAACAACCAAATCTCTTTTTGCAAGTTTATTTAGTTGATTCATTCCCACATGAGCAAGCCGTCTATGCCAAAGCCAACCCAATGAAGTTTTTGCAACCAAACAAGTTTTCAAATTAGCTTCATTTGAAGAAAGATCCACCAAATAGAGATTTCCAAAACGAAAACCTTTGAAAACTAAAGAGTTATCATGGATACTTGTTACAAATACTTCTTGAGGATTAAATGTGCATGAAAGGCCTAAATCACATAGTTGAGCAATGGACAATAAGTTGAAATTTAATGACTCAACTAGTGAAACATTTGAAATGGAGAAATCATTTGAGATAGCAATTTTACCTCGACCCATTACCTTTCCTTTACTATTATCACCGAAGGTCACTCTTTCTTGATCTTTAGCACCAACTTCAAACGATGTGAACATTTTCCTATCACCGGTCATATGTTGAGTGCACCCACTATCAAGCACCCAATGTGATCCTCCGGTGTGGTAGTTTACCTACAAAAGATCAAGCCCTTTTAGGTACCCAAATCTTTTTGGGTCCTTGTAGGTTAGTTATCAAGGCCTTTGGCACCCAAATAGATTTCTTCTTTTCTCCTAAAATAGGAGTGCCCAAAAATTTAGCATAAATAGAGCCATCATTAGATCTCTTTAGCATGTAATGAGAATCAAATACATCATTTTTAGGAATATTGTTTATGTGGCATTCACCAATTATGTGACCAACTTTTCGACATTTATTACAAAATTTTCCATTTCTCTTAACAAACCTTGGGGCTTGGTAGGAAGGCTTTTTGCCCTTCTTGGGAACAAAACCAAGTCCCTCCTTGTTGAAAGAGCATCTTTGTTGGCTTAAAATTTCATCAAGGGTATTTTTCCCTTTGAAGCATCTTTCCAAACTCTTACTTAGTTTGGCAACTTGCTCCTTGAGCTCATGATTTTCAACAATTAACAATGAATTAGATGAAGATGATATATTTGTTGAACATGAAGCAATATCAAGAGTGGATGAGCATGGCATAGCAAGTAAGTCATCACATGAGGTTGATATGCTAGTCTTTGTAGGAATGCAATTTTCAACATTTAGAGATGCATCATCAAAAATATCACATGTGACCCCTATATCTACTTTTGGCCTAATGAGTGTAGAGGCAATGAGTGCTTCGTGAGCTTCCTCAAGCTTCTCATGAGAGACCAAAAGCATCATATGAGAAGTTTTCAACTCCTCATATTTAGCCGTTAAGGACTCATGATCTTTCTTGAGAGCCTTAAATTTGACTCTCTCTTTGCCACTTAACTCATTTAGCTCCTCAAGCATTTGTGCAAGATCATCATAAGATAATTCATCATCACTATCATTTTGTTCACTAGCACAAGTAGATGTTACCTTAGTACTTCCTTTTGCCATGAGACAAAAAGGAGAGTATAGTGATGAAGCTTCCGTGATTGCGATTCCCGCCATGTTCTTCTTTCTTGAGTTTAACTCACCACCGGAGTTGGAGCTTGAAGAAGAATCGGAGCTATCTTCATTTGAATCCCATTCTCCCACAAATGCTTCATTTTTACCCTTTTTCTTATTCAACTTCTTGAAGAGCTTTTTCTTCCCATTCTTTTCTTTGTTCTTCTTTTGAGATTTATCATCTTCGCTTTCTTGTTTGTTCGGGCATCTTGAGGCAAAATGACCCTTCTCATTACACTCGAAACATCTTACATTCTTGAGGTTTCTTTTGGTTGACTTCTTGTCACCATTGTTCTTGAATGAGCTTGAAGAACTTCCTCTCTTTTTCATGAACCGGTTGAACTTTCTCACAAAGAGAGCCATTTCTTCATCTTCGGTATCGCCATCACAAGAGGTGTCTTCTTCTTCTTCACATTTCTTTTCAACCTTGGCCTTCAAGGCAATATTCTTCTTCTTGGATGAGGAGTGATCTTCGGTGCTTCCTTCAACTCTCTTGTTCTTGTAAATCTCATTTGTGTTGATAGTTCCCAAAAGTATTGTGGGTGTCAAACTTGACATATCCGAGTTGATGAGGAAAGTCACCAACGTGTCATATTTCTCGGGCAAAGCTCTCAACATCTTTTGAGCAACTTCCAACTCCGTGTACTTCACTCCAACACCCGTAAGATCATTGACAATCACATTAAGTCTTGCATACATCTCATTTACACTTTCATTTGGCAACATGGTGAATGTTTCATAGTTGATCTTTAGGTAGTGCGACTTGGCATTCTTCACACTTGTTGTTCCATCATGTATATCTTGAAGAGTGGTCCAAATGTCGTGTGCCGTTGAAATATTGCTTATCCTATTGAATTCTTCGGCACACAAACAATTGAACAAAGCATTTGTAGCTTGAGCATCAAGTTGCATATCTTTCTTGTTTTGATAGGTTAGATTCATCTTGTCTTCAACTTCAAAACCTAACTCAACAATACGCCAAATTTCAAAGCTCATGGCTTTGAGGTGAGCAGTCATACGAACTTTCCAAATAGAATAGTTAGTGCCATCAAAGTAAGGACCTTTGCCTACGTTGTGAACCACCTCGTCGGACATCTTCTCTCTAGGCGGTAAAGCCTAACTTGAGAGACCAAGCTCTGATACCACTTGTAGGATCGATGTACCGACTAGAGGGGGGTGAATAGGCGGTTTTTAAAACTAATTCGATTTCAGTTAAACAATGATCAAGGTCCTAAGACAATGGTAGCAAACCGCTAGAACAAGTATATTACTCTAGAAAAGTAAGCTTGCACAAATAAACTTGCTCGAAGATAAAGGGATAAGAGACAACCGAATTTTATCCCGAGGTTCGGAAATTTGCCAATTTCCTACGTCCTCGTTGAGGCGAGTTTCACTTGACCGCTCTCTTCACCAAGCCTCGGATTTCTCAAAGAGAAATTAGCTTGAAGATGAGCCGGCACCGGAAGTGCAACTCTCGGGCCTCGATCACTAGTGGTAGCTCTTCTCCACTCCGGATAGGCGAGCTCCAACCTTCACAACCTCCCGGGTCTCCTCCACAACCTTCTAGGAGAGATCACCGGTTTTGAGAAACCAAGGGTTGGTTTCGGTGTTTTGTGATGAGTGATTGACAGGTTTTTACCCTCTGTTCGAAGGGTACCTCCGAAGGGGCTTCGGAGGTGGGTCCTCCGAAGGGTGTTCGGAGGTATTTCACCGAAGGGTATTCGGTGTTTGCTTGCTGCAGCTGTGCAGCGGAGTGTGCTCGTCGGAGGGGTCCGGCAGTACACGATGACAGGGTTCGTACCGATGGCTTCGGTATTTTGGGCGGTACACCGGAGTGTGTGCCGGAGGTTGCTAACCCGGAGAGGTCTCCGGAGTACTGGATACACTTGTCTGTTTGTCTGTGGTGCGCAGGGACTTCGGAGGCGACGGACAAGGTTCGAGCCAGGTGAACCTGGGTCAAGCGGGAGGCTTGATGCCAGGGGAGCGGGGAGCTCCGTCACGATGGCTGCGAAGGTGGTCCGAGTCGGTCCTCGGGTCGAGGCGTGCCAGGTGAAGGCAGAGAGTGCGGAGCGTGGCTCCGGCTGAAGGTACTCCGAGACAAGTCCTCGGAGGCGAGGCACTTCGAAGGTACTCCGGATGGAGTGACTTCGGAGTTGGATGGATCAAGTCCTCTGCGGAGGCAAGGAGTTCGAAGTGTGCTCCGGAGGGAGACATTCGAAGGTACCCGACGAAGGTCTCAGAAGTCGAGGCGCATCGAAGGCATGGTCCGGGTGAGGCTCGTCGAGGAGTGTGCCCGGGGTGAGGCACTGCGACGAAGTGCTCATGGAATGCTTCATGCGGAGGCCTTGGACGAAGGAGGGACTTCGAAGGGTGGAACTCCGAAGGTGGGGCTTCGGAGGGATGAAGACTTCGGAGCAAGGCTAGCTCCGGAGCAAGGTTGACTAGTGGTGCCTCGGCCATGCATGGCTTCGGTACACGGACGGACGGTGTTCGAGCTGGGAGTAGCTGCGAAGCCGTGGTGGTCCACTTCGGAGGTGGTGGTGCGAAGGCCCAAGGGCTTTGACGGCTTCGGCTCAAAACCGTCACTGTATCGAAGGACTTCTTCGGCGGAGCGAAGGCCAACAGGCTGCAGGCTTCTCGCCGAAGCTACCGCACCCTCCGATGCGAAGGGAGGTTCCAGAAGTCAACACTGTAAAGGCTGACACTGTCTGTTCTGAAAAAGGCTGACACTGTCCCCTCTGCAGTTGACAGAGAAGCCTCCAGAATAAAGGTGGACTACCTTTTGTACCCCTTAGTTCTGTAGAGACAAAATGAATGTAAACCCTAGGGGTAAAGTAGTCACTTCCTTAGGATGAAGCCGTGGGCTATAAATATGGGGGCTCGGTAGGTAACATTTAACACTTTGAGCATTTACTGTTGAGCTCCTGTACACACAGACCTCGCTGGTTTCATCCAGAGTTCAATATATTTTGTGTTCCTTGTTCAAGCGGCGAAGCCCTGCTTCTTTGTGCTTTTGCTTGAGCTCGCGTTTCATACCTCGCCAGTTTTTAGTTCACCGAAGCCTGTCTTGGCGAAGGGTGTCGTTTCTTGCGAAGTGTGTTTTTCAGTGTGCTGTCGCTCTGTGTAACACGAGGCAAGACCTCGCTGCTTACTAGCGAAGCCCTGTTTGTATCCCGTAGTGCTTCTTGTGTCGAAGCCCTTAGCGTAGTCCGTTTTGTGTGCGTGTAGACCTGCGCGTACGAAGCCCAGCACCAGTTGCTGTCGCCAAGTACTTGGTCGAAGTTCTCAGAGGGCTGTCCACTCTTGCGAAGGGTGAAGTGCGAAGCCTGCTCGAAGCACCTCGTGTGCGGAGCCTGCACTGACTTAGCAGAGTAGATTTTCGAGGGTTGTTAGTGGAGCGAAGTCCTCTTGGCTTCGAACTTTTGCTCCTGCGAAGCCTGTGTTCGAAGGTGTCGAAGTACCTCCGAACCAGACCTTCGAAGGTTGTGTTCGAAGCCTGTTCCGCAGAAGACAGAACTGAACCGAAGGCTAAGTTTTTAGCCCGAAATTTTTAAAAAGCTCCCATTCACCCCCCCTCTGGTCGCCATTTCCGGTCCAACAATTGGTATCAGAGCCAGGTTAAGATCACCAGTTGACCTTAACCGGTTTTGTGATCTTTAGGCGACATGGATAGAGGCAATAAAATTCCTCTGTTTGATGGGACAGATTTTGCATACTGGAAGGTGCGCATGGAGGCTTACTTGTTAAGCCAAGGAAATGCAATTTGGGAGATTGTGGACTCACAATACTCCATCCATGATACCCGCACCACTCAAACTGAAAAAGATCAGTATATTGCCAACTCGAAGGCAAGGAACATATTGTTCATTGGTCTGAGTCGGAGTGAGTTCGATAGGGTGCAGCACCTTAGGACTGCTAGGGAGATTTGGACAACACTCACTGTCTTTCATGAGGGCTCTGCTCAGATTAAGGCCAGGCGCCAAAGTACCTACAATCAACAGTATCAGCTGTTTGTGCAGGCACCTGGTGAATCTATAGATGCCATGTTTTCTCGCTTTGACGCGATAGTGAGTAACTTACGGTCCAACGGGACGCTTGCTTACAGTGATCACGATAGGGCTATCAAGCTTCTCTATGCTCTTGATCGTAGCATATGGGAAGTGAAGATATCCAGCATTGAGGAGTCCACAGGCTATGACACATTGACCTGTGACGAACTCTTTAGCAAGCTGAAGTCCACAGAGATTGCCAAGGCATCTCTTGCTGTGCACAGAAGCTCTTTGCCACAGCCATTGGCATTGGTTTCTAGCACTAGCCGTGGCACCACTGCAGAACCAAGCACATCAGGCACTTGTGTTCTTGCAGATGGTTTTGCTTTGTCCTCCCTGGTCTCCGTCACAAAGGAGCAGGTGGACACTCTAGCTGATGATGAGCTTGCTCTCATTGCACGGAGGTTCACCCGCTTTCATCATGAGAGACGGGATCAGAGGAGAAGTGGTTTTAGTGGCTGCTATGAATGTGGCGACACCTCTCACATTAAGGCCAATTGCCCCAAGGTCAAGAAGAGAGATGAGAGTGAGCGCCCCAAATACCACAAGAAGGAGAGGAAACCCTTTGTGAAGGGCAAGCGCGGCAAGATGGCTAAGAAAGTAGCCAAGGCCGCTTCCAGAGCCTTTGTTGCTACTCTCAGCGACATCGACACATCCTCAACTGAGGAGTCGAGCTCTGAGGAGGAGGAGTCCCCAAGGAAGGAGGACAAGAAGGACAAGAAGGGACGTGACTTCACCGGCCTTTGCTTCATGGCCGACAGCGATCACAGCGGCGATGAGCTTGACTCATCTGAGGTAAACCTATCATCTGACCAGCTACTAATTAAATTAGATGAGCTGAATGAAGTAGTGCTTGGTCAGGATAGATTACTTGTGCAAGCCGCTAGAGAAAGAAAAGACCTTAGACTTAGGCTAGAAAATATTTCTACTGAATATGCCATGCTTAAGTCTAAGTTTGATGATGCTGAATGTGAGTCATGTTCTGTTGTCATGAGTGAGCTTGCTCAGTTGCGTTCTGTTCATGCTCAAACTCTTTCTGAGCTTGAGACTGCACAGAAGCAGCTTTTGGAGGTGGATTCTAGACCTCATGATGTGATTGATTGCATGAACTGCTCTTTATTACGCGATAGCATTAATTTACGTGATAAGCATGTTCATGATTTGGAGGCTAGATTGGAGAGGGCCGGTAGTTCTAGGGATGTGCAGCCTGTGTGTGACACATGCATTACCCTTAAGGACCAGCTAGGCACTGTTAGAGAGCGAGCTGAGAACCTCATGTCTGAAAATGAATACCTCCTGTCCGTGGTTAACAAATGCACTGAGGGGAAGGGTGTAACACCCCAAATTTTCAAAACAATAAAAATATTATTAAATTCAATTTCTTGGAATTATTATTTCAGAAAATACTTTTAAATCCCTTTTATACCTTTTGAACTACAACATAGAGTAGATGACCAAATCAGGAGGTGAAACTTTTTGTATATGATCCTAAGACCAAAATATAATTTTGAGAATTTTTATAAATTTTTACCAGCCTTGGAAGTAGCCCTAATATTTTAACCCATTTTCTGGAATTATTTTTATTCAGAAATGTATTGGAACAGTGTTGGGCTCCTCTTCCTCCCTTCTCTCTCTCCCGGCCGGCCCAGCCCACCCTCGCCCGCGCGCTCAGGCTGACAACCCGGTCCCACCTGTCGGCGCCGAATCCCTCCCCTCGCGCGCGAACCCGACACCCCGGCCCCACCCGTCAGACGCCACCCTCGCCCGCTCGCGCCCACTGGCTTGTGGCCCCCGCTAGTCAGAACCGTCTTCAACCCCGCGCCGGCCCCCCCTAATCCCGCCGGCGAAGACTTCGCCTCGGATCCCCTCGCCGGCTCCCCCTCCCGTTAAACCGACGCCGGTTCTTAACTCCCCGAGGCCCACCGCCCATTTAAACCCTTAAAGGCACGCGTTTAAGCCCCGGGAACGCAGCTCCATGCATGGCCGCGCCCTCGCCGGCGACTTCAATTTCCCCCTCGGCTTTCCTTGCATGTGAGCCCCCTCCGACGTCCTATTTAACCCCGGCCCCTCCGCCGCGTCCGACCCCCACGCCCACTCGCTTTGAGATCGAACAGAGCGCCCTCCCTTCGCCGTTGAACAATTTCCCCCTGCTTCACCTCCGGCCACCGCTCGCCGTCGCCTCGGACCACCCCGGCCCGCGCCTCCGCCACCGCCGTGACCGCAAAGACGTCCCCTACCTCGGCCACGCCTCCGCTGGTCAAGGAGATCGCCGGAACACCGTCGCCGTCGAGTACCCGAGGAGCCTTCCGCGTCTACCCTCGTCGCCGGCCACGCCCCTTCGTCCCCGGACCGCCGCCAAGGTACCATCGTGACCGCTGTAGTCCCCTCCTTCCATTTCTAGGCTTAGCTAGGACCGCCGTCGCTCGCCGTGGCCGCTGGCCCGCTCGCCGTCGTCGGAGAAGACGACCGGCACGGGTCGAGTACCCGTGCCGTGTCGGATCTGATCCCGACCGTGCGATCGCGATCGGACGACGCACGTGAGCCCACGTACGCGATCTAATCCGCGCCGTCGGATCTGGTCAAAGCGGTACGTTTTAATCTCGTGCGTCCATCTGTATTTAAAACCCGCGTTTAATCCTGTGCGTCCACGTGGTACCGGTTCGCATGTTTTAATCCTGGCCGTCCATCGCGACTTACGCGTCCCGCCTCGCCCTCGCGCGTCGGATCTGGATCCGACGGTCCAGATCGACCCGGCGCACGCGCACAGTGCGCGGGTTCACCGTGGGCCTGGCTCACCGTGGACCCGAGAGGTTTAAAATTTGAAAATAAATTCCAGAAATGCTTTTAAACTTGTAAAATTCATATCTAATGCATTTGAACTCTAAAAATTACCATTCCAATTTCAGAAAATTCATAAAATTATTCTCTACATGTTTATGCAATAAAAACAGTAGGTTTACTTGGACATTTTCATGTTTATTTAGATAAGTATTCAAATGCCCTTAGGATTTAAATGTAAATTTAAATATTTAAATTCCAGAAAACTTATATAATTGTCCTTTACTGTTTAAACACTAAAACCACTGAGTTTTCTCTAAATCATTTAAATTAAATTGATTAGAAAACTTAATGTAGTGTTATACCCACTTAAAAACCCTTTTATGAAAAACAATGATTCATTTAGATTCACTTTAAATTAATGGAGGAATAAATTTCAGAACTTTAATATCTGAATCTATTTTATTTATAATCAAACCAACTTAAACTTATGTGTTTATAATGTAATGTTATACTGTTTGATTAAGATGTCATGTTCTTTTATTTTACTTTATATTAAAAAAGACTACGACGTCGCCGAGGAGCCGGAGTACTTCCCCGAAGTCCCTCCCTCTCCCTTTGCTGAACAAGGCAAGTCACCAAACAATTCTTTTGAGCATATTGAACCCATGTCTGGATTGACTATCGCTAAAACACATAGGTTATGTATATGCATTAGTCAAATGAACCCTTACATTATATTTATTTAGGATCCCCCGACCTTGATGTGCAACCCAAGCCATGCTATCTCGCCTAACCTCCTTGTCACCATTTGAACTATGATATTAGCTAGTGTCCAATGTATTGACATGGCCGCTATAGGATAAAGATGAGTCGTAGCAAAATGGTTCTATTATATGATCCCCGTTGCTTCTTATCCTTGGAAATTCTGTTGGTGATGAGTCATGGTTGTGAGTGTATGCATGGTGGGTTCCGGGTGCAAGCTAGGGCATTGGTCAGTCGCACCCGGGGCACTATAAGGACCGGTCTGAGGGATCCGTTGCAATACACTTACGTACTAACCACAAGTCTAGTGGGTAAGTCCTAACTAAGGTATGGGTTGTTCCAAACCGAGGCCACCACTTGGAGATGGGTCAAGTTGCACCTGCGGGTGACTTGTACCAATGTGGCGCAAAAGGGGGTGCGACGTTAGCCGGGATGCGGCCCGGCGCGCCGGCGAAACCTAGAGCGGGTGGTTATCGCTTGGAACATCTCATATTGAGGTTTTGGCACGAGTTCCCGTGAAATGGGTCATCTCGTTGAGATGAGTGCGTGCCTTGTGGGTACAGTAGTACATCTCTGATCAGAGTCTTAAATCTTTTCGAAAAGCCGAGCCCACGGTCAAGGGCGGGTTGCGTGACATCCCCCAGTTAGTTTACTTTGAATATGTATGTGCATGATGGATTGACATGTAAGGACCGTTGTGCGAGGAGGTAAAACGTACTCCTCGAGTTAGTTGATGTTGATGATGCTCACGTTTACTTTCCGCATGATTAAATATGATTACACTAAATGCCATAACTGCAACTGCTTTATTCCGCATTGTTAGCCATTATCCTTCCTTGTTTATTATCCTGCATTATTATTTGCATTTGCGGTGGCTTGTTGAGTACTTTTTGTACTCATACCGTTAGACCCCACAGAGGATGCTTATCTTGAAGACGGTCTGGAGTAGCGACCCAGTCAAGAAGAAAATCCTGAAGAAGAAGTTCGTCATGCCGTTTTCTAATTATTTTACTCTACTGTTTTATTAAAACAATGTTGTAATAAATATGGTCTGCGTACCATGAATTTCACCGTATGTACGTTGTCGCATGATGAACCTCTTGTATTATTGTTTTTCTATGGAAATTCAATAATGTCTCGATTTGTCTAAATCGGGGCGCTACAAGATGGTATCAGAGCCGACTTGACTGTAGGAAGCCAAACAGACCCGCCTAGTCATTAAGCCATAGGAAATTATTTCTTGAA